>BKCH01000159.1:0-523388 GCA_008635985.1 Ficus erecta
ATGTGTAATCAGCAAGGCTATCCAGTTTTGAAAATTATTGAAGTCCAAAAATAAAGGCTCGGCCACTCGGATCATACATGAAGATAAACACCCGTTCAATTATTTGAATAATTTTATTTAATTTCAAATATTACTAAGGTTATCTTTTAGACGGCTATATATAAACAGGCATTGTAAACCTCTTGAGAGCCTTAAGTAATCTTTAGCGAATTACAACCCTATTTATAATTGCTCTACATATAGTGAAAACATCCCACAGCACTAGAGAAGACGTAGCTATTCTACAAGCGTGAACCTATCTATGTATTCTCTATTTTTCTGTCTTTCTATGTGTGATATTGCCTTACAGAGATTCTGACTCCATATATCTTGTTATGTGGATTTCTACGGTCAATACTGACATAGGCATGAATAGGCATTTGTCCAAAAAATCTCGCAGAAATATACTGAAGAAAGACAAACAAAATTCCCACGTTAACTAGACATGAAATTGAAGTATTGGGACAACTTGATAGAGTACTTATTCCGTGATGTTTTACGTATCAACGACCAAAAGTGTATTTGACCTAACTTTCATGGACAAAATAATATTAACTCTATAAAATCCACGCTCTATTCTTAGAAATATTTGTACATTTTGAGATTCAACTCATCAATTCATATTTCATCTTTCATGTTGATTTACACCCAAATGATGTAAATATAAAAGATCATTTTAACAGAATATAGCAAGGAGAACTTCTAAGGAAATGCTAAAATCATAGGATTTAATAAGTTGAAAACAAAGGTTATAAGGTTAATTAGTTACAAGATATAAGCTGTTTCCTTTTTATTTTTTTTATTTTTGGTAGTCAACCATAGAGGTAATATTGGAATAAAATTGTTAAATTTCAAGAACGTGGATCTTATTTTAATATCAAATTATTAGAATGAGTTCTGTACAATGTATAAACATGTAGGTGATTTTTATAATATTTAAGAGTAGAAGGTGGATTTGTTTATCATTGAAAGCTTTGTCAACTTAGTGGAACGGAATAATTATATCGACTTGAACCTTTAAAAAAATAAAAATAAAAAAAAAAAAAAATTTGTTATTGAATCATGTGGTTTCACCGTGTTTGAGAACTAGATGCAACTCAAAGACAATACAACCAAGGGACGTCTGAAAAAATAATCAAAACTCTTTCTTTTTTGTGAGGTGAGATAGAGAGCTTTGCATTATCATTCAGTTAATTCGTACACTTTAATTCTCCTTTTCAACCTCAGCAAAATGATATTGGAAGTGGTGGGTGGCGCTCTTCTCTCAGCCTCCCTTAAATTGTTGTTTGAAAAATTTGCTTCGCTCAATCTCGTCGACTTCAAACGGCATAAGAAACTCTTTAAACTGCTCAAGAAGTTGAACATTTTGCTGCTATCTGTCAATGCAGCACTCGATGATGCCGAGGAGAGGCAACTCAGGGATCCACTGGTTAGGGAGTGGATGGATGAGCTCAAAGAAGTAACCTATGATGCTGAGCAGGTGATCGAAGAGATGAACACTCACGCTTTGGAAGGTGAATCTGAACGCAGCGCTCGTGATCGGGCTTCAAAACCCATCTTCTCTTTCTCAACGGTGTTTGACAAAGACACACAATCTAAGATCTTGAACATTCTTGATAGGTTAGAATTTATTCTAAACCAGAAAAATGTTCTTGGTCTGAAAGAAGGTGGTCGGAAACAACTTTTGCCAAAGTCAGCTCCAGGTCTACTGCGAGAAGAATCGAGCATTCACAGCAGGGATGGTGACAAAGATATCATCAAGAAGTTCTTGTCAGCAGATGATGTTTCTTCTGTATGTGTTTTTCCAATACTGGGCATGGCCGGGATTGGAAAGACCACTCTTGCTCAATTTGCCTACAATGACCAAAGAGTAAAGTTTATCTCCAAAGCCTGGGTTCATGTCTCAGATGAATTCGATGTTCTCCGAATAACAAAAGCACTATTCAAGGCAGTCACCTCTCAAAGGAGTGATACCGAGGACCTATTTCTGCTTCAAGTTCAATTGAAGAAGGCCTTGGAAGACAAAAAATTTCTTTTCGTTCTCGATGATGTCTGGAATGAAAATTATAACTTGTGGGATCTCTTGAGGAGTCCTTTTGAATGTAATTCGCATGGAAGTAAAATTATTGTGACAACGCGTAGTGCGAAAGTTGCCTCGTTGATGGGTAATGTTTCAACTCATCAACTGCAACCACTTTCTCAAAATGATTCATGGTTGTTATTTGCAAAACATGCATTTAACAATGGAGAATCATGCGCACATCCAAATCTGGAGTCTATTGGTCGAGCAATTGTTGAAAAGTGCAAAGGCCTTCCTTTGGCAGTAAAATCAATTGGCGGTCTCTTGCGGTCTGAAGTAAATGCAGACAAATGGGAAAGTATGCGGAGCAGCGACATATGGATGTGGTCAGAGAAGGAGCAAAACATTCTTCCAGCATTGTGGTTGACCTACTATCACCTACCTCCACATCTAAAACGATGCTTTGCTTATTGTGCAATCTTTCCGAAAGGTTATGAGTTCGAAAAAGAACAATTAATCTTGTTGTGGATGGCAGAAGATTTGTTGCCACATCAAAAAGCAATGAGGCTGGAAGACGTCGGTGAGGAGTGCTTCAATGACTTGATATCAAGGTCATTATTCCAACAATCCGTTCGGGGTGGAAACTTAATCATCACCATGCATGAACTGCTTAGTGATCTTGCTACATTTGTGTCGGGAGAGTTTTCTCGGACGCTTGATGGCAATGGATCGTATGTTCCATTTAACAGGACTCGACATTTGTCATTCAGGAACAGAGAGACCTTTCCACAAGATTTCTTTTCGCAAAGGAATGATTTGCGCACATATTTACATCTACCACCAACAAGAAGCTTGCTCGCTGAGAATTTGGAACTGCCAGAAATCCCAACAAAGCAGTGCCTACGAGTGATCTCACTTCCTCACGGAAGTTTCAAGAAGCCTTCTTCAATAGGAAATTTGAAGCACCTAAGGTACCTTGATTTATCTTTATCTAATTTGAAGGATTTATGCGAAGAGGTTGGTAAATTATACAACTTGCAAACATTACTTTTGAGTAAGTGTTCAGCACTCATTTCGTTGCCAACCTCAATCAGCAAGTTGAAAAATCTGAGGCACTTGGACTTGTCTTTCTCTGGGATTATAGAGATACCCAATAACATTTGTAATTTGTCGAATTTGCAAAAACTAGTTTTATCATACTGTGAAGAGCTTACAAGTTTACCAGACAACTTGGGAAAGTTGATAAAATTGCGCCATCTCGACATTAGGGGTACAACATCTTTACGAAAGATGCCATCAGGAATTCGTCGTATGAAAGATTTGCGGACATTAAGTAAATTGGTGTTGGGGAATAATGGATCTACAATTGATGAGTTGGGAGACCTTCAACATTTGCAAGGCCATCTTGAGATTTCAGGGCTTGAGCATCTGAGTAATGTTCGAGCATTTTCAAGACGTGAAAATCGTGGAACTCCTTTTGATGTTGAGCAACTTTCGATGGCCCGGTTGAACGATAAGAAGCATCTCAGTGAGCTCACCTTTCTATGGATTGATAACGAGCATCGTTCTGAGGATTCAACAAATGAAGATCGAGATCTACTTCACCATCTCCGACCCTCTAACAGCTTGAAGGAAATTACTATCACTTCATATGGTGGTGACACTTTTCCCAATTGGTTAGCTGATCGTTCATTTTCAAATCTTGTGTCTTTGCGCCTGGTTAATTGTAAAAAGTGTTCCGTGTTACCCCCACTTGGGCAGCTACCATCGCTGACGGAGCTTAGTATTGTTCGATTTGAAAAGGTGACGATGATTGGTCCCGAGTTTTATTGTAATACCAAGTATTTCTACAATAATACGATTTCTTTTGTTTTAAGAAACTTGTACAAAATTTGAAGATATGCATGAAAAAGCCGGTTAAGGTTTTTGTTACGTTTTGTGAGTTTTATGATTTCATAAGACTCGAAAATGATTGCTGAGTCAAGCAAATGACTTTTTAGGCAAAAACGAGCTAAATCGTCAAAAATTTTATGTTGGTCAAAGTTTGACCGAAAAACGCCGACGGTTGACCAAAAAGTCAACTGTTGACCACGGGAGTCAAAGTTTGGCGGGAAAGTCAGCGGTTGACAAGAAAGTCAATGGCAGACGAGAAAGCCAAAAATTGACTCAAAAAGTTAATGAAAAAGGCTGTACGATTAAATAATTCGTAGTATAGAATTGTACTGCGTAAAGCCGTTTTTATGATTAAAATGATATGTTTAGGATTCAAAACCACCATAGAAAATCAAGCACATTAATTAGGATATCTTGGGCCAAGTGATTCCAAGTTATAAGAAAATTTTTATACAGTTCGGTTTTACACAGATGAATTTTGGACTGCAGTTCAAAGTACCAATACTGCGTATAATTGAATCCAGTATTGGAAATACCTGTGTTAACTTAAGAATGGACTGTCTAATAACAAAAAGTGGCAAACAAGCCTTAAGGTAGGCTTACATCACTTACTTTTTAAATATTGCATCATTATGTTATTAAAAAAAAATTGGAAAGTATTTGGTTTAATTTGGACCATGCATGGCCGGCCAACTCATGAGGGGTAAGGGTCAATTCCCAAAAATTTTGGGGGTCAAAATCCAATTTCAAGAACTTCTTCAACCTCTATAAATAGGTGACCCCAAAAATCAAATTAATTAGAGAAAAGCAACTAAACTTTGCCAAAATCTTTACCCACCAAAACCGGATTTGAGGGAGAAGGAAAGAGAGGAATCCTAGCCTAAATCAAGAGCAAATTAGGAGGGTAAGGGTCGGTTTTGGTTGAGGAGCAAGCAAGAAGAGTGAAAAAAAAAATTTGGTGCCCAATTCCCTAACCAAGGCCGGTTGTAGGGGGGGAGAACCAAGCAAGTTTGGACTGGATTTTTGGAGCCAAAGTGTGGCTGGATTTTAGCAAGTTGGTGACCTGAAATTGGGCAAGGGAGCTGGACATTTTGGGGAGCCAATTTCCCTTGGAAAGCCGGCTGTGAAGGGAGGGAAAAGGAGAAGAGAAGCAAGCTAATTTTGGACCCGAAATTGAGGTAAAATCTTTGGATCTATAAGCTTTTCATTTAAATTTCAATTGAGGAAATTTAAATGTATTTAAGCAATTGGTTGTAAGAGCATAAGCTCACTGTTTATTGCTGCCTTAGTTTAAAAAAAAAATTTAGGCTTTGTGCTTGATAGGTTAGGGTTTTGTTGGTGGTTGCAAAAATATGCATGTTAGGTGTTTGATGGTTGGTTAGGGTTTTATAAATTTATGCATGATGTGTATGTTGATGTGAATGATGAATGTTGAACGTTAGAAACCGCTGCATATGTGTATTAGAGCTCCCGCGGTGGCTGGTCGAGCTAGGTTCCGCGTTTAGGACGTAAAATGAACTCCAAACCGAAAAACTGTCAGGTTCGGGTGGATCCTGACCAGTTTCGGGAAAAGTTAATTTTGAGGCCTTTAGAGGCCGAATTGAGAAAAACTCAAAACATGAAAGTTGTAGAACACAGTTTTTCCTAGGGGGATACGCGAACAGTTTTCCAAAATGAGGCTCCAATGGCCTCCATTTTTATGAAAACCCGAGACCAATGTGCCCAGACTTCAATACACGACCAGTCAGTTTCAAATGAAAACTGACAAGGATATGAGCGAAACTGGGTTTTCCTCAAAACACGAAAGTTATAGGGATTTTCGATAGCTAAAACTTTCGTGAAGAAAACTTTTCTAAAATCTGTTTAGATTTTTAAATGGAAATGGATTTCAAAAACTATACAGGAAATAGGGAATTCCTGTGCAGAATTTCCCAAAACAGTACAGAAAGAGGAAAAATTTTATATGAACTGACAAATGACATTGTGAGACTGTTCCAATGACAGTTTCCAATAGTCAATAATTTTTATGAATTTTATTTTACGATTTCCAATTTTTAAGTAAAATAAAGAGTTTTGTACCAAAAACATAAGGTTTTCTAAAAAGAAAACAAAAATGAATTTTAAAATTTAAAGTTAAACTAAAATAAAAATAAGTCGATTAGATTAGATTTAAATCCTAGGGTTACTCAATGTAACCAAGTAGGATAACGTAAAAAATTAAGTAAGGGAATATAACTAAGGTTATATAAGAATGTTGGGTATACTGCCAACATTTCTAACCCTTACTTTTGTTCCATCTCAGAATATAATATACGACGGTGTTCCGACGAACTCAAGCTAAACAGTGGACACATCAATCACAAACAAGGTAAGTACAACTCCGCCTACAGTATAGGCTTTGTTGTGTATACTTGCCTAAGTATGTGTGTAAAATGTTATGCGTTTCAGAATGTAACATTGTTAAATGCTATGTTATATGTTAGGAAATGCTATGGTATGTTCTATATTATAAAAAGTTAAATGTTATGATTGTATGCTAGGGTTTAGAAAATGTCATGAAAAATGCTATGAATTTACGAAATGCGATAGATGTATGTTATGAAAGTATATTATGTAGAAATGCTATGATAAAAGTCATAATAAGGTTATGAGATAAGAATGATAATTAATAGTGTGAAACATCACGATGCATGTTCACCAATTAAAGATCAAATATGAGACAATGAAAGTTATAATAGCAAGCAAGCTTGCCTGTGTCGTACCGACCCGCGTTAGGTCGGGTTGAGCTATGGCAAGAGTAAGCCCATAGTTGCGCGCCCGGTACAGACACTTACGTTATAGGGCCCATAAGATAAGATAAGTTAAGATAAGATAAGATAAGTTAAGATAAGAAAGTTACGAATGAATAAGGAAGCATAATAAAGCATAAATGGCTCATGCATATGTTAAGATAAGTTACAACATGATATGATTTATGTTAAATATGTTATAATTTGTTGTGTCGCGGTATAGGATAGTTGTACTTGCTGAGCGAAAGCTCACTGTCTTACGTCTATGCTGTAGGTAAACAACCTGCCAACAATTGTTGATACAAGATGGAGGGGCATGGCCTGGCGGACTGTGAAATGTGGGAAATAAGCCGCCACACGTACTGTTATGCGTTTTATTTATGTTTATTATTTAAACCCGAACAACTTTAGTAAATGTCTATTATACTTATGTATGTACTTATGGAAGAGTGCAAGTGCGCAGTATAAAAAAAAAAAAAAAAAAAATATTTCCGCTTTTACGTCAAGAAAGTAAGCACGAAATATATGTATGTATGTATGGTAACGGCCTGTGCTAGGCGGGTCGTTACAGAGTTGGTATCAGAGCGGTTCCCTGCGATCAAAATTTCACAGTCAGCCTGCCATCGCCGCCATCATTGTAAGTCAAAAATTTATTTTCATGTATTAATCTTTACTATGCGATTATATGTTGATAGATACACGATTATGGACCCCGTACGAGTAGAGGAGGATCGAGATGCAGTTACCTCGTTCTACGAGTCATTTCCTTTAGTGTTCGACGGTACGAGACGGACCGTGACATTAGCAGCATGGTTATATGACATGGAGTCGATCTTCCGCACGAGTCATATCCAGGCTCGCCTACAGGTCTCGCTGGCCAGCCGATGTTTGAGGGCTGACGCTCGTCTTTGGTGGATGACTTTTGGCGAGAGGGCACTGCCAGAGCGTACTTGGGCGCATTTTCGTGCCCTAGTGATCGCACGTTTCGGCCCGATACCTGAGGAGGGAGCGGATGCGCCTTATCGTGATCCCGAGATTTATCGGGACATGCATCTCGAGCGCTATTTTCAGTATGTGGCTGATTGGCATGCATACCCTCACGAGTCCATGGGCCACTACTGCCAGAGGTTCCAGGAGGCGATGTTGCCCCACATTCCTCAGGAGATACCCAGCCCGGGGATGCAGGCCTTATTGATTCTCTACAACGGACTACCTCCCCCGATCCGACAGTACGCTCCGGGGCCTACGCCTGACATGACTGTAGGCCATTTGATCGAGGGGATACTGGATGCTGAGGTCGTTGCTCACGCTAGGCAGGCCGACGCATACGTGGTAGAGCCCGAGGTACCAGTTGATGACGCTGGAATGCCTGATCCAGTATACGAGCCGGGTCCAGTTTTTCCAGAGGACCCGATTCCCGCTGAGCCGATACAGGCAGTACCTGCTCATGAGGCCGAGGCTGACGACCCGGATGCAGATGACTACGTAGATGCCCCAGAGGACCAGCATGAGGACCCTCCGGTCATCGTTATATCCAGCGATGATGAGGAGCCAGAGCATGGAGGATGGCTTGATGAGGGCGATGACTTCGAGGAGGATCCGGAGGAGATTCCGGATGAGGACGAAGAGGCCGACTCTGACGTTTCAGCAGTCACAGTAGTAGACTTAGACTAGGATTAGATCGACTGATTATGTATATATTTTTTATTTTGAAACTATTTTGTACCAGCTTATTATTTTGGATATAGGCTTGTACGTATGTACGATGGTTAAGTGGTAGACACTTCCATCATATTTTGACCCTGTGTATATAAACAGTAAGATGTCGTAGTTATGTATTTATAGTACAGTAAACATGATGTATTTTTGAAATTGTACAAAGGACCGTGCGACCACGGGATATATGATATGAAAAGCCGTGTTATGAGATGCAAAAATGTTATGATATGATTACAAAGTGATGTGTTAAGCATATGTATGTTAAACGTTATGAAGTGACACGTAAAAGTTATGCTAAGATTTTAAATGTTATGATAAGCCTATAATGTTAAATATTATCTTACGATATGATAAGTTATGTATGAAAGAAGAGATATTAATAGTATGATAATATCTTTCTTGTGAATTGTAGAAGATGGTACGTCCACGGCGAACCATGCCGGTAAACCCGCCTGTGCCAGATTTGGCAACGGTGGTAGCAAACTTGCAAAGGCAGCTGCTTGAACAGCAGCAAGAAACGAACAGATTACGGGAGCAGTTAGCCCAGATGAACCAGAGACCCCAAGTAGGCGAGGTTCCACCTCCAGTTCATCAAGCACCCCCAGTTTATCAAGTACCGCCAGTAGTACCTCCAGTTCCAGAGGTTCAACCCGAGATTCCCCGGAATGCTGAGATTCCGATGGCACCGGTTGGAGGACAAGCTAATGTACAGCCAGTGCGGGAAGATCTACTTTACGAGCGGTTTAGGCGTATGAAAGCGCCTGAATTTGAAGGGCCAACGGATCCTATAGCTGCTGATAATTGGCTTATTGATATCCAGGTTATCTTGGATTTTATGCGGCTCACGGAGCAGGAAAAAGTTCTCTGCGCCTCTTTCGCTCTCAAGAAGGACGCAAGGCATTGGTGGATGACAGTACAAATGCGCCGGGATGTTCTGGCCATGGATTGGCAGGATTTTGTAACCGAATTCCGTGCCATGTACTACAATGCGGAGATACTGGCAGCCCAACAAGATGAGTTCACCAGCTTGCAACAAGGATCGATGACGGTTATGGAGGCCGTGAAGAAATTTGAACAGTTAGCTCGTCTGTGCCCGGAACTGGTTCCGACTGAAAAAGAGAAAGTCAGAAGAATGATGAAGATGTTTCGCACAGACATCTCCAAACAAGTAAGTGCTGGCAGTAGCCCACCTATCCTGGTATCCGACTGTGTGAGTCGAGCGATACGAGCTGAATATTGGATCAACCGGGACAAGGAAGCCAGGGCTCAGATTTTCAAAGCCAGAAAGGAGGAGAAGGCCGTGGCAAAGCCAACGCAGCCTCGACAAGACTCGGAGTCGCACCCGAAAGACCAAACTAGTAACCCTACACAAGGTTCCAAACAATCTGGGAGGAACAAGAGAAAAGGAAATTTCTCGGGCCAGAATCAACAAGAGAATTTTCCTCAAAAGAAAAATGATCGAGGGAATGAGGATACTAACGTTTACTACCCGGTGTGCACAACGTGTGGGAAGAAACATCAGGGAGTATGCAAAATGGGGACAAATGCTTGTTACCTTTGTGGCAAGGAAGGGCACTATGCACGGAGCTGCCCCCAGAACAACCAGAACCCTCAGTATCCGAACCGGAATGCAAGCAGCCAGTTACATGCAGTCCAAGCAAGGCTCGAAGGACCCTCAATTTCGCAAGGAAGATTAGAGGCTCCTGAACCCCAAGTTAGGATTTATGCCTACACTGATGGAGATGCCGAAGCTGGAACTTCGCATGAAGTGACAAGATAGATCCTTATCGCCACATAAAACGTTATTGCATTATCTAATTCTGGTGCCACTCACTTGTATGTATTTATAGAGTTTGCCCAGAAATTAGGAAGTAGTATAGATAATTTAAAACAGCATTTTAAAATTTCTTTGCCTTTTTGGAGAAACTTTGTGGTTTGAATATTTTAATGCAAAATATTGTTGTAGTTATAATGGCAGAAAATAGAACTTCCAGAATGGAAATGGGAGCAAACTACTATGGATTTTGTAGTAGGATTGCCCAGGACTACAAGTGGGAATGGCACGATTTGAGTTATTGTAGATAGATTAACCAAATCAGCCCACTTTATCGCGATAAAAAAACCACCTTTTCGGTGAAAAGATTAGTAAAAATCTACGTAGCCCAGATCATTAGATTGCATGAGTGCCAAAATCGATCACCTCAGACCGGAATGGACCCTTCATTTCTTGATTTTGGACGAATGTTCATACTGCCATGGGGTTGAAATTGAAGTTCAATACGGCTTTTCACCCCAAACTAATGGCCAATCGGAAAGAACTACCCCAGTTTGTTCTGATTTTCGAGGACGAAAATTTTTAAGGGGGGTAGATTGTAATACCAAGTATTTCTACAATAATACGATTTCTTTTGTTTTAAGAAACTTGTACAAAATTTGAAGATATGCATGAAAAAGCCGGTTAAGGTTTTTGTTACGTTTTGTGAGTTTTATGATTTCATAAGACTCGAAAATGATTGCTGAGTCAAGCAAATGACTTTTTAGGCAAAAACGAGCTAAATCGTCAAAAATTTTATGTTGGTCAAAGTTTGACCGAAAAAACGCCGACGGTTGACCAAAAAGTCAACTGTTGACCACGGGAGTCAAAGTTTGGCGGGAAAGTCAGCGGTTGACAAGAAAGTCAATGGCAGACGAGAAAGCCAAAAATTGACTCAAAAAGTTAATGAAAAAGGCTGTACGATTAAATAATTCGTAGTATAGAATTGTACTGCATAAAGCCGTTTTTATGATTAAAATGATATGTTTAGGATTCAAAACCACCATAGAAAATCAAGCACATTAATTAGGATATCTTGGGCCAAGTGATTCCAAGTTATAAGAAAATTTTTATACAGTTCGGTTTTACACAGATGAATTTTGGACTGCAGTTCAAAGTACCAATACTGCGTATAATTGAATCCAGTATTGGAAATACCTGTGTTAACTTAAGAATGGACTGTCTAATAACAAAAAGTGGCAAACAAGCCTTAAGGTAGGCTTACATCACTTACTTTTTAAATATTGCATCATTATGTTATTAAAAAAAAATTGGAAAGTATTTGGTTTAATTTGGACCATGCATGGCCGGCCAACTCATGAGGGGTAAGGGTCAATTCCCAAAAATTTTGGGGGTCAAAATCCAATTTCAAGAACTTCTTCAACCTCTATAAATAGGTGACCCCAAAAATCAAATTAATTAGAGAAAAGCAACTAAACTTTGCCAAAATCTTTACCCACCAAAACCGGATTTGAGGGAGAAGGAAAGAGAGGAATCCTAGCCTAAATCAAGAGCAAATTAGGAGGGTAAGGGTCGGTTTTGGTTGAGGAGCAAGCAAGAAGAGTGAAAAAAAAAATTTGGTGCCCAATTCCCTAACCAAGGCCGGTTGTAGGGGGGGAGAACCAAGCAAGTTTGGACTGGATTTTTGGAGCCAAAGTGTGGCTGGATTTTAGCAAGTTGGTGACCTGAAATTGGGCAAGGGAGCTGGACATTTTGGGGAGCCAATTTCCCTTGGAAAGCCGGCTGTGAAGGGAGGGAAAAGGAGAAGAGAAGCAAGCTAATTTTGGACCCGAAATTGAGGTAAAATCTTTGGATCTATAAGCTTTTCATTTAAATTTCAATTGAGGAAATTTAAATGTATTTAAGCAATTGGTTGTAAGAGCATAAGCTCACTGTTTATTGCTGCCTTAGTTTAAAAAAAAAAATTTAGGCTTTGTGCTTGATAGGTTAGGGTTTTGTTGGTGGTTGCAAAAATATGCATGTTAGGTGTTTGATGGTTGGTTAGGGTTTTATAAATTTATGCATGATGTGTATGTTGATGTGAATGATGAATGTTGAACGTTAGAAACCGCTGCATATGTGTATTAGAGCTCCCGCGGTGGCTGGTCGAGCTAGGTTCCGCGTTTAGGACGTAAAATGAACTCCAAACCGAAAAACTGTCAGGTTCGGGTGGATCCTGACCAGTTTCGGGAAAAGTTAATTTTGAGGCCTTTAGAGGCCGAATTGAGAAAAACTCAAAACATGAAAGTTGTAGAACACAGTTTTTCCTAGGGGGATACGCGAACAGTTTTCCAAAATGAGGCTCCAATGGCCTCCATTTTTATGAAAACCCGAGACCAATGTGCCCAGACTTCAATACACGACCAGTCAGTTTCAAATGAAAACTGACAAGGATATGAGCGAAACTGGGTTTTCCTCAAAACACGAAAGTTATAGGGATTTTCGATAGCTAAAACTTTCGTGAAGAAAACTTTTCTAAAATCTGTTTAGATTTTTAAATGGAAATGGATTTCAAAAACTATACAGGAAATAGGGAATTCCTGTGCAGAATTTCCCAAAACAGTACAGAAAGAGGAAAAATTTTATATGAACTGACAAATGACATTGTGAGACTGTTCCAATGACAGTTTCCAATAGTCAATAATTTTTATGAATTTTATTTTACGATTTCCAATTTTTAAGTAAAATAAAGAGTTTTGTACCAAAAACATAAGGTTTTCTAAAAAGAAAACAAAAATGAATTTTAAAATTTAAAGTTAAACTAAAATAAAAATAAGTCGATTAGATTAGATTTAAATCCTAGGGTTACTCAATGTAACCAAGTAGGATAACGTAAAAAATTAAGTAAGGGAATATAACTAAGGTTATATAAGAATGTTGGGTATACTGCCAACATTTCTAACCCTTACTTTTGTTCCATCTCAGAATATAATATACGACGGTGTTCCGACGAACTCAAGCTAAACAGTGGACACATCAATCACAAACAAGGTAAGTACAACTCCGCCTACAGTATAGGCTTTGTTGTGTATACTTGCCTAAGTATGTGTGTAAAATGTTATGCGTTTCAGAATGTAACATTGTTAAATGCTATGTTATATGTTAGGAAATGCTATGGTATGTTCTATATTATAAAAAGTTAAATGTTATGATTGTATGCTAGGGTTTAGAAAATGTCATGAAAAATGCTATGAATTTACGAAATGCGATAGATGTATGTTATGAAAGTATATTATGTAGAAATGCTATGATAAAAGTCATAATAAGGTTATGAGATAAGAATGATAATTAATAGTGTGAAACATCACGATGCATGTTCACCAATTAAAGATCAAATATGAGACAATGAAAGTTATAATAGCAAGCAAGCTTGCCTGTGTCGTACCGACCCGCGTTAGGTCGGGTTGAGCTATGGCAAGAGTAAGCCCATAGTTGCGCGCCCGGTACAGACACTTACGTTATAGGGCCCATAAGATAAGATAAGTTAAGATAAGAAAGTTACGAATGAATAAGGAAGCATAATAAAGCATAAATGGCTCATGCATATGTTAAGATAAGTTACAACATGATATGATTTATGTTAAATATGTTATAATTTGTTGTGTCGCGGTATAGGATAGTTGTACTTGCTGAGCGAAAGCTCACTGTCTTACGTCTATGCTGTAGGTAAACAACCTGCCAACAATTGTTGATACAAGATGGAGGGGCATGGCCTGGCGGACTGTGAAATGTGGGAAATAAGCCGCCACACGTACTGTTATGCGTTTTATTTATGTTTATTATTTAAACCCGAACAACTTTAGTAAATGTCTATTATACTTATGTATGTACTTATGGAAGAGTGCAAGTGCGCAGTATAAAAAAAAAAAAAAAAAAAATATTTCCGCTTTTACGTCAAGAAAGTAAGCACGAAATATATGTATGTATGTATGGTAACGGCCTGTGCTAGGCGGGTCGTTACATTTATCACGCTCATCAAAGTACTACTGATCATTCAGAGACTTTCAGATCCTTGGAAATTTTATTTTTTCAGGACATGTCCGAGTGGAAGACGTGGTCATTGTACGGAAATAAAGAATCTGACGAAGTGTTCCCTCGTCTTAAGAAACTTTGCTTGCTACGATGTCCGGCGATGAAGAAACTACCAATTACTAAGCGTGAAACAATAGAGATTCAAGTGGAAAGCTAAATTTCGGTGTATCATTTCTGTCCTGCTATAGTTTTTGGCAAAGATGATTCTCACTTGTCTTCTTGATTTGTTTTCTGATTGCCCCCAAATGTTTTTGTTCCATTTAAGCGTGTGAGACAATGATATATGTTCTTTTGTAGTTGATTTGTCTTATTATTTTAATTAGCTACAATACCAAATCCACGTCTCTCTTTCTCTTCTTTCGGTTTTTATATTGCCGTTATTTTTAATTCACATTTCAACTAAACACATATTTTTAACGCATTATTATCAAAACTCTAAGTTCAACCTATACTCCAAATGGGCCCTAAAAAGTCGTTGAAACTCCACTAGTGTTAAATACTTTTGAGGGATGACACGTAGTGTCATTGCAAAGCTTCGCCATGAATTCATTCACTAATGTCTAAGGCTCGTTTGGCACTCCAATTGGAGTTTGAGTTATGGAACTTGAAATTTGAATTCAAGTTACAATTATCATTCACGAAACAAAATTATACAATACTAAGAAAATCTCCTAAGAAAATACCCCATAATTTTAATTTGGAATTTCCCTTTCTTTTTTCTTTCTTCTGCGCGGGCACTGCAGCCCTAGCCATGGGCAATGCAGCGCTGCGCTGGCCCCTGTGTTGGGCACTGCAATGTCCAGGGGCTCAGCCCTGGGCTGCAGTGTCCTGGTAAGTCCCCTGTAAAAATCCCATGTTTTGCATAAATTTTGAAAAATCATATCTTTAAAATCATTGAGAATTTGACATAACTTTCTTCACAGAAGATGTTTGTCTATATGTTCTCTAAATTTTTCATGTTGATAGCCGAGTCTAATTTTGTCCATAAGGACTTCGTGATTTCAAAAATCAGAAACTCGATAGTTTTTAACAATTTTTACCGAATCACCTAAATTTCACCTTTGAAAATTTTTGAAATTCATACAAATACACCGTAGCTCATGTTCCATAATTTATATATATATATATATATATATATATTTTATAGTTTCCACCTGATAGAAACTCATTCAAATTCCAAAATTCTTAATGAACGGATCGAAGTTCAAAATTTTCAATTTAAGTTCGGATTCTAAAATTCCTCACTATCCTTGAAATAAACATGACACATTCATAACTACAACCATGACCTCTACATTGTCATACCACCAATTATTTATATTGGTTTTTAAGTGGACGTCATCAGATCCACTTTTTCTATTAGTGATCCCCTCATCTACTAGTAAGTTAACTTAATTTGACCCCACAAATAATTTGTTTGATTATCTTGCAACATTATGTATACATTGGAAATAGACAGTCTTCGAGTTTTTTTTTTTTTTTTTTTTTTTGGTGAAATTATGATTATAGACTTAAAATAATGGTAAATAGTAGATTGAGTGTTTGCAAACCTTGACAAATTGATGTAGACTTAAATGAAGTTGGAGCTCTACTACTTGAGATAGACACCCAAAATAGTAGCCAGTTTGCTCTTATTACAAACACAAAAATCCCAAATCTTTACTCACGAAGAGGAGCCGATTATGGCTCTTATTACAAACACACAAATCACATGTCTTTAGAGCCAAACGGAAGGCAGTGGCTCTTAAAAACAAAGACGAGAAACGTGGCTTAAATACACACAACGAATATAACAGTAAAGATTAATTTTTTGAAGAACATGCTTAAAGATAAAACATGACTGGGAATAAATAGATTGTTGTGTATCTCTTCCCGCTCCCATATACTTAGAAATTTTTATTCAGTCCTTTATGTAGCATCTCCTTCAAAAGAAAACAAGCAAGAAAAAATGTTCAATAGATATAAAGACATAAAATATTGGAAATCAAAGAATAAGGCTTGCAATAACGACAAATATATAGCTAAGTAGAAAAAATACACAAACTCATAATGCTAATAATTTCTAAGCCTCAGTTTGGTAAGTTAGTTGTAGATGAAATTTTTAAGTTGGAATTGGCTGACTTTGCAAAAACTAATTATAAATTTTATTGACTTTTCAGAAAAAAAAAAAAAAAAACAAAACAAAAATGAATATAAAAAAGTACAGTTTAGTTGGATTTAAACTAACTTACCAAACGGAGCATAAATGTATGAATAAGACATGATAAGCAGCGCGTACCTGAGCCATCCAGGCAGTTCACTTTCCGTGCCAGAGGTTGAGGCAATATTCGTAGCAGAAGTGGGTGGAAATCCATGGGTGCTGAAACAATCTTTAGCAGTGTGGCCAGGTTTGTCACATAATTGGCAAACCACTCTAGGAGTTTTAGAATTCTGCCTTGTTGACTTATTGCCGGTTGTGAGTTGTCGACTCGTTTGATGTTTAAATGCACGATTGCGGGAGCGGAGTTTCATAAAATTCCATGTGTGTTTGATGGTTCGCGGATTGGACTGATCTTGACGTTCTTCCTCTTGTTTGACAAGCTTGCCATTGGGATGGTAAATTGTGTTCAGATCATCTTCTACAAATGTTGCTACATCAGCAGAAGCTAGTTCACCAGTTACAGCTTCCATAGCCTCCAAAAAGTAGATCCATAAAATTTAAAGCACATGAAATATCAATGTTAGTCTTACTTTCAAGGGAATGGCATGTTTTAAACGATTTAAAAGTGTGATGGATAGCCTAGATTTTTATGGTTAAAAAAAAAAAAAAAAACAACATGAATCTGCATGCATGCCAGGAAAGATTGTTTTATGCAAGATCTTTGAGTGAAAACTTTATCAAAAAAACAAAACAATACAAAGAAATTTGGTCAATCACATATATTGACTTGATGGTCAATCACTAATCGTTTTAGGGTCTACTCGATACAATTTTTGTTTTGCTTTTAGACAGTAGAAAGAGAGATGAAAAGGTTATGCCATGTTAATAAGCGTTGGAAAGACATTTTAATAGAACTTAATGATTCAAAGAAAAAAATTGTTAGAGTGAAGTATAAATTTTAACTGGAAACTGTTTTAGAGCCAAAGTTTTTGTGACAAATCACCTTAATATTTAAAAAAGCAGTTTTTTTTTTTTTGGGGGAACTTTGCGTTATTTATTGAGTAGAGTCCAAACACTACTACAAAATGTGGATTCCACGACGGAGCTTACACAACCGTTTTTTAAAAAACCATCGTGGAAAATGCAGCAAAAACACGGAGCGGAACAGAGTTTCCGAAAACTGTCGTGGAAGCCGAAGCTTCCACGACGGTTATAAAAAACCGTCGTGGAAGAGTGATCTTCCACGACGGTTTCTAATAACCGTCGTGGAAGCTTCGGCTTCCACGACGGTTTTCGGAAACTCTGTTCCGCTCCGTATTTTTGCCGCATTTTGCACGACGGCTTTTTGAAAAACGGTTTCCTTATCACGACGGTTTTTTACATAGACCCATCGTGATATATTCTTAAATGTCCATATTTAGGCCCTATTTTTGTCCATTCCACGACGGTTAAAAAACCATCGTAGAATTTAAAAAAATTCCACGACCCTGGATTCCACGACAGTTAGAAAACTGTCATGAAAATGTTACCACGACGGTTAAAAACCATCGTGGTATCCACATTCTGTAGTAGTGAAATTAGCCTTAATAAAAGGTCTCAACAGCAAAGGAACATAATCCACAAACACTAAATCATGAGAAGTAGTAAAAGCATAAAAAGCTAAGAAGTGAGCCATGCCATTAGTCAATCATGTTTAAACCTATTAGTAAATTTGAACAAGCATAAAAAAGCAGAGAAGCAGGTTTTGGTACTTATATAAAGCTAAAACAACTTTGAGTAAGCACTGTCAAATTAGCCATTAGTCAATCAATATTAACAAATATTATTAGCCAATGATTTACCACCAAAATAAATTAGTGATTACACGAAGTACATTGGAAGTTTTTACACAAAATGACCATTTTTAAACACCCATTTTAAATAATTATTATTTTAAAACTTATTTGTAAATTTGAACAAATTTTAAATTCCCTTTTCTTTCATTTCACGTTTTTCCTTACACATTTTTCTGTTATGCTTTTCTTTTCATGAAAAAAAAAAATTTTCTTTTCTGACTTTTTCTATCTCCTTAAGTTAAGTAATCATGTTTTCAGTACAAATATCAATTTTAAATTATTGAGTTATTTTAAGCAATTTTTCCTAGTTTGATGGAGGATTTTTTTATTTAAATATTTGATAACACGTCAGTAAGGATTTTTTTTTTTTTTTTTGGATTCTTTGAAAACAATTTTTGATTGTCTCTTTCTTTTTCAGGTTAATTATTTGGTTATCAAAAATGTAGAGATTTCCTATAACTATGGATTGAAATACTATGGATTCATATCAAATTGACCGGGTCATTAATCAAGAAAAATGTGCATTGACTTAGTTCATTTCATCAAAACAATCAACATAAATAACCAAACAAAAAACTCATGCTGTGGTAGATTATAAGATAAGGATGAAGTCATCGGAGTATTTCATTGCATTTAACTGGATAAGCACAATCGAATCAATTAAACCAAATAAAAAGATTAAGTCAGAACAATATTGGTCTAGTCCATAATGAATAAGGAGATTCTAATTTATTGGCAAAATAAAATGTTGCTTAAAAATTATGCATTTTCGGAATAGTTTCTTGTGTATATTGAATGGCTCTTAATCTAAACTCGTCTGAAATTTTTTTTTAAAAAATATTCCATAAAGATAAAAGTCATAATCAGAATGTAATGAACAAATAAAATATACAAGTCAAAATTCTCAAAAGTTTACTTGTTCGTTGATTGCAGCCCTTCCATTCATTATTGTTCGTGGAATCGCGGTTTTAATTTTGCTTTTGTTTTTGTTTTTTTTTTTTTTTCTGTGGAATTTTGAATATAAATTTAAAAAAAATGATACTAAGGGGGAGTTGGTTTTTTTTTTTTTCTTCCTCTCTGAGTTTCAGAGAATAATGACACTATTTGTAGGAGGAAATCTGATTTGTTTTTTAATTTCCTAAAATTAGATGGATGAGTTTGTTTTTAGACATTTATTTATCCTAGGGCCCTATTCGTTCACAGAATAAACTATCAAGAGAAATGCTGGGAGTCCTTTTCTTTGTCACTCTCTATGTTCTTCTTTTGCCACTTGTCTACCCCTTTATTGTCAATTATTACAAAGAATGTCATTATTTCAAATAAAAAATCCACTTGTTCATGCGGATTGTTCTTCGATCTTCTTTTACTTTTTTTTTTTTTTTTTTTTCAATACTTGAGAAAGTGTTAGAGAATAAGGAATAATTGAGTTTCTAAATAGTGATGGATATGATACCCATTTTTTTTTTTTTTTTTCTGTATAGACTGCATTTTTTTTAAATTAAAAAAGTATTCTAAGAGGAAGAAAGAGAGAATAGAGAAAATGAACAATAGCATATGAATGGTGATGAAATGAAAGGGGCAGCGGGGTTTTTTTTTTTTTTTTTTTTTAAATTTGTGTTGGCGTTCGGTATTTTGCTAAATGAATGGTAACTTTGCTTACACTTAGAATATGCCGATCAGTTGATATAAAATATTTTTTTTTTAAAAATTTCTATCGAAAATATAAATTATTTGTTAGTACTTCATCTTTGGTATTAAACTTGGTGGCTTGGTACCTTGAACTCCTGCAAATCTCTATTGAGCTTTAAATATGAGAGTGGAAGGGAGAGGGAAAAACCTGGCTTGAGTTTTGGTGATCATTGTCATATTCTGCAGCTAAGAGGTGGAATCTTTTTAAATTATCCAGGAACGATGTCCAGCTACGTGTTATTGTCTGCTTGAAATCTTCAACACCTTCCTTGTACAGCAAGCCGATGCCGCACCTCTGCACTTTCAAGCCTTGGCAGTCGCTAAAGATTCTGGCAGTTACAGAACTTCCGCCATTCAGCTCTGTAAGCAACGCAACAGGTAAGTAGGTAAGCCAAATGAATCCACCAAGATGCGACCACGTCTTAAGCTCCTCTTTAGTGATGGAAAACATGGAGACCGGATCAAGGCAACGTCCACCAGTTGTGAGGTGACATAGAATCTTGAAAGACGTTTCTGAAAATGTTGATATTTTATTGTATTAAAGAAAATGTTTCTGAAAAGACCGAACCTTTCAAAAAGGGAAAAGAGACCGGATCCGCGCATTTTTCGTTCCACTGCATTGCGCTGAGCAGTTTTATCTTCAAGATACATTTCAGCTTGGTCATGAAGTAAACTAAGACCATCTTTTGTCTTCAATGTGGGCTCGATTATTTCTTTGATCAACGATGCTGAATCATTGTCATACAACAACCTGGTTCCACACATTTCAACCTCTAAATCAGAAGTCATGGGCCTAAACAGGGCAGTTATACTCTGACACTGGTTCAAGAATTCCATGAAACACCGACGTGGTACGTGGCAAATGACACAATTGTAACCATAACGACCATCTATGATGAGAGGATATGTCATTACAGGTTCAGTACCACGAGTTCCATGGGCATACAAATCAAGGACGAGTGAATTCTCTTCATTCAGACTACCACTAGAAAGAGAAGGACGTCGTATTAATTCGACATATAGTTCAAGTCCTACCCATCTTTCATCATGATACAAATCTGAAGAAACATGACACACTGCCACATCTCCTACGCTATGGTGGAAAAACCAGGTCGGAAACGTTCTGATGGGAAGGACAAAATAAAAACGGTTTTCGAGCGCATAGCTTCGCTGAAAGTATAAAGTAATTGAGTTAGAAGAAAAGGAGAGAGAGTTTCCTCTAAAAAAAAAAAAAGAAGAAGAAGAAGAGAGAGAGAGAGAGAGAAGGAAGACATTGAGTGACCTCATAGAGTTTTGAAAGCAGCGACTCTGTCACTTTTCTCAAATCTTCAAACTCTTCAACCATTACAGAACTTATATTCTCCCATGTGCAATCTTGTTCTTCCTCATCCAGTGTCACCTTTGAATGCCCTTTTGAGATCACGTCATCAATGTTTTCCAATTTCGAGGCCTCGTCTAACAACTGCTTACAATGACGTTCAAAGTTCAAATCTGGATCTTGGTGTTCATAAGCAGTCTGAGCTAATTTTTGACTAAATTCTTCCACATCTTTCTCTGATATCAGATGGACCCCACACATTTTTAGCTCCACATCGACTCTGTTTGTTGAGATTGAAGCTTCAATTTGATAGCATGCCATATTAAACCATCCTGCAAACCATTCTCGTGGAACATAGCAACAAATTCCAAATGGCCCGTCGTCCATTTGTTTTGTGCTTTCAAGAAATACAGGTTTCAAAATACGACATCCATCGATGCAAAAGTGACGAACGATATTTTTTGCCTTTACAATATCATCTAAATCAGTCTGCTCCTTGCTAACACCAATAACGAATAGCGCAATTCCTTGATTATTAGTGCTAGTTTCTTCAAGTGGTAGTTTCATTTTTATTGAAGACTCCATGTTCCAATTGCTGCACAACTCGGGAATTCGAGAGTAAGGAAAATAAACTTGAAACGGTGATTCCTCATTAATTAGCTCCTACAGAGAAGTAACAAAGGGAAAGAAAATATTAGAAAGGCCTGCATCATGCCAGATGGTAGGAGATATAAAAGAAGTAGAAACATGCCTTGAGGTACTTGGGAAAGATCAGATCTGTCAGTCCATGCAATGGAATTGGTGTGAGCCTCGCAAAAGGACACATGAATGCAGAAGAGGGCATAGGCTGAGAGTACAAGCTTCGATGACCATCATATGAGATTTTTCTTATTTGAATATTGGGCCATCGAGGCAGGTGTTGGACGACACAACTAGAATATTTTGCTAGGTGATTCCCAGTTCCCCATGGCCCTTCATCCATGCGATTCTCATTATCAGTTGAGACGAAGGCAAGGGGAGAAACATACTTTATACTGCACTGATCGAGCCTCCTTTTCACATGATTAATAAGGATTCGGATTAATCTCTGAGGACGAGGCGTAAGACGCTTGAAGACGCTAGCTTCCAACAAAGACCAGTCCAGTGCTTTCCGTTTTGAATAGAGATCGAGCGAGCCAAAAGAAGTTGAATAAGTAGCGACGAGTCTCGGGAGGACAGGGTTTCCGGGAACATAAAATTCTTTTCTTAGATCATATTTCTCCTTCTCAATTAATGGTCTTTCTTTAAGTGATCTAATTCGAACACCTACTTTCAGCCCTAGATCATATTTATCCGTCTCTGTACATACTATCTTATCAAGGATCTCTTGTATCATATTCCTTAGTGATTCATCAAACAGAGTCAGACAAGGTGGGATACATTTCATAAGTACCTGAACTGCACCGTTTCTAGATTCAAGAAATTCCCGCATCTTGCGTCGGAGGTCTTCAGCATCAACCCTATCCATCAACTGCTTTGTATCACTTATTGCATCATGGAGGTGGTCCAACAACTCCTTCCGAGCCAGGTCGCTAAGTTTCTTCCCAACGGCATCGCTGAATGCCCTATTACTCAGGGCCAAAGCAGTCTCCAACTTCTCAACCAGCTCATCGATGCGTCGTTTTCCCCAGGTGGAGTCATCTACCTGCAGAGAAATGAATCCCTCAAGCAACAAGAGTAGGAAGACCTGGATCAGACCTATACTAGTAATCAGGACCAGATCCCAAGTAGAGAATAAGTGGAAAAGGCTCATTGTTGCGTTCTGTAATTCGGTTTTGCTTCTTTTTTTTGTTTTTTTTTTATGTTTTTTTGTTTCTTTTCTTAGAGCTTAGTCTATTTGGTAATGGGCAACAAGAGAACCAAAAAACGATATTTATATTCTGCAGGCAAATAAAACATGACTCGTATGAATATTCCGATGGCTTAATCAACAACCTCCTGCAATTTGATTAGCAAACCAACAGGCTGAAGTTTTATTATACTATCTTTATTCTTTAATAATATTTTGTTATACTAATGGCTCCATGCCTCCATTGTATTATGCTGCAAGAAACTTGTGTAAATATCCCTCCACTTTTGGTTCATTCAAAAAGTTTACCTACTTCTTTGGACCTCATCAAATACATATATGGGCCTGTCAGAGCTTTTGCTTTACTTTATAATCAATAGAAAAATAAAAACAAAAGTTGTAGCATTTCACATGTATGAAAACCACAATTTAAAAAGAGATTTTGAGTTTAAAATGATTTTAAAAATTTTCAGTTAGTAATTAAAATGTTAAAATAAAGTTGATAATATATAATTTAAACTATGATACAACTTATAAAATATATTTGAAGAGCTTTTTATCAAAAACCATATAATCTGATTTTAAAATGAAGCTATTCTAGAGACTATAAGCACTTCTGACTAATCATCCAAAGACCAATTTTTTTTTTTTTTTTAACTTAGAAAATCAAAAGCAACTTTTAAAGAGTTCTCTCAAATATACCCAAAAATTTATAAAATGGAGTAGTCAACATTCAATTTAAACTACAAAATGAGGTGCATACCACAAAGAAAAAATTAAAAAAAAAAAAAAAACCAAAACTTCAAAAAACACAAAAAGAAAAAGGCTTCATACAAAAATAAAAAATAAAATAAAATAAAATAAAATAATTCTTCCTTTGGGTTTTTTTTCTAATTTTTTTTAGCTTTTTTTTTCTTTTAAGGTATTTTCTTAATTTATTAGCCAAAATTTAACATTAACCTCTCTATGATATGAATTTGGTATACATTTAAAATGTCTTAATATATATTTGATGACGTTCAAATATAGATATTTTCTTAATAAACTTAAATTTCACAATGTACTTATTTAGATTCAGTAACACAATTTTATTCAAATAATGTTCTCTATGATTTTCTTTCATTTTTTAAATTTATTTGAATTGGTTTTAGCAAATAACGAATGTAATTGAACTATTTTGTTTTTAGTGCAATAATAGAATTGTTCTTTTTTTCAATTAGTATACATGTATGGAAAGAAAAAGACCGGCATTACCCCCGACGACTTCAAAATTAGATCACGAGAAAGCCGGGGATTTAGATGTTATTTTATTCTCTCTCTCATTGCCATATCTTATTCTAAAAATAAAATACATCAACTAGGGCAAGAAAACCATTGACTTCTAGATTAAGAATAGACTTCCCTGTTCCCTTTCTTCAAATAATAATAATAATAATAATAATAATAACTATAATAATAATAATATTAATATTAATGGCCTGTTTGGTGCACAAGTTCAGTTTGAGTTGAGTTGAGATTTTTAAGTTTGCATAGTAAATTTTGTTGACTTTTTTAGAAAAGACAAAAAATTTTTTAGAAAAGACAAAAAACATGATGAAAAAAGTACAGTTTAATTTAAAATGAGTTAAACCAAACGGGCCCTAATAATAAATTCTGACGGGGTCACATACTTGCACAACAATAATAATGATTAATTTAAAGTTACTTGATACCGTGTTGACTTTTCTAATTGGAACCATCGGAATGAAATCTCTTATCTCAAATTGACTGTGGATTCATAGTACAAAGAAATCATCATGATTTTTAATTTTAGGAAAAAAGAAAACTGAAAAGAAAAGAAAAAATAGGACATACCTCTATGCAAACACAAAACCATAAATTGACCATTACGAGAAGGAAGATAGATTGGAATTACAACTAGTAGAAGTTATGATACGATGACCGTTTTAATTATTGCACGACGGTTAAAAAATTGTCATGAAGTCCATGTACAACCGTCGTGGAATCGATGGAATTTTGAAATATATACAAAAAGTGTAAAGGATGATAGCCTTAGAAGATGATCTGTGCAAAGAAGTATAGTTTGGAAGTGCACTGAGAGTAAAATGAAGGAGAATTGACTTGAAAAAAATTGACACATAATCAGTATACCACAATCATGGATTTCTAAATTAACTGACTCGACCCCATCCACAGCAGAGGAACATCTTTGTGGAAGCAGGTGGGTTCACATCGCTATCTAAGTGCAGAGTTATCTTATAAGCTACAGCTGATCAATGTGTTCGAAGCATGATTCATCAACAGGTAAACGGGGTAGTACGATAAATAGGCAATTAACTATTTAAATTCCTTATGTCACTAAATGGAAAGCACTTTTCTTTTGTACATCCTTGGATTGTAAAAGTTTTGTAAATTATAGTTTTTCAGCCTTACAGACACCGGAGCAATAGTTTATTTAGGCTGATAGCTTTGATTCCATGGGAAGATGCTTTGGTTGAACGTCAAATCCGTTCCGGTCACAACCATCCAATAGTGGGTTGACCTTGTTTAGGGAAGACAACTTAACAACTTTCAGGGCAGCTTGTTAGGGATAACTTTTACCGGTTCTCCCCTTTCTTAGGTATCGAGTTCCTTTCAAATCTCGTCCCTACAACCGGCACCTCTCACATGTTTTGTACGTCTATCTCTTCTACCTGTACAAGCTTAGAAGAGGTAGTAGCGTGAACTAATGATTAATTTTTGTGTAGTAGATCACGTTCATTTGTTCAGATCAATGAATTGGAACAAAGATAGGCCGATTCGCATTTGTTGCAGCTTGCATTAATGTAGGAGTTCTTGTCCTTTTCTAAAGCCAAATCGTAATACACAAAAATTTAAAAATAAATAAATAAATAAATAAAATAAAACATAAACAAAAAAACAAAGTCATGCCGTTCCTAAAAAAGGCCAAATTTGCTTAACGTAAAAAGTTAAGTAAAAAACAAAAAACAAAAAAGCTTATTCGTACTTATGAAAAAAATATGTTGTTCAATTCTTAAAGTGTCTCTTTAATTATGTACATTTTGTGTAATTACTTTAAAGAGAACAATATAGAGTCTAGTCAAAAAACGTTTAAAAAAAAGGTCAAAAAGACATCTACATATCAGAGATTTTAAGAATTGACGGTTTCAACAAGAGAGATTTGTAAAATGGCAATGAGGCCAAATCCTGAGCAAAAGAGCCAGAATCAAATCATAGAATTCAACCAGTACCAATCAAACGAGCTATCCACAGAGAATACAAATAAAATGAACCCAGATTTTACACAACTTGCACTGCTCAACCTCTCCTTGAACAGATTGTGGGATTGGTAGCTCGTGGCAACCAGCTGTTTGAGGCTTTCGAGAGTTGTTCATAGATTGGAAACTTGGTGTAACAACCCTTAACCTGACTACGGTGCCAAGAAATGTTAACCTATCATTTGTACTATAACATTTCTTTCATTCATTTCCTTAATTACTTAATATTCAAAAATCGAATGCGAAGCTACTGCCACATCGACAGTTACAAATGATAATACATATTTGTTTACAAAACCATAACAGAACTGCTTAGTCTCATATGTATGTGTATATATATAAAGAGATCTTCGTAATGAGCATCAAAATTTAATAAAAAACATGACAATTGTCTGGCAACTCTGGAAACTCGATCAACTTTTAAACCTGTACATCCTTGAATGAATCACAAGTGTCTAATGAGCAAAAGACTCAGTAAGCTAACAGAAGCTAATGCATGAACATGCACGCAAAGTATTACTCTGCAATCATGCAGTCCCTTTAATCATTTTTTTAATAACCTTTCTTTCCTAATTTAATCTTTTAGGCATCTTTAAAGTGTGGAATTTAATTGAGAATGATAGGCCATGATTTTCGGAACTTGTTTAATAAGTTTTTCAATAAAATGGTGATCCAGGCCTGGTTTCCATGCTTGTTTTTCAACCTCAGATATTAGTCATATTTTATCTTCGTTCATGTGGCTTTCCATATTCTGGTTTCTCAAGGGAGATATAGGGAAATAGCATATATTTGATGAAGGTTGAAAGTTCTTTCTTTCTTTCTTTCTTTCTTTCTTTTTCTTTTTTTTTTTTTCATTTTTCAAATAATGATGATAGGAATCAATAGATATATATGAATATGTATATATGAATATGTATGAGGATAGATTAAGTTTTATGTATAAGTATAAGTATGAGACTAAGACAAGTTTAAAATAAAGTTTAAAAGAAAAAAACAAATTTACTCTGGAATTTTCAGTAAGTTTAAGGTATTTAAGTTAAGTAAGCACGACGTCACGGCCCTACGTAGGTCGGAGCGTGACATGTACTAGTGAGAGTGTGACGCCCCGACTTCCCAAGCCAGGTCGACACCATACATACTTGTTCTTTATTTGGAAATTTGAGAAATTTTTTTTTTTTTTTAAAAACATATTCACATACGTCATCTTGTAGAGAAAAACTTGTTATGCATACATACCATATTGAAAGTAAAATTTTAAGTCTTCAAACTTCATACATATAACAAAACCTAATATGCTTTTGAAGTATTAACATATTTTCTGATAATTAGATGCGAAAAATTATGTGTAGTGGTATCCCACACCGCCCTTCACCCGCCGCATCGTCCGCATAGCCCACCAATTAAACTACAGGCTTCTTACCTACAGTATGAAATATAAGAGTGAGCTTTCGCCCAGCAAGTTCAAACATAATCTCACAAAATAGTTCAAGCATCTTTAAAACAGAAACATGCCAATCATCACGAAACTCATGCATGAATCATTTATGATTGATTGAATGTTTTATGTTTCATTATAGATTCAATCTTTATTATCTTGTCTCAACATGTGGGCCCATAGTGTCCGCACCAAAAGCGCGCAGCCTCCAGACAAAGCTAGGGTTTGCAAGGCCCTAACAGTTCTGGGAATTATAACTTGACCCTTCACGATTACGGAAGGTAAATATCACCACTGAAACATGTAACCTCCTCGATCACGGGAGGTTGGTACGACACCTTACTTGATTATCTTACCATGTGATTTAACATTAGTGAACATGCTTCATGATGTCACTATGTCATGTCTTACTCAACATTTGCTATAACATGGCCTTCTTGAAAACATGTCATTTCTGGAACCATGGCACTTTTGAAAACATAGCATTTCTGAAAACATGGCATTTTTGTAAACATGGCACTTTTATAAACATGGTATTTTTGTAAACATGACATTTTTGTAAACATGGTATAACATGTCATAACATAACTTAGCACATCATAGACATAGTATAGCATCACACGTCATGGCATCACATATCATAGCACAACATAGCATGTATACTTGAAAATATAGTGTACTTAAAAATAGTCTTTACTATTTTCATACTATAGGTGAGGTTTGATACTTGCCTGATATGCTAGGTTCCAGGTTTTGTTGGTTTAACTCAGATCGCAACTGCAGGTTCCTTCCTGCTATTAAAAAGAACATAGGATAAGAATCCTATAAAAAATGCTGGAGACATTTCCAACATTCTAGTTATATGTCCCCCCACACATGTCTCGATCATTTACTAGGTTACCAATTGTAACCCTAGAATTTGTGGTTAACCAAACTTGATTCATTACTTGTTAGGTTACTTGAGGTAACCTTGGGTATTAAACTCAGGTATATATGAATAGTATCAGGTTACTATCCCTATTATCGGGCCTAAACTTTAGTAACTTGGGTATCTTTCCCGGTTACTATCCGTCAACCTTTTGTTACTATACTTTGGCTTTTAAAATCCAATTTGAAGATTTTGGCTAAAAATCTTTTGTTTAACTTTAAAATTCGTGGTTTTCAAAGTAGGTCTTTATAAAATCATTAAAGGCTGAAAACTGCTATTGGAACAGTTTCCATAGTCAAAACAGTGGTGTTGGTGCAAAAATACAGTTTCTCTGCTTGTATTTAGAAAATCCTGTGCAAGAATTTCTTGCTCTATGCACAGTTTTTAGCAATCCGTGTCAGTTTAAAAATCCAATTTGAATTTAAAAACATTTTCTTCACAAAAGTTTTAGCTCTCAAAAAATCCTAAAACTTTCATGTTTTACGAAAAATTTAATTCAGACTCTAACGCATTCATATTGCCATTTGAACTCACCTGGTCGTGCATAAATCCTGGGCACGGTCAGGCTCGGGTTTTTGCAAAAATGAAGGCCTTTGGAGTCTTATTTTCAAAAACTGTCCTCAATGTCCTCTAGGAAAAACTGTTCCGAGCAACTTTCGTGTTTTAAGTTTTTCCAAATTCGGCCTCTAAAGGCCTTAAAATCGGCTTGCCGTAAAACTGGTCAGGATCCACCCGAACCTGACAGTTTTTCGGTTTAGAGTTCGTTTTACGTCCTAGACGTGGAACCTAGCTCAACCAGCCACCGCGGGAGCTGTAATACACACATGCAGCGGTTTCTAACATTCCAAACCATCATTACATAAACATTCATCAACAATAATCACATCAAACACTTAGTGTGCATAATTAAGCACAAACTTAAATATAATTGGGGACATATAACCTTAGCATGCATCAAACATATAAACCTTAATTTCATGCAGCCAAAGCATAAAATCATGTATGACTTAGTAAATAAAACACCTAAACCCTAACTTGAATCAAGCACCAACCAAAATTCTAAACTAGGCATAAAAAGTAAATTGAGCTTATGCTCTTATATCCAATGGCTTAAATACACTTAAACTTCTCAAATTGAATGCTCAATTTAAAGCTTAGGGTTGGAAGGATTACCTATAGGGTTTGGAATTGATTTCTCAAACTTGGATTCCAAAACTTTTTTTTCTTTTCCTTGGCTGCCACCCACCGGTCCCTCCACCAAATCTTACACCAAAATTTTAGTTAATCCTTTGGTATTTCCTTGAACCAAAATCAACCAAAACCAAACAACATTTTTCCTTACCTTCTCTCCTTATCACAGCCGGCTACTAGGCCTAGAAAAGGGCACCAAATTTTTCAAAACCTTTGCTTGATGTTGTAGAGAAAAACCGACCACCCTAGTACTAGAACCCCCTTGGTTCTCAAATTTTTTCTTTGTTCTTGCTCACACTTAGAAGTCTGGATTTTTGAGGGAGAAAATGGCAAGAGTTTGGCTGTTTTTTCTGAATTTTTGAGGCCAAAACTGCCCCCCCTTGGCAGCCTATTTATAGGTGAAGTTTTGGATTTTTTTGCAAAAATTTTGGTTCACCTTTTGCTCATAAATCCTTGGAGCAAAACTAATTGCAAAAAGTTTTGCTATTTTGCCCTCCAAGTGGCCGGCCCTTATTGGTTGCCTTGGTAGCCAAGTTTTTAATTTCTTTCCATATTTTTTTTATTAAATAAATGATGTCATAATTAAGGATAAGGTGATGTCATTCACCTTAAGCCTTGTTTGGCTATTCTCATCATTAAGCAGTCCATTTTTGAGCTACACAGATATTTCCAATACTGTGTTCACTTATACACAGTATTTATTTAACTAAAATTTATCTGTTGTAAAAACGGACATTATAAAATTTTTCTTATTTTTTCCGAGCCCTTCTTTAATTCATAATTGGTGTGCTTGATTTCCTAAGGTGGGGGGTTTTTTTTTTTAAAGCCTATTCATGTTATCTCAACCGTAAAGACGGTTTTCGCAGTATTTTTCCCATACTGCTTATCATATCACAGTACCGTCTTACTCTAGTCAACCTTTGACTATTCTGGTCAACTTTGACTTTTCTTTTTCATCAAACTTTGACCATCATAAATTCATGAAATTCCATCATGCATGTTTCCTTAAAAGGCCTATTATGGAGTCTCGTAATTAATTTACCGAGAACTCAGCCTTATATTGATAAAATTATGAACTTTGTATTGGTATTCATAATTTTCATAAAATTACGCATAAACATATAATACGAGCTTTAGATTTCTTATATACAAGAAAATCATGAGTTCGTAAAAATTTTTGGATATTACAGAGAGGGGCACGTGCCCTATTGAAAAATATATCTATGCCCCCAATTTATAATAACTTTAGTTTTTTTTATGGATTTTTTGTAGGGGAAAAGTTGGTGAACAATTGGTCAAGATTTGTGTTGATCATATGGATTTTTGTGGTACTCATTCTTACACAAAGTTACACTGCTAGCTTAGCTTCAATGCTGACAGTGCAAAGCTTACAACCCGCAGTTGTTGATGTTAACGAACTCATAAAGAGTGGAACTTTTGTTGGATACCAAACTAATTGCTTTGTTAGGGAGTTTATAATTGAACAATTAGGCTTCAACGAATCCAAATTACGGTCTTATTCAAACACTTACGAATATCATGAAGCATTGTCAAAAGGAAGCGAAAATGGAGGAGTAGATGCCATCTTTGATGAAATTCCTTATATTAGGGTCTTCCTCGCAAAGTACTGCTATAAATATACAATGGTCGGTCCAACTTATAAATCCGATGGATTTGGTTTTGTAAGATTTCTCTCTCCCTTCATTTTTTTTTTAGTAAGGGCAATTTGTCATGTTGGTGTTGTATTTTAGCGTGCGATAATTGAAAAGGTATCTCTCTGCCTAAAAACAAAGTCCCATGTGCACATTTTTGGGACATAAAACGTCCATTTTTAATTTTCCTTTGAACCCCTTTAATTGAATTCCTATGTATTGTTTAAAATATTTCTTGAAAAATACCAAGTACATTAAAACCCCTTTTTAATTTTCTTCTATAGAAAATTTTCTTTTCCTTAGAACACATATATATAGCACTAAGTTTAGACAAGTTTAAAATGCTAATTCCGATGTTGGTTATGCATTAGGCCGTTCCCGTAGGGTCCCCTCTTGTCTCCTACATTTCAAGGGCACTCTTGAATGTGACTGAAGATCATAACAAAATGCGAGAATTGGAACAAAAGTACTTCGGATATCAAACCTCATGTGAAGACCAAATTTCCAAATTTTCTTCAGATGGTCATAGCTTTAGTGTATACAGCTTTGGTGGCGCCTCTTTATCATAACAGGACTTGCTTCCGGTTTTTCATGCTTGATATATTTGGTCATGTTCCACCGGAAACACTGGCCTGCTGTGACCGCCATCCACACCAAGAGCTCTTTATGGTCCAGAGTCACTAAAATGGCAAAGCATTTTGACAACAAGGACATCTCTTTGCATGATGATTTCAGTAACAGAAGTGAAGCAGATGCCAGAGGTGAAGTACTTTCGGTTCATGGAGAAAATTCGCACTCAAGCCAAGTAGAGAACACTGCCATTGATGAACAAGATGAGCATCATTCTACAGACTCGGGTGTACATGGAGGTATCTTTTCTGCAGAAATCAAAGTGGGCATCAACTAAAAATAAGACTGATGGAGTATCTTTTCTGCAGAATATTCATGAAATTTCCACAATCATTTTTGTAAACATTGATAATGAACAAAAAAATGTAGCGTTACATGGACAAATATCATGAATTTTTTTTTTTTTTTTTTCATGATGGTATAAATAAAATATCGGTAAAGGAATGGCACTTGATATTTTTCAACTTATTTTTAATGTAGCAAAATTCATGTTTTTATTTATTTGTTTTATTAAACGCACAATTTAGTAAATATGGAGAGATAGTTACTAGATATCAGGAGATATGTATTCTTGAAATGACCAAAATTATGCAAAAAAAAACAACTCAAACTCTCAATATTGCTTAAACTAAGACAGTATACAAAATGCCTTCGAACCTAGAAACTCCTCTTTGGTATAGTTGCTCAATATTATTTTCTCAATGGCGGAGGCGTTAAGGGCCCAGTGGGGGCTTAAGCTAGCCTCCCACTGAAATTTTTGTTACTTTTAATTTTGTTTTAAAATATTTTTGTATTCGACTGCTTTGTCCCCACTCAAAGTCAAATAGTCCATATAAGGCCCAACTTAGATATGTACCTTTTAGACTTTTCTAAATATCTCAAAACATGGGAAAGCAAAAAAGGTCATGTAAAATTGTTAGAAAGGGAAGAAATGAGAGGTGGAGCTCATCAGCCCATGTTGGCAGTATAATTGTTTACCAAAATAAAATAAAAAAATAAAAAAATTCAAAACTCCTCAATAGGAAAAAAGACTAGAAGATGAAAAGTTAGCAGTGGAAAAGAGAAAAATAAAAATAAAAATAAAAAACAATAACAAAAAATAAAAAGAAAAGTTTGGACTTATTTGGTCTGTAGAAAAAAAGCCTGTGGCTGTGATTTTGAGAAGAACAAATCGTAAGTGATAGGTGGATTGAGAACTTTTTCCCAAGGCATGTTGAAAATTTTGTTTTGTTAATTGCCATTAGGCAAAATTTCGTTTTTTTTTATTTATCCTTACTACTTCTACATTCCAAATTTTCTTTCTTGTATTTTTGGGTTAAAAAAAAAAAAAGCAAAAAGAACTTTCTTGTAGTATAATTTGTACTAATTATTTCATCTGTATAGAACCTTTACTTCAGATAATTTTTTTTATTTTATCTTTTTGATGTTATTTCATTATGTATTTAGAGTTCTTGAAATGTATTGTGATACAAATTTTTTTTAAAATTTCCTTCTCAATTTTTTTTTTTTTTTTGATATACACCCCCACTAAATTAAAAGGCTAACTCCGCCACCTATTTAATGTAAAAGTATGCTTTACATTTTCTACTTTTTGATCCCTTCTTACCATGTAGATTTTTGTTTTACTTGTATTTTGATTGAGAGTTTCGACTAATATGTATATTACTAATTGTTTTAGAGTTTGTCAATTGAAATTTCATTAAAAAAAAAAATTGAGTGTTTTAGGACAAATTTTACATCAATTTTCATAGATATGGATATCTCTGTCACTATTTTCATAAAATCTAGGTACATATATTTTCATGGATATCAATATGATAAGAGTTTCCTAAAAAAAATTTAACCAAAAAAAAAAAAGGGGCCAATTGGTAAAGTGATTTTTTTTTTTTAGTGTTCAAGTCAGTTTAATAATAATCATTTTTTAATGAGTACAGTTAGTGCACGTTTCTCACAATAAGTAACTAATCTTATTATTTGTCTATATTGATAGTGTAAGAAAGTCCGTCTATCCAAACACACAAGGATGTAGATTTTTATACCAAAAATCTTTTTTTTTTTTTTTTTTTTTAAGAAAAGACCAAAAAAAAAAAAAAAAAAAGAGTTAAGACTACTATAATAAGGGAAAGGATATGGGGATTCGTATGTCTCCAACTCTCCAAGGTACCCATGAAGAGGGTAGTAAGTAATTATTTTAATTTGATATCAATTTTAAAGTCAATATGGCGGCGTAGCCCCCAATGCCCTCCCTTAAAAATAAAATAAAAATAAAAATAAAAAAGTGGCTGATTTGTTAGTTATTGGATGACCAAAATTTCGAGTAATGAATTACGTCAAAAAAAAAAAAAAGTGCAGGGTTAATTAAATTGTGTTTCCATCCACTTGAGTTTGTAGTTCTTATATTGAAGTGTAAAGTGCCATGAGACTTCATGTTTACGAGAGTAATATTGTTATTTGAATTTTTTCTTTAATTCATTATTATTTTTTATTTATACTTGTGCTTTAACATGATTTGGTTTGATTATTTAAACTCTTTGTGAAGATCTTAGTGAAGCCGATAAGGAAATTCTGTACACATGTTTGGATGCACATGTTACCCCATACTTGGTTGCAAAAAATAGATAAATTTCCAGAAATGTTACACAATTACGTAATAAATATTACAATAATATCAATTTTGTAACTTGCTTTTTTTTTTTTTCTAAAATTATTGCTATAATTTAACGTGACTAGCAACACCATGCTATATGTATAAATTTTTATTCTCATTCTTTTCTCATTTTGCCCTCTTCCCCTGACCACTCCCTATCTTTCCCCCCAATTTCAAGCTTTTTGTATATTATCTTGAATATTTTTATTCAAATCATCAATATTTTATTTTATTCGCAACCCCATTGGGTTAGCTCAGAGGATAGGAGGGAAGAAATCTGTGTAGAAATCTCAAAATTCAAAGGGTATGTTTTCTTCCCTTTTTTTTTTTTTTTTTTTTTTTTTTTTTTTTGGTTTATGTAATATTAGTTGTAGTTATAAATCCCACCACCGTTCAAAAAAAAAAAAGATGCAGCTTTTCCACACCCCCACATCCCGGTCCTTACCGGTTTTTCCTCAACACTTTCCACCTTTCTCTCAATCTTTCTTGACCGCTCACCAATGGTAGAGCGTGAATTTTTTTTTTCAGGAAGCGTTCATCAACTAAATTTTAAACTAATAAAATATTTGATTTTATATATTCTTTTTTCTTATGTAAATTTTGTAATCTAATATTTAACCAACTTCAATAAGCCCAAATACAAATTTAAATAGTAGTTATAACTGATTTTTTTTTTATTTGGGGTTTTAAATGTTAAGAAATATACATTAATAAGTCAAAACTTTAGACATAATTAAAATTTAATTTTAATTAAAGATCTAAAGAAATTTTGTAATTTTAAAATTTAGAGGGGGTGCAAACTAGGGACTTAATTGAAAAAAATTAATTTGAGGAGGTGTAGAAACAAAGGAGCATATTGGGCTCCGCCACAGCCTCTCATCTCATACCCACTGACCAACGTACCTTTTGAACCTTTCCACTCTCATTTTCTCTTATGTCAAAGCTTATGGATCTAACCGGAGTTCTCTTTCACAATTCAATCTCTTCAAAGTCATTGGTCAGGAAAAACTTAAAAGTTCAAAGTATTGCCTTCCTTTTGCTCATCTATCTGTTTGTATCATAAAAGCTTGTGTAATCTCACTTAAAAACAAAGCAAAAGCAGGGGATATATAACGACCAGCACAGAACATGAGTATGCAAAAGTGTACTTTAGTAGGTACGAGTAGGCAACTACAGTGCATACTTATTGGACATGTGAATTTTAGGCATTGTCATATAAATTCATAAAATTTCCTAAGTTTCAGGAGAAGTAATGTTACAAATTGAAGTTTTGGGATATTTTCTGACAAGATCTAGAGTTTGCGGGAGGGGGGTGTACTTTGTCCTAATTTTTTCAACTAATTGCTTGTACTCATTTTAATTTATAGACCAACACACTTAATTACTTATCATGTGAACTCTCATGTTTTAGGCTTACAACCATATGTTAGAAGACTAATTAACTTGAATATATTGTCAGGACAAACTAAACTACGTTGCTGAAAGGTTACTATTGTACATTTATAAAACTCACTCGAGCATCACACGCATATAGAAAGTGAGATACATGAAATAATAATGCTCTTCTTTTTTTTTAGTGGTGATGTTAAACACTACTTAGAGTGGTGCTCCCATGCAGTTTTCTTTTTCTATTTTAACATGCTATCATTGCCCCTGGATTCGATCTTGGACTTTTTCAGTTTCACGGTAGAACGAAAATGACATATTTAAAAATAATAATAATAATAATAATAACACTGCTTAGTTTAAACGCGCTATGGGATTGTGGCTTGAGACTTTGAACAACCAATTCGTATTGAGCCCTTAGTTGCATGTGGTTTAATTCGATGCAAAGTGAAGAACCTTATCAGGGCTTGACATGCCGTGAATTCTCTTGAAAGAGAAGGGTGTCTTCGGGAACGCGGACATAGGTGGTGCATGGCTGTCGTCAGCACGACTCACCCCATCTTTTCTTTTATATTCTTTTTTTTTTTCTTTTTTTCTTTTTTTCTTTTTCGTTTCTTTTATTGCACTTAAGTCCTTTCCCATCTTATTTTCAAGCCATTTATGTATAAAATGCGCGAATATGTGTGCATGGGATAAAATAGCGCTTATAATGCCTATTCATGATTCATTATACGAAAATAGAGCTTATCATAGCAACTACCACACCCCCAAACCCCCTCCCCCCCCCCAAAAAAAGAGGGGGGGGGGGGGGACAGAGGGCACGGAGGGCAAGACTTGTCCCAAAATGCTTTTCTTCAATCAGCATGAAGGTTAATTAGTAATATAGATTAACTAAAGCATTCAAGATTAAATAGAACACTTAAAAAGCGCTCTAGAAAAGTCATGTAAGATTCAAGCTCCGGTCAATGCGAGAGGTCAGTCCATTTCACCTCATCTATAAAGATTAATGCTTCGTTTGTTATTTCAACTTAACTCCAACTAAATTGTACTTTTTCATCTTAATTTTTATCTTTTTTAAAAAAATCAACAAAAATTATAACTAATTTTAAAAAAATCAACCAATTTTAATTTATAAAAATTTCATCTCTGACAAGTTAAGTTTTTGGAATATAACAGTCATTGCTACAGATTATGTTACACCTGCAACGTCTCTCTAATAATATTTGGAGTATTGTGAATGTGTAGATCATTCAAACATGCCAAATCAACCATAGTTTCAACACAATTTCCAATAACATTTTTCAACTGAATGTACGGTAGAAAAAGTTCCAGGTCTAATATAATATTCATTTATGTCAACATCAATCCAATTACCACGAAACTCTTTATCAACAGAAAGTGGTAATGCTTATTTTTTAACTGTTGGGTTGAAAACGCACTGCAGCTTGAGACTTTGAAAAAGCAACTATGTTCTTTTCCCATTTTATTTTCAAACCATATTTCTAAAAAAAATGAAGTCACGTATGCATGTTATGAAATTTCCAAGCAACTGCCTAGAAAGATTCGATAGGAAACAAATGAACTGGATTGGACCTTATTTTGGTCCTAGTTTGCCTTATGATGCCTATTCATCGTTCATTATCAGAAAACAGAGCTTATCATATTTTACCAACACTTAAGAAAATGATTACCTCAAAAAAAAAAAAAAAAAAAAAGACAGAGGGTAAGGTTATAACTATAGAGTTCAATCAGCATTAAGGTTGACTAAATTGACAATTTGACATACACTAAAGATCCTATCACATTTTAAGCTTTCCACACAAATTTATTGATAGAAATTAAACGAAATTACAAATAGTTCAAGATTATTAACTGTTGATGCCGAAAATGCTTCCGGCAGCAACACCCAAAGTGACAGGGTTGCCCGGTCGGTTCGAGCCGGTTACTCCGCCGTCGATCACCTACAAAAGAGAAGTACCTCGGAATGAGGGGGACACCGGTGTGGTGTCTGCCGTGGGCACTCCGATGCCTAAGTCAGTGATGATTCTGATGAGCGTAGGGAGAGACAGAGCTTTGGCAAGGCAAGAATGACCGTACCTGAATTTGCATAATTTTCCTCTATTTATAGGCGTCCTCCCCGGACTCGGGTGCTCGGGGCGACCCGAGCGGGTCGGCTGCCTAGGGCGCCCGACGGGGGGGGCTAGGGTCCTAGGCCTGCAGGGGCTATTGGCCCAAGGGGATCGTGCCACGTGGGGTCTGACTCCAAGTGGGGGACAGAAGGGAACTGTCGCCGGCGCCTGCAAGGATAGGTTGTGTCAGAGTAGGTGGCGGCGGGTGGCGAAGTGATGTTCTGCAGGAGTAGCTGGCCGGCGCCTGTAGCTGATGGGTGTCAGGGCAGGGTTGGTGTCAGCGGTGGTGACTGTGGGCCCGGATGACCTGGGCCAGCTCGGAAACCACCGATGGGAAGGGGTGATCCGAGAACGACACGTCCCGCGTACGCCGTTCTCGCGAAACCGTATGCCGTTGTCGGCTAGCACCTGGATCGGCCGATCATCCGAGAAGGAGCAGGTACATCCGAGAAGGTGGGAAGATCGTGGATGGTGGTCGGCAGTGGTACGTCCTGGTCGGAGCAGAAATCGACATCAACATTAACCAAATAGAACAGTTAAGGAGTGCTCTCAAAAAGTCGAAGCTCCCGTTAATGCAAGAGGTCAGTCCATTCCGCCTTGTCTATAAAGATCAATTTTTCGGAATATAAGAGGTATTGCTACTAATGACCGGAGATTTAAACTTTACACGGTTTGATGAAGTTAGATATAAAATTACACGACTAGGCTAAATCTGCAACGTCTTTCCAATAATTTTTGGAGTATTATGAATATGGAGACCATTCAAACATGTCAAATGAACAATAGTTTCATCACTATTTTCAATAATATTTTTCAACTACATGTTCAGTAGAAAAATTTCCAGCATTGATATCATATTCATTTATCTTAACGTCAATACAATTATCATGAAATTCTTCAGCAATAGATTAACTTGAAGTTGAATAGTTCAAAGAAAAGGATTTCAGCAATATTTGACGTAATCAGATGGAAGGAGTAAGCAAAAATAATAGTTATAAGTACTCTATAAATAACATGGAAAGTGTATGATTAACCAAATGATGATGATTGAATGACTTTGAATCTAATAAATAATAGTTATTTTCCCTATCACCCTTCTCACTGGTCAAATTTATTGTCGAAAAAATATGTATTCAATGCATTTAGTTAAGGTTTCGAAAGTTAGTATTGTTCATTACAAATTTGACTTTTTCAAAGTGATTTATGAGCTGATTAAAATGTCATGTATTGAAAAACATAATGTTATTTTTTATTATATGAATGAGATGCAAGTTTCTTATTTCAAATGAATAAATAAAGTTAGAATAAAAAAAATAAAAAAAAGGTGGCGTAGGAGGAGCTACCATGCATGGTTCTGAAGATGCGGAAAAATAATATAATGGTGCCTTCTTTCGGTTGGTATTATATAAATTATATACTTGGAAGGACATATCATTGCAATTAGCCGGCCCGCAATGCCGTCCGAATGAAAACGACAGACAGAGAACAAGGCCACCTATTGCAAGGTTGAAAACGCGCTTTTGCAGTTAGTATTTTCGTTTGTTTCCTATTATTAGTATTTTTATTATTTATTAGTTTACTTTCGTTTTCTTAATATTTTTTTCTTTATAAATAGGATCAAGCATTATTTATAATTTGTGTTACAAAATTAAATTAAAAAAATATTATTCTCGGCAATATTTTTTTTTTTTCTTTCTAAAGTATTCTCTACAATTTTCAATTAAATGGATGTTAATTACGTCGTGAAATTTTGAGAGAAAAGTATTACAAGGTCTACTCTTCAGGGTGAATTTTCATAATTAAATCCTTCAATTAATTGATCTTGCCTACTGATCAGACTATCTTCTTTCTTGCTTGGACTACACGGCATATTTCTTCTCTTGAAATGTATTGTGAAGTTAAACACACGGCCGGCCCCGGAATACGATGTTACATTAATAAGTGGAAAACGACATCATGGACAGATTAGTCAAACGGCAACCAAAGAATGGGACAAAGATGGTCTTAATTTATTTGACATGATAAAGCTTAAATATGATTTCTTAGTGGTCACGGCAGATGTTGATAAAGCATAAAATATGATTTCCAAGAAACATGAGTACTTCATATCTGACCAAATTGACAACAAAAGTAGAATACTTCAGAAATTATTATGAATATCTTTGATGTATAGATTATAAGTGGAGTTTTTTTGGATTAGAGTTATTTGATTGCTAAGTGGAAAAGTGGATCCCACAATAATATTTTTCTCTTCTATTTTTCTTTCTCTTTTTTATTTTTATTTTTATTTTTGTTTTACTTCTTGTCAAAAAATCAACTTCATCAATTTTCGTTCACTTTTCCTCGTTTCACTTCCTTTCCTTCCTCTTTTCCACTTAGCAAACATAACATTAGAGAGAAAGAGAAGAAAATATGCACAACTAATTAATACACTGGCATATTTTTTTATCAATTAACACAAGAAATAAATTGTTAGAGAACGTGTAACATGGTGCATAGAGAATATATAACAGTATATATATCCAATTAATCGGATGATATAGTTTAGATGTATTTATTTTGTAATAATATATTAATATCCTTAATTTTATCCTCCTTTGTCTAGATCTTTTGTTTTTCTTACAAATACATTGCTGTATATGTACATTCTAGACTGCTTTAGCTTTTGTAGAAAACATGAACTTTTGTACTTGTTACTGTTGTTGTTTTAAATCTTTTCCTCTTTTTTTATTTTTATTTTATTTTTTTTGTGGTCTATATATAACGAGAAAATTATATATATATATATATATATTTTAAAAGGGAAGATTTTGCACGCGCTTTTCAAACTAATTAAATATGTCTGTTTTTGAATTTATTTAGTCATGCAATTGAATAGTACAGGGACTAAAAGATACACTTATAATATTTTCCACCTGGCTTGTTCAGAACATCTAACTAATGACAGTGGAAGAAAAGTCTTGATAATATTTGGAAAAGTCTTTTGTCTCCCTTGCAAAGACTAGAGATGACTTGATAGACTTTTGTCTTCCGGACCACGATGCCATGCGGACGAAAGCTCTACTCTGCTCCAACTCAAAAGCTCTTTTTCTATTGCTATTACCCCTGTTTTTCACTGTGACTATTACTACTACGGAAATTTTAGTCACAGCCACAAAAAAAACAATGAAAACGAAAGTAGTTTAAAATTAGTACAAAATGAAAATGAGAAATGCTAGAGCTTTTTCTATCTCGTTTTTTACTATATGAAAATTGTAATCAGACATAGAAAGTGTATATATTCTCTGCATTTTTTAATTTACGTTATAAGGTAAATTTTTCGTTTAGTTCCTAACCTTTTTATCAACTTATATGTTGGTTTTGATTTTTTTATTGTAACTAAAATATTTTTAAATTCTTTAAAATGTATAATTTAGTCATTTTTTACTAACAAAAGTAAAAAATTGAACAGATAAAGTCGCATAAATCACACATTATTTATTATTTAAGGATAGTTAAGAAAACAAAATTACATGAGTCAACTTACATATATCATGCATATGATCCAGTCTATCAAATTTTTAACATTTGTTAGAAAAAAAAAAAAAAAAAAAAAGACTAGACTACACCCCTTAAAAGAACTTAAGGATTTTTTAGTCACCAAAAAAAAAAAAAAAAAAGTGTGAGAAACTAAAACCGCAACTTCTTACAAAGTTAGAGACACATGAGCAACTTACCCCATGTTACATGACGTAAGTTATTTAAATTTTTTATTTGTCCCATTCTTTCAACAACAAAAAAAAAAAAAAAGATTGTAGTATCTTCAGTCCCCGGTCCAGTATCATTAGAGCAGTCTACTAGCATCACAACCAAACGGGAGAGGAAATGGTGGTTCAACTCGTTCCATGGCATGATTCGATTCCTTTGTCTTTGTTTAATTTTTTTTTTCCTTTTTTTTTTTAACAGAACTAAGTGAAGTAGACGGTGATTAAGAAAAATCCAACCCTTGTCAAATTAGACCAAGCAAAAGCTTTAACGGGTAAAAGACTCAAAAAAGATGATAAAATGTGTAATGACTTACCATGGAACGTTCCTGCCGTGTAACGTGCTACTAGGATGAATAAATTTTTTAAGCCTCCAGCTATCCAACATACACTAGCAAAAAATTTATTTACTACTTTTAAATTTTTTCTTGCTTTTCTACTTTTTGTGTCTCTCTCTCTTCTTTTTTTTATTTCTTTTTTTTTTTATGCTGGAAATGCAATTTTATGACTATTTTTGCCATCTATGTAATTTATTGTTAATAAAACCCGTAATAAAAGAATATACTCCAATGATAAAAAAAATTAAAAACACCGTGCAAAAACCATTTACCTAAAAAACTCAATAGATCGGGAAGAAAAGTGCATGATCCTATGTGGTTTTATTGACAAGATTTTAAACCGTTCCCACTTTTTGCTGCATGAAGAGCGTAGTCTTTTTATCTTTTGGAAACACTAGTCACATCCTTTTCGTAAATTATAAACTCCGCTAGTTTAATCTAAAACCGTAAGATAACTATCTCCATTTCTTTCTTAGGAGCAATTGCATAAAATTGTTGAGTTTCATTAAACTACTGAGATCAGTTGTTTAATTTATTTTTTTTTCAGGGGCAATTCATATAATTGTACAAGTTTCATCAAACATCCGGATGGCAACTTTTTTTTTTTTCTTTTAACAATTTTAATAAAGGCAAAAGTTCATTAAATGCAAAAGAAAAGGAAATTTACAAACCTAAAACAAGTAATGGAAAATAAGAGTAGAAAAATAATGGAAATCAAACAAACCAAAAGAAAGCAATCAAAAAGAAAACTTAACTAATTCTTTAACTTAAAACAATTCCCAGCCATTAGATGCTTCCTCTTTACTCGTGTATTTACCAAGTTTCATGAAATTATTGGGATTAGAGACTTCCTCTTTAGTCATTTTCTTTTTATCGGAACTTTCCTTGAAAATCAATATTAATAAATTGGAGACAGTGACTTCAATAATGGCTCCCACTTTATTTTCACACTTTCTCCTAATAGAATACACCCTATGTTGTGGTAAAGTAATATATAAAGAGACCTGAAGACCTTTAGTTGAAGAAAACTTTTTTTTTTTTTTTTCACTTTTCGTGCTTTTTTTTTTTTTTTTTTTTTTTTTTTTTTTGTAGCTGTTTCATATCTTTTTTATATTTTAAATCTTAATTTATTTTGTAGTCACAAATATGTGTTTCATGCAGGACCTTTTTATAATCTAATATATGTAACGAGAAATATAAACCACACATAATAAGATACTGAAACTTTTTTTTTTTTTTTCCATTATTTACAAATACTTAAGTAAAGGAACTATAATAGATTTTATTTTATAAATATTTTCTAATGACTTGTCCATTGCGTGTTGAATCGTGGAGCACCAAATTAGTCACCATAGGAATAGTGGAGCATACTAAAGGATTAAAATAAAAGTCGTGAGATGACGTTTTGTCTGCTTTGCAAAGACTAGAGAAGAGTTTATAGACTATAAGCTCAAAAATATGTATATATATTCATAACGCGCACTATTGTCAGTAGAGGTATTATCACCAAAGAGAAAGAGAAGAAAAAATGAAGTGCTTATCAATTTCTCTGTGGTGTGTCCTCTTCTTCATTTTCCATTCTCAAGTGTCTTGTTCATCATCATCCTCATCCTCACCATCTTCTTCTTCTTCTTGGCCACGATGCCATACCGAAGAGAGCTCTGCTCTGCTCCAACTTAAGAGCTCTTTTTCTGTTGCTACTACCTCTGCTACAACCTCCTGGAACGAGACCACAGATTGTTGCACTTGGGATGGAATCACGTGCGACAGAGTTACCGGGCATGTCATCGGCCTCAACGTCTTGGGGCTTCAGGGCACTATTAGCTCCAACAGCAGCCTTTTCTTCCTTCGCCATCTCCAAAGGCTAGACCTTTCTTACAATGACTTCAGTGGCTCGCCTATCTTGCCGGAGTTCGGTCAATTCAAGAACATGACCCACCTTGCGCTAGCCTCTTCCAACTTCAGCGGTAATGTTCCTTTGCAAATCTCCCATCTCTCCAAATTAGTTAACTTACAACTTGGTGAATACTATGAAGAAAGCGAAATCCGTATAGGGCCGGCTACCGCAAAAGCACTCGTTCACAACTTAACAAAGCTAAGAGAACTCCAATTGCCTGGCGTTGACATGTCTCTTGTGCCACTTCTCTCCTTGATGAACTTGTCATCTTCTTTGACAACTCTTGATCTCAGCTCCTGTGAGTTGCATGGGAAGTTTCCAGAGAACGTTTTTCAGCTGCCGAAACTCCAGGTACTTTATTTGTCTGGGAATGATGCGCTTACTGGATCTTTTCCAAAGTCTAATTGGAGTAATTCACTTGGGGAATTGGATCTCTCTCACACTGGATTCTCCGTTGACACTCATTTACTTAAAAATGCAAGGTCCTTGTCTCATTTGTCTCTAAGTGGTTGCCACTTTGTTGGGTCATATACCACACTTCTTGATAACCTCACACATATCATTTCCTTGGACCTTTCATCTAATAATTTTGGAGGTCAGATTCCATGGTCCTCTTTGAACCTCAATAGACTCCATTCTTTGGATCTTTCAGACAACAATTTCACTGGCCAAATTCCAGAAGTAATTTATGCCAACTCAACAAAAAACTTCTCTTCCTATCATGACTCTTCTCAATATCTATTGACTAGTGCTCCTTCTAGTTTAACTACTTTGAGTTTGTCTGGTAACTTACTCAATGGGACACTACCATCTTGGATATTTGCACTCCCATATCTGACAAAGTTGTGGCTGGACAATAACCTCTTCATTGGTCAGATTGAGGAGTTCAAGAGTACCTCATTAGAAAGTCTTTGGTTGAGTCAAAATAAGCTACATGGCCTCATCCCCAGATCAATTTTTCAGAACTTAAACCTACGTGTTTTGGATCTATCATCAAATAACTTAACAGGCCATCTGGAGTTAGGATTGCTTTCAGAGCTCAAAGAGTTACACATTCTAGATCTTTCTTCTAACAATCTGTCATTGAGTTTCAACAGCCCCACAAACTGTTCCTTTGGTAATCTTTGGTATTTGGGGTTGTCTTCTTGTAACATAAGTGAATTCCCAAGCTTTTTCAGATATTCAAAAAGTTTGGACTCATTAGACCTTTCCCGTAACCAAATAAAAGGAAGTGTTCCTACATGGCTATGGGAACTTGGCAAGGATTCACTCACTAGTTTGAATCTCTCTCACAACTTTCTAACATATATAGAGCCACTACATCTATTGAATAACCTGCAACTTTTAGACATTCGTTCCAACTTGTTCTCGGGACCTCTTCCAAATATTCTATCACCTTTATTATACTTCTATTCAGTATCAAATAATCGATTTGAGGGAAAGATACCGACTACCATTTGCAATCTAGAGTTCCTTCAGGTGCTCGATTTATCTTACAACGATTTGAATGGGAACATGCTTCAATGCTTGGGAAACTTTAGTCAAAGATTGTCAGCTTTGGATTTGCGAAGGAACAAACTGCATGGTACCATCCCTACAACATTTGCACATGGAAATAGCTTGAGAAGTCTTAATCTAAATGGAAATCAGTTGGAAGGACAAGTACCAAGATCTTTGGTACACTGTAGAAATCTGGAAGTTCTTGATCTTGGAAACAACCTGCTGAATGATACATTTCCAAACTGGCTTGAATCTCTGCCAATGTTACGGGTTCTAGTCTTGAGAGCTAACAGGTTTCATGGTTCTATAGGACATCCTAATACTGGATCACCCTTTCGCGATTTGAGAATCATGGATTTGTCTTACAACAATTTCAACGGTGCTCTTCCAATAACATACTTTCAGAATTTCAAAGCGATGATGAATGCGGAGAAAGTAAAAATGGAGTACATGGGAGATTCCTATTATCAGGACTCTGTGATGGTGACCATGAAAGGCTTTGTTTATAAACTGGAGAAAATTCAGACAATCCTGACGATGATTGATTTCTCAAGCAATAATTTCACGAGTGGGATACCAAAGTTAATTGGAAGGCTTGAATCACTCAAGGGCCTCAACTTTTCTCATAATAAGCTAAGTGGTTTTATTCCATCATCCTTGGGAAATTTGACCAACCTTGAATGGTTAGACCTCCGTTCTAATGAGCTTGTTGGAAAGATTCCAGCTCAGTTGGCAGATTTAACATCGCTTTCGTTCTTGAACCTTTCACAAAACAAATTAGAGGGACCGATACCTAGTGGACCGCAATTCAATACATTCGGCAATGATTCTTACATTGGAAACTCAGGATTGTGCGGGTTTCCTTTGTCTAAATCATGTAGCAATGATGAGGCACAACAAGATCAAGGTGATGATGAAGAACATGAAGAGGGAATGCTTGATTGGAAGGTGGTGATGATGGGATATGGAAGCGGATTGGTGATCGGAATATCTGTGGGATACATGGTGCTTTTCAATAGAAGCTTCGATTGTTGGCTCATGAAAAAGCTTGGCAGAGAACGGCGGCATATATCAATTGCTCCCTTAAGAGGCAGGAGAAGAGATCACTAGCAAGTAGAGGAAAAAACGCTGTGTGGGAGCTCTGCAACGGTAAGTTTGTGGTGTCTTTCCAATTAAAACTACTTTATTGTTCGATTATCGTTACTAAACTTAATGGATTTCTAAATTAATAGTTTGCCCTTCTTTTGTGTATTTCTGCTTTTTTCGCTATACAGGAAGGTGGGAGATGTTGTATTGATGGGACTATATACTTGGACTAGTAGATGGCTATCATGTTCAAAATAAAACAATATTTTCTTTTGTTTTTCTATATTTGGAATCCCTAGTGTGGTGTGCATGTATAATTACAGGTACTGTTTTATGTAGTTTGTATTTTAATTTTGGGACACTTGCCTGTTAAATGGACTTATTATTTTTGTGCTAATGTAAGATAATGCCTATTTTATTGTTTATGCACTGCTTAAAACCTTCCTTAAGCAAAACTCATCCTAAGAAAAAATCCTAAGAAGGAGAAAAGAGTACATGATATGATGAGTATAGAATTCCTTATATGTAATTAAAAATGCAAAAATGGGACCACATCGTGGGTCCTGCCATTTGGGGGGCCCGGCCCCTTTACTCGGGATGAATATAATATTGTAGTACATAATATTTTAACCAAAATAATTAAAATAAATAGTAAGATTCGCAGGAGGGGTCTAGCAACTACATGCAATCAAATTGATTCGGAATCAAAGTCTTGAGAAGATAAGGGCATTTTCTCACTAAATAAAATGAAATTGGTTTTATATATTTTAAATAAAAGTGTAATTGTTCGTGTGGATCACACGCTATCCTAGAAAGTTGAAATAAAGAATGCAATTCGGACGTTCAAGTCTCTTTGTAAATCCGAAATATAAAATTAAAGTTCAAAGAAAAAGAAAAAAAAAAACTATATTCGACTAATAAATGAAACACTTACATAAAAGATGCAAAAGACCAAGAGTAGTTCACTTTCAGTTCGAGAGCCACCTCAATTGTAATGTTAGGTAACTTTATTATGAATTCCGAATTACAAAGAGACTTGACTATAAGAATGTAAAACTAACACTTTAAATCAAACTAGTTGGCATACAAGTCTTTTAATCCCTCTCATGGATAATCTTGCTTATGATCATCTCCACACCCACAAATCTCATAGATGATCCACATATATCCTCATTCTAAATCACTTAAAGTCGATCTTCGGAAGTGAATCCCATGAATCTCGGGACCCGAGTGATTTGAATTACCAATTCGGCCTTTATCTTGACTGTCGAACCTACTTAAGGATCTCCATAACGAAGCCACGGCTTGCGAAGCATGCCTAGCCGAATTTGTTGGAAAAATTTGTGTTTCACAGTAAAGTGTTACTTTAAAAATTACAGGTGTGAGGATAATGGTTCTCAAGCCCGCAAAATAGTGCTCTTAAGTACAACAAATACAAATAACAATCAGCAAATGAAAGATCAACTGCAAGTTTGGTAATCACTACAGAACTATTCGACGCAGCTTTGCTCATTGGCTCGCTAAACGTCATGTAAAAAGCCTTTCGTCGCGATTGGAAACTAATGAGTAAGGGGAGGGGAGATTTTAACTAACAAATTAATTCAATACAAAGCCCCGGTAAATGGAAACTTAAAACCTACTTACATTGATATATTTTACAATCCCAAAGGCAATAAACCCCGGCTTTACATGGATCCTTCAAAACCTGTAGAATCAATCTCCACTGATCATAAGCGATTGGAAAGGAACCCTCTTGATCTCAAGAAACGTTGAAAAGTCCTTGTTTAATGGCTGTTTCCATGGCTCCCCATCCATCTGCATATAGGCGTTTTTCCACTCGCCGCCTCTAATTTCCAATCGAATTGCAGCGGCCTGAAACAATATACAGGAAGCTTGCTAAACAACATTTTCACTAAAGTTGATGCTTCCGAGGACAAAATACAAGTAAAATCAGCCTGTACAGGATGAGCACAATCTGTTCCACGTTCTAAGTATACCAAAGGTATACTGGAAATAAGGCAACCCAAGATAAGCCTCGAACATTTCAAGAACAAAAAATTTGCAATTAGAAAAATTGCGACCATGACAACATAACCAGGATGCCATTATTCTGAAAATTCCGACCACGTGATAATTGTGTCTACAGTGAAAAAGCTATCAGAAGCGGGCTGCTTTTTGGCGCTATGCTTGTATGGCCTCTTCTTATAGCAATAGCTTCTCTCTCGAAGAACGTTAAGTATGGTAGTATATTTATTACAATTTTTTAACCTGGACTACCGAGAGAATATAGACAGCACATAAATGAAGTTCATACTTGATGAGGATGCATTAGAAAAGTGTTAAGCCGATCAAATCTACAATCGTTAAGATGGGTCAGATTTTAAACAACCAAGTTACAACTGTATGTTGTGCACCTTTTTATGTAGAGTTAAAACTTAATCCTCACAGCATTCGGTATAAAATTTAAAAACCAACTGCAGTACCTGGGCAATGTGCTTGGCAGAGATGAGTTCAACCATGACAAATGACGCATGCCATCCTTGCTTAAGGCCAAAAATTTCCAGAAGACCATCATCGGCATGGGCCTCAACAAAGCCTCTCTGCAAGGAGAAACTTAAAAGTTGAGAATCGAGATTACTTTGAACTTAACAGCCTCTTCCGCAAGTATAAACAGTGAAGTGTACGGTTGTAAAAGGTAAGAATCAAATCGAGTAGGGATTGGTAAAATTAGAACAGATTATCAGGCAGATCTGAAAGTAGTTTATGAAATAAAAAATAAAACCCAGTATATGGCGTACACATATTTAAGTGAATATAGTAGCAATGTTATGATGATCGAGGGAAAACACACTAAGTGCACCTGTAGTTCTGTGCTCTGATTTATACCTACTTTTTCCAACAAATAAAATGAAGGAAAAAAGGTTTCAAACCCGACAAAATCATAACAGCACCTCCAAGCAAATATATACATACCTTTTCCAAATACTCAGGCCTCAAATTACCCCATGGATGCCGTCCACTTCCATAGTTATGGAGATTTAGAGCAACAATCGCCCTCACACTTTGGGTCATGGAACAAAGTTACAAAGTGAGATGTATGAAAAGTAAAATCAAATGGGAAGAGAGAGAGATTGGTGGTATTTGTCTAAATGTATAACAACAGTTTAAATTCAGAAGCATACCTAGAAGGGACTGGAATCTGCTCCCATTCCGAGCAATTGATAGATAATTTCCTCTACCAAGTGGAACGATTCCAACCGGAGGAACCGGCTCCTGACCCTGTTTGTGAAGTGTTCCGAGACACCCTAGTACCCAACCAACCGTACCATCACCACCCACAACCTGCCCAAGAATCCAATCTAAAACATAACAGTCATGCAGTCCAACATGCTATCAAACAGTTTATTCAAAACAATTTGCATTAAAAAGCATTAATTTTCCTACCGTAGGCAAAATTTATACTTATTTAATTTTCTATATAATATGATTTTATTTCATGATCTGATTTTAAAAATATATATATTTATTAATTATGAATGTTATTTTGATAAGGTTTTTAAAAAAAATCTATGGTTTTTATAAAATTTTCTAAATAAATTATTCGATAAGTTGACAATATTATTTCAAATTAAATTCTTCCACATTCTTTTTATAAAATATTAATGTTGAAAATAAAAATCAACAGTAATAATCCATTAGGGATCGTTACACTGATAAATCCATAAATCCTTGGATTTATGGGTGAATCATTGGATAAATCATTGAATTTACTAATATAAATAAAATATTTACTTTATTTTAATTTTTAATTATAAGATTAAAATAATATTTTCTGGTAAATCTAATTATTTTACCTTTTTTTTTTAACTCGCACACAAAAAATTTGTTATTAAAAAAAAAGGCCAAAAATCCCAAATCACCAAAACCCTAACCCAAACCCAAACCCAAACCCAACCCAGCCCCTCACCCACCCTCGACGCTCCGTCGCGCACACTCGCCGCCCCGTCGCTCACGTCACCGGCCCGTTGCTCACCGTCACCGCCCCGTTGCCCGCCCTGGCCACCTAATGGAGCAACACATGCAACAGAGCCGACCACCCCTGACGAAGAACATGCGAAACAAAACCCAAAAGCATCTCGCAACAACAAAGACGACAAAAAAACAACATCTCGAAACTCGCCGGAGAATGGAGGGAGAGAAAGTTGCCGTTCCAGCATCTCGCCACCTTCGCAGCTCGTTCGAATCTCGACCTCGCCGGCAACAGAGAGACCTGCAAGCTATCGCGATCACAATTTCATCCCGATTTTCGCGGTTCCTTTGGTTGTAATTTCACAGCCAATGATTCTGCAGGGGATGGGGGGAGGCTGCTGCTCGTCACTAGGGGAACTCTGGCGATCACGATGGTGTCGACGAGTTTGCGACAGTCTCCGGTCAATAAGGAGAGAGAAAGAAACAGAGGAGAGAGAGACGAAGGAAAGCGAGAGAAAAAGAGGGGAAAAAGATAGAAGTGAGAGAGAGAGAGAGACGGGAAAGAGAAAGAGAGAGAATAAACGGTGGAGTAAAGATGAAATTTAACATCTTAAAAAATGTACGTATGCTATAATTTAGTATGAATTATACTATCTGTAATATATTTAAAATTGATATCAAGAATATTCTTTTTAGTATGATTTCTTTACAATGAATGAAAAACAAAGAATGTATCTTATAATCTCTTTGGTATTAATTTACTCTTAATAATTTTCATGTGCCTAAGAGGACATTTTATAAAAAGACATTACTATATTTACTAGACACTAAAAAGGAAATGAGATCATTTTCTATTACACCAACTAATAAGTAAATAAACACAAAAAAAAAAAAAAATCAATGATCCTCTTTTTTATTACTTTATTTTCCTTTTCAATCCTATTACCGATATCTCAATCCGGGCTTAGCACGCCAAATGGAAAACAATATGCTCTAGCATTTCCTGTCGACTTCCCTTTGCTCATTCTATTTATTTGTCTTCCATAAGAGATTTGTGCATTTTCAATGAAAAACAGAGAAAAAACAGGGGACACGCATAACAACCAATAAAGAACACAAGTAAGAAAAATAGTCTACTTTAGTTGGTCAACAATGGAACACCTATTTATTTAACTTATGGTTCTAAATGTTTATGGAAAAATTACTTATTTACTAATTTACCAAAAAATACTTATTTACTAAATGACTTGTCCAACACACGTTTTTACCTGAGCTATCGTTCTTTAAGTTTTACACATGCATTCACAGAGTCATAAATCTTTGAACAAATTTCGTTTTTTTTTTCCCTGAATTTTAGGCCTTGCCACAAAATACTCATGAATTTCATTATTTTTTTAGCATTCTTTCCCCCCGAGCTTTCAAAATATTTGTGAATTTCTTTGTTTCCTTGTTTTTAAATGTGACAACTTGAATTGGTCGTACTAAATGTGAAATTGTAAAGTGACACTCGTTGATAGCAAATATGACACTCGTTATTCTTATTAAATATGAAATTACAAAGTAAGTACAAAATATTTTCCCTTTTAACCTAATTATAAAGATAACTTCATAGTTTTACATTTAGGGCCCGTTTGGGGGGGACATCTTGTAACGTCCTAAGTGCTAACTAACAATAATGTTAGAAATTTAAAATTAGAAATTTACATAGGCAAGGCGATGGTATTATAATCGTTAACTGTAACATTATGTTGAGTTATTTTTCACAAGTAATGTGACGAGAAATCGATGTGCTAGAACAAAATTCATGCCGAATTAATGAATTTATATGATGATTTGATGAAATTGTGTAATTGTTTAATAATGTAGATATGTTGTATACAAGCATATATATATATATATATCTAATTACTGATTGATATTTCTAAATTCTATTATTAGAATCTCAGTAAAAAGTAGCTATATAATTCTAATATTTCTATTTTTCAATCAAGGAATTTGGGGATTGACTTTTAATCTTTAATTCTTATATTCATTAGTGTATATTTTCTTTCCCCATTTATCAAATTAGATGAGAATCTTGGGATTTCTTTATGAGGAGTTTTCTAATTTAAGTAGGTTTTCCATATCCTGTTTAAATTAGAATTTCAACCTTTGTCAAAAGAGAAGAATCCTACTTGCTGAATGTAGAAAGTAGGAAGATTTTGTTTACTAGAGTTTCTTGAAGATTTCTGTGCAGCTGATTTGAAGGTGACTCAATTCGGATTTTGAAGGAAGTTTCCATATTTGAATTTCAAAGTATTTCCATAAGTGTTGCAGCAGATTAGGAAACACTTTGAAATATAATTTTAATCCGAGATTCTTTGACTATTGTCTTGCTACTTATTTATTTGTATCAAAAGATAGATTATGCATTGAGCTTTGAGAGAGAATAGAATACTTGAGACTTTGTAAAGGCTGTTGCATTTTTACGTCTTTCATGAGAAAGATTTGAAATCTTCGGAAGAAGGCATTAGCGATGAAAGTAGTTCAACGTAACTAGCAAGGGGAGCTTGTAGAATAGATTCACTGACTTGATTCAAGACGACCGGCGGCAACAAGGAGAGGGAGTCTTCAATTTGTATAAGTCTATTAGTGCTTGTAATCACTTTACAGTTAGTGGATTATTCAACATATAGGCGTGGTCTTGAGGAATAGGGTAATAGAACCTCGTAAAATTACTTGTGTTTGTCTTTTTACTTTGCTTATGATAATTGAATTAATTTGGAAAAATTAGTTAAATTTGGCAAATAGTTAAAAACAGATCTAACACCTATTAAATAAAAGTAAAGAAAAGAAAAGAAAAAACTCTACCAAGTTGAAACGCGCTTTTGCAACGTGGCTTGAGACTTTGAAAAAAACAATTCGTGTTGTCCTTAGTCACCCCATATTTTCTTTTTATGGTCTTTTTTTTTTCCTTTATTTTATTGCATGCGCGTAAGTCCTTTCCCATCTTATTTTCAAGCCATATTATATATAAAATGCAACTATGTGTGCATGTGATAAAATAGAGGTGAAGATGCCTATTCATGATTCATTATAGGAAAACAGAGCTTCTCCTATTTTACCAACACCTCAGAAAACAATTACCACCGAAAAAAAAAATAAAAAGAAAAAGAAAAAAGACAGGGTAATGTTATAAACTATTATAATTACGAAAAGCAAAAGACTCGATGCAGTCCCAAATTGCTTTTCTTTTTAAGTAAAAGAGAGAATTCAATCAGCATTAAAGTTAATTAGTAGTATATGTCAACTAAATTATTCAAGATTAACCAAAATAAAAGTCATAATTACTCTATAAACGACAGAGAAAGTTTAAGATTAACCAAATGATAATGATCGATCAATGACTTTTAATCTAATAAATAATAGTTATTTTCCCTATCACCCCCTCTCACTATTCAAAATATATTGTCGAAGAAATATGTATTCAAAGGATTTAGTCAAAGTCTCGAACGTTAGTATTTTTCATTACCAATTTGAAGAAAATAAATATTATTCGACGTTATTATATGTCTGATTTAGCTTTTGAAGAAAATGTGATCTTAATTAGAGCTTCTGGGACACTTAATCAAGGAAGTGGTGTTTATATATGTTGTAGTGATTTCTATGTTTCTATAAAATCTCTCTCTTCATATTAGTTTTTTCCTTTTCTATTATTTTTTATTAGAGGTGTGTTGTCCAAGTTGGGAGTAGGGCTGGCAATTCATGTTCGCGAGTCAGGTTCGGACCAGCCCGATCATAGCACAACATGAAAAGCACGAATACGAACACGACATGATTAATAAATGGGTCAAGAACCTAAACACGAACACGAACCATTTAATAAACGGGTAGTATGACACAACACGCGAACACGATTATTAAATGAGCCATGACAGGTTAGTAAGAAAACAAATCCGTTTATGACTCATTTAACACGAAAAAAACCAGTTTACGACCTATTTAACACGAAAACTGGTTTATGACCCATTTAACATTAAGATTTTGGGAAAAAAAAAAATCACTTAAAATTCTGAATTCACTAACACAAGAAACTCATCATATTCATATAAAATATAAAACTAATAACTAGAATTATCAAATATCCATAATGATTAAGACAAACATATCTTAGAACAAAACATAAACGGGTTATTAGGGTTAGTGTTAGGCTTTTATATGTTGTTATTTTTATGGTTTTTTTTTTATAAAAATATATTGAGAAATTATATATATATGGGACTCTAAACGGGTTGGGTCGTGTTGGCCCATTTACGACCCATTTAAATAAACAGGTTAAACGGATTAGCCCGTTTCTGGTCCCGTTTATTTTCGTGTTAAACGTGTCGACCCAATTATTAAATGTGCGTTATAAATCCATTTATTTTATATCATTCTCGTGTCGTATTACCGTGTCATATCCGAAATTGCCGGCCCTATTTAGGAGTATGGTCTCCATTTGGCGTACTAACAAATTAACAAGACACGACTACAAGTCAAAAGTCTCCAAATTATTTTACAAATTGAAGAACGTATCGATAGCCATTTGTAACAATCTAAATCGATCATGAGAATAAGTAACAAATGTATGTAGTCCACATCGAAGTTACAAGTTCGTTAAAATTGTTGTCCATTTGGCATCCTCTCTGGCTCCAAAGGTTGATGTGAATTTACACCAACAACCATTGCCGAACTAGAATAATGTCAGTCAGAGTCTGCAGAATTGGCTTTAGAATGACCAATTTGACTTTGTAAAAGTTCATTAAAATAATCATATATAAGTTCAATACAATGGCCGGCAAGGCGACAATCTGCTACTGATTTTTAATTTAAAAACCTTTCATATAGGCAAATTTTTTTATATTTTTTTATATTTTATGGCCTTCCTAACAATTTTCATAATAGCAAAAATTTTATTAAATACAAAAAGAAAAACATCTGAAACCAAACCAAAACAAGAATACTTAATTAATTCTTTAATTTAAAACCCTTCCCTTGCAAGCTCTCAATTTGTAAGAGGCCTTGTTCTTTTAGGCTCATTGATCAATTTTTATTTCAAAGTATCCAACTGTTAATTTTTCCCAAGAAACAAAAACGACAATTTTCATCTCCTAAGATCATTAGACAACAATCTTCATTTCTTTCTAATGCACTATCGCATATATTTGCCAAGTTTCATCAAATTATTAGGATTAAATGATTCCTCTTTACTCATTTACTTCTGATCTAAACTTTTCTTGAAGATCAATAAAAATAGAGATTGGAGACAGTTCAATGTCCTCATGTTGACTTCATGAATGGCTTCTCCTTTATTTTCACACTTTCTCCTAATAAAATACACCCTCTGTAGTGGAACCACTGATCCACCACCAGTACAGTAATATATATAAAAATACCAGAAGACCTTTAGTTGAAGACAACATTTTTTTTTTTTTTTTGTGCTTCTTTTTGTTGTTGTTTCATATATTTTTTTTATATTTTAAATCTTAATTTATTTTGTAGTCACAAATACGTATATCATCCAGGGCCTTTCTATAACCTAATATATCTAACGATAAATATAAATAACTCATAATAAGACTCTGAAACTTTTTTCTTTTCCCCATTATTTACAAATACTTATGTAAGGAACTATAATAGATTATATATATATATATATATATTTTCTAATGACTTGTTCATTGCGTATTGAATTGGAATAGTGGAGCATACAAAAGGATTAAAATAAAAGTCGTGAGATGACGTTTTGTCTCCTTTGCAAAGACTTGAGAAGAGCTTATACACTTTAAACTCAAATACAAATATATGTACATATATATATAGCTCGCACTATTGTTCATTAGAGGTATTATCACCAAAAGAAAAAGAAGAAATGAAGTGCTTATCAAGTTCTCTGTTGTATGTTCTCTTCTTCATTTTCCATTCTCAAGTGTCTTGTTCATCATCCTCACCACGATGCCATACCGACGAGAGCTCTGCTCTGCTCCAACTCAAGAGCTCTTTTTCTATTGCTACTACTACTGCTCCTTACTGTGACTATTACTACAATGGAAATTATAGTTACAGCGACAAAAAGACAACCTCCTGGAACGAGACCACAAATTGTTGCACATGGGATGGAATCGCATGCGACGGAGTCACAGGGCATGTCATCGGCCCTCAACCTCAGTTGCAGCTGGCTTCAGGGTACTATTGGCTCCAACAGCAGCCTTTTCTTCCTTCGCCATCTCCAAAGGCTAGATCTTTCTTTCAACGACTTCAGTGGCTCCCCTATCTTGCCGGAGGTTCGGTCAATTCAAGAACATGACCCACCTTGCGCTAGCCCATTCCAACTTCAGCGGTAACGTCCCTTTGCAAATCTCCCATCTCTCCAAATTAGTTAACTTCCAACTTCGTGCATTCTTTCAAGAAAGCAAAATCATTATAGGGCCAGCTACCGCAAAAGCACTCGCTCGTAACTTAACAAAGCTAAGAGAACTCCAATTGAGTGGTGTTGACATGTCTCTTGTGCCACTTCTCTCCTTGATGAACTTGTCATCTTCATTGACCACTCTTGATCTCAGCTCCTGTGAGTTGCATGGGAAGTTTCCAGAGAACGTTTTTCGGCTGCCGAACTCCAGGTACTTTATTTTGTTTGGGAATGATGCTCTTACTGGATCTTTTCCAAAGTCTAATTGGAGTAATTCACTTAGGGAATTGGGTCTCTCTTACACTGGATTCTCCGTTGAACACTCATTTACTTAAAAATGCAAGGTCATTGTCTCATTTGTCTCTAAGGGGTTGCCACTTTGTTGGGTCATATACCACACTTCTTGATAACCTCACACATATCATTTCCTTGGACCTTTCATCTAATTATTTTGGAGGTCAGATTCCATGGTCCTCTTTGAACCTCAATAGACTCCATTCTCTGGATCTTTCAGACAACAATTTCACTGGCCAAATTCCAGAAGTAATTTCTGCCAACTCAACACAAAACTTCTCTTCTTATCATGACCCCTTCTCAATATCTATTGACTAGTGCTCCTTCTAGTTTAAACAACTCTTCGTTTGTCTCACAACTTTCTCAATGGGACACTACCATCTGGATATTTGCACTCCCATATTTGACGGAGTTAAGGCTGGATGATAACCACTTAATTGGTGAGATTGACGAGTTCCAGAGTACTTCGTTAGCATTTCTTTTCTTGAGTCAAAATAGCTACATGGCCTCATCCCGAGATCATATTTTCAGAACTTAAACCTAGTTGAGTTGGATCTTTCATCAAATAACTTTACAGGTCGTATGGAGTTAGGATTGCTTTCAGAGCTCAAAGAGTTAGTCATGCTAGATCTTTCTGCTAACAATCTGTCATTGAGCTTCAACAGCCCCTCAAACTATACCTTAGATAACATTTGGTATTTGGGGTTGTCTTCTTGCAACATAAGTGAGTTCCCAAGCTTTTTCAGATATTCAAAAAGTTTGTACTCATTAGACCTTTCTCGTAACCAAATAAAAGGAAGTGTTCCTACATGACTATGGGAACTTGGCAAGGATTCACTCAACAATTTGAATCTTTCTCACAACTTTTTAACACGTATAGAGCCAGTACTCCCACCTCTTCCCATTTCATCTTCACCTTTTTTAAGTATCCTTTCAGCATCAAGAAATCAATTTACAGGAGATCTTCCAAGTTCTTTTTGCAACATGACATCACTCTGGGTGTTGGATTTGTCTTATAACAACTTGAGTGGTAATATTCCTTCATGCTTTGGAAATCTAAACAATATTCTCTCTGTGTTAGATTTTTCTCATAACAACTTGAGTGGTAATATTCCTTCATGCTTGGAAATCTAAGCAATAGTCTTTCAGTGCTGGATTTGCGGATGAATAAGTTTCGTGGCACGATTTCTCTTGCTTTTGCAAAGGGATGCTCTTTGAGCACTCTGAATCTCAATGGAAACGAATTGGAAGGGTCATTGCCCCGATCTTTGCTCAATTGTGAAATGTTGGAAGTTTTAGATGTTGGAAACAACAAGATGAATGGATCATTCCCACAGTTGTTGGAATCTCTCCCAAAATTGCAGGTTCTTATCTTGAGATCTAATAGATTCTCTGGTTCGATAGGAAATCCCAAGATAAGATTTCCCTTTCAGAGGTTGAGAATCATGGACCTCTCCCAACAATCAATTTGCAGGTCGTTTACCGACAAAATATTTCGAGAATTTTGTCGCCATGATGGATGCACATGCAGACCACTTGGAATACATTGGAGTCGGTGACTACTATCAAGACTCTGTGATGGTGGTATTGAAAGGCTCAGGGCTTCAACTGGAAAAAATCCTAACGACCTTGGCAACCATTGATGTTTCAATGAATAACTTTGAAGGAGAGATTCCGATGTCAATTGGGAAGCTCAAATCGCTTAAAGGGACTCAATTTGTCTCACTAACAAGCCTAGTTGGTCCTATTCCAATTTCGTTGCGAAATTTATCCAACTTGGAAGGCTTAGACCTCTCTTCAAATGAGCTTTTCGGAGAGATTCCCAATGAACTGGCGGCAGATTTGACACAACTTGCATTCCTCAACCTTTCCATGAACAAATTGGTGGGACCGATTCCTCGTGGCAAGCAGTTTGAAACATTTGAAAACAATTCGTACATCGGAAACTTGGGATTATGTGGATTTCCTCTGTCCAAAACATGCAGCAATGAAGGCGCTACACAACCATCATCAGAGAACGTCTCAAAGCATGAAGACGATGGAATTGGATTGGAAAATTGTGTTGATGGGATTTGGATCTGGAATCGTAATTGGAATATCCATGGGATACATGGTGCTCGCAGATAAGACAATTGAATGGCTTGCAGACATTGTTCGGGTGCATTGGAGGACGAGAAGATCATCAAAGAGAAATGCTCGCCAAGTTCGAAGAATTGGAAGAAGAAACTAGCCTCATATGGTGTTGTGAAGAGGTCCAGTCAGTCTATCAAAAGTGTGTGTTATGTCGTAATAAATCATGTTTCTATGTCTGGTTGTTCCATGTTGGTCATGTGATGTTCACTCCTATTCTGTGTAATTATTTGTATTGTGAGGTTTCTGTCATTTTATTATGAAAAAATCTCCGTGTTGGATTTAGTGTGCCTCTTTTGTGTTCTGTAGCCACTCCTCTGCAGAGGAACATAATAAATCATGTTTTTAACTTTTCAAGATCTTGTTGTTTCATGTTGGTCATGCAATGTTCAGTCTTGTTCAATATTGTCATATGTATTGGGATGTTTTTGCTATTTTATTCACAAAAAATTTCCGTGTTGGATTCGGTGTGCCTTTCTTGTGTTCTGTAGCCACTCCTCCACAGAGGAAAACTTACTAAATTACATCCAAAATATTTATGCAGTTATGTTCCAAAACCACATACTAATTTATGAGATGAAACAAATTTGCTGCGGGATAGAAACAAAATCTTTTATTTATTTATTATTTATTTATTTTACCAATTGTAACAAAGTCAGTAGTGTCTAGAGGCTGCTTTTGCTTAAGGAAGCATTTGGTTTTTTTTTTTTTTTTAATTTTTCTTAATTATATATTTTTTAATTTTTCACGAGATTTCACTTTTTTTTTTTAATGTATCAAGATGACTGATGACATTTTTAGACGGGACGTTTTAGTAAACGATCATAAATTGATTCTTTTGTTCCTCCAGAGTTGGAAACTTATGTTTGATATTGTTTTTATTTGTTTTGAAAATGATTTTGTTTTTGGTATGAAAATAAAATCTATTTTACTTTGAGAATGATACTAAGATTGTTTTGGAATTGTGTTTGGTTATGTTTTGTCAGAGATTGATTTGGTATAAGTAAAAATATGAATCGTGTTTGAGTATGTTTTAAAAATATTTTATTAAGTTATATACCTTAAAAATGAAAAAAAAAAAAAAAAAAGAGGAAAAGTTTTTAATCCTTTTTATTTCCTTTACAAAAACGATTCTCACCAATTTCTGTTTTTGTTTTTGTTTTCACTCTCGTTTTCAAAGTATTTACCAAACAAACTCTATTTAGGAAACGTTTTTATCCTCGTACCTCAAAAGATGTGTGAAAACTTTTTTAAAAACACTTGTAAACAAAACCAAACACCACTGATCATAGCTGGTTTTCACTTTTTTAAGTTTTTCCAAGTTGTTTGTCATTTTAATACTTAGGTGTCGTTTTGTTGGCAGTGTGTCGTTCCATTAAACTATTTCTCTGATTTCACTCTTATTTGAAACTTGGTTGTTGTCTAGTGTTTTCTCGCTTAGTGTCTCCATTTTTTTTTTTGTTAGTATAACTTTTCATTCTATTGTCGTTTTTCCAACTCAAATGTAAGTTTTATTGTTTTTTTTTTTTAATTTTTTTTTAGGGCGCGTTTAAAGGAAAATGAAAAGTGAGTAGTAGTTATTTATTTTTCCAAGTTAATTATACATTTCCTTATAATATGAGTCTAGCACAATATACAGAATGAAAAAAGAGAATGTCAATCTTTACATCCTCGTTAATATCGGTTTCTTGTCAAAACCAATAATATGAGATTTACTTATATAGTACTCTTACTAGTTCTCACATGCCAATGATTTTTTGATTGAGTAAAAAGACATTTTAGTAATTACATAGGTAAAATTTATATTATTAAGTTTAATAAACACTAGAAAGAGAATGAGAATATCTCTCATTACACTATCTGATAGACAAGTAAATACTAAAAAGGAAATTAATGATCCTCTTCCTTATTACTTTACTTTCATTTCCAGTTCTATTATCGAAAAGCCTCAATCCGGGTATAGCAGGGCAAATGGAAAACAATATGCACTAGCATTTCTTGTTGACTTCCTTTTGCTCATTCCTCTATTTGTCTCACATAGAGCTTTGTGTATTTTCAATGAAAAGGAAAGCAAAAACAGAGGATACATAACAACCAATGAAGAACAGAACGACATAAGGAAAAAAGTCTACTATAGTAGGGGAACGATATTTTTTCCCCTCCATATTTCTTGTATTCATTGAACTTATATTTCTGTATGTTTTTGGAACAAATTACTTATTTACTAACAGAGGGCTTTTTTTTTTTTTTTTTTTTTTTTTTTTGTTAAATAAGAAAGCATTCAGTTTACTAATGTAATAACCCATTTTTGTACAAATTACGATTTCGGTTATTTGAAATCAAAGTTTGTGTTATGTATGTTTATATGAAATACCTAATCTAATTTTATCAGAATTAAAATTATGTATGATTTTATTCCAGTTAACGTTTGACCAGGAAAATTTAAGATATGTTTAAGACGGTACTGTAGTATAATAAACAGTATGAAATTATACTGTGAAAAACCGTCATTACGAATACGGAAGTAAAAATAAGGTACGGGACTATTATAGAAAATTGAAGCACAATATTTAGAGTAAAAAGGCCAAGAGCCTTCAAGTCCAAAGAAAAATGTTTACGCAGTCCAGTTAAGCACAAATGAATTTTGGATTGCAGTTCAGTATAACAATATTGTTTTTAGTTGAAAACAGTATTGATAATATTCATATTAGTATGATATTGGACTGTACTTTGGAAGACAAGCCAAATGGATCTTAATTAAGGGACACCTCATCAAAAAGGATATTTAACCAATTTTTGGATTTTTGGAAATTATAGAAAGTATTACTAGTGATCATTAAAAATTTGCTTGGCCACCAAGCCATCTCTCCTTGGCCGGCCACCTCTCTTGGGGTGATGAGCAAATACATCTTTTTGGGGGGATTAAAATGCAATTTTAAAGAAAGAAAAATCACCTATAAATAGGTGTGGTATGAGAAAATTTGACCATTTGGTTCTACTTTACTACTTTAGCTCACTCTTTAGACTCAAAACCCCCACAGAAGCCGAACTCAAAGGGAGGAGAGAAAGAAAATTGTGTTGGATTTTGGAGAAGAAAATCAATAAGAAATTGTTGGATCCAAGCTTGAGAATCAACTTCCAAGTTCTAGAGGTAAATCCTCTCAATCTCCTAAGTTTTTCCACTAAGTTTGAAGCAAGATCTTTAAGTGTATTTCAAGCATTTGGTTGTAATAGCATAAGCTCATCTTCCATCTTTTTCATGCAATGGTTCTAGTGTGCTAATATGTGCTTGAATAGGCTTTAGAGAGCTTGATTTATGTGGTTGGTTGTGGTTTTTGGTTTATGCTATAGAAATTATATGCTAAGGGTGTATGGCCACCACATGTTTGTTATATGTCCCCAATATGTTTAAGAATGATGTTGGATAATTGGAAATGGGTTTGATGATGTATGTTATGTGGAGGGTTTGAAAGAAAAAAAAAAACCCCCCAAAATCCCTAATTATGGTAGAAATTACCATTTCGGTTTATGTGTAAGTTGTGTGATGTGAATGGAATGCATGGTAAGGAAAACGATAGAAAATATGCTGCATGCTTGTTGTAGGCTCACGGTTTGAACCGTTTGAGGTAGTGTGCACGTAATTTTACGTAAGAACCAACACTAAAGAGAGCTGCCAGTTTCGGACCCCTGCAGGGCAGCCATCTGGAAACAAGGTCTTGAGGCCTTTAGAGGCCCGAATTTGAGAAAAGTTAAAACTGCAAAGTTGAAGAGAAGGGAAAATCCTAGGGGGTAATGTAGACCGTTTTCAAAAATAAGGCTCCAACGGCCTCAGTTTTTAGCAAAACCCGAGCCTGGCCTGATCAGGCAAGTGTTCACGGCCAGGAAGTTTCAACAAGGAAAATGAGTAAGTTAAGAGCCGAACTGGGTTTTGAGTAAACACAAAAATTGTAGGAATCACTGAGATCTACAACTTTCATGAAGAAGACTTTTTCAAATTCAGAATTGATTTTAAAGTAAAACTGAATTTTAAAAACTAGACAGGAAAACAGGGAATTTCTGCACAGGATTTTCAAAGCAGTGCAGGATTAGGCAATTCCTGCACATGCACTGACAATTGAAAATATGGGACTGTTTTCATAAATGATCTTCAAAATTTTACAGTTTTTACTATCTTTGTAAAAGGAAGTAAATAAGGACCAAACTATAGGGTAATCATAATAAGACCCTTTAGTAATCGGAAAGATTACTAAAAATTTAATTGGACCAAGTTAATAAAAGGACACTTATAGTAACCAAAAGGGTTACTAATTTTTATATGTTAAGTATTGGACCCAAGATTACCCTTAGTAACCTGATAAGCTATTATTAGACTTTGTAACTAAGGTTTATTTTAAGTAAGCAAGCGTATAATGTTTGGTTGTTCTTTGGATTAAGAGCCTAAGGTTACAATTAGTAACCGAATTAAGTAACAAATTTTTGTATATAGGGGGACATATAACTAGGATCATTGATAAATGTTGGTTAGGATACCAACATTGAATATAATAAATTATGGTAAGATAGATGATTCTCATCTTACGTCTTTTTAGAAAACAGGTACATAACTGTGTTGCGATCTGTTGAAGCATCAAACTCAGATCTAGCAAACCAGTAAATACAACTCCGTCTATAGCATAGGCAATTTGTTTATTGACTGTATGTCTTTATAGCCATACATTTATGTATAATGTGTATGATTTACGATTCATATTGTGACATCATGACGCATGTTCACTATTGATAACTTATGTGGTATAGAATGAGATCAAGTTTCAAGTAAGAAACTATTTTAAGAATATGTTGATTATGAATGAAATTAAGTAAGTTGGCAAGCTAAGTTGCCTTGTGTCATACCAACCTGCACTAGGTCAGGTTTGGTCCATGGTTTGAGTTGGATTGGACTGGCAGCCCCAACCACTCCATGGCAGCGCGCCACGGTACGTGCACTTATGTTATGTAAGGGCCCAAAAATAAGCTAACTTAAGAAAGCATAATCAAAGTATAATTGGTTCATGCATTTCTTTATTATGATATGTTTTGCGGATAAACAGTCGTACTTGCTGAGCGAAAGCTCACGACTTACGTCTATATTATAGGTAAGCACCTATCGGCAATCCTTGATACAAGACGGTGGGGCTTGGCACGTCAAGATGTGAAACTTGGGATGGAGACCGGTACGCGTTTGTTATAATATATGTATGCAGTTTCGTTGTATAATAAGTTTCAGACTCCAGTGCTTGATTAAGTACTTATACATATGTATATAAGTATGTTTATATGTAAGTTTAGGAATCGAGTTGAGAAAAAAAATAGTCTGAATTTCTGCTAATTAAGTTACGTAATTATGTAAATTGTGTACGATAACGGCCTACGTAAGGTGAGTCGTTACAACTAAAGGAGTTGTCCAACACTCTTTTTTACCTGAGCTCTAGTTTTATTAGTTTATAATTATACAATCGCAAGTGATGACCTTTTTTTTTCAATAAGGACAAAATGAAATTAAAATTTTAATTAAAAATATTGTTATATATTCAATTATTAAATGCAGACATAATCAAAATTTTTCTTGTAACATGGGCATGACAACAGTTAATGTTAGATGAGACAAAAGCATAATTTTTCTTGTAAAATTGAAGTGGAATTAAAATTTCCAAAAAATTTGAAAAGCAAAAATAAAAATTTAAACAATAAGCGAGAACATGTATTCCCACTCACAATAATATTCTGACTTCAACCATTATAAACTTATATTAGAAAGATTTAGTTCATATATTTCCTTAATTGTATCCCTCCAATTATATTATAGGCATTTAACTAAGTTGCACTTTCTAATGCCTTACATTCCACGCATATTTTTCAATAACTATTGTGGAATCCTACTCTACTAAAAAACGATAGCTTTTCTCGTCACTCTTTTGTCGTGGGTTTTGCGGTTGGGCGACGAGGAAAAATTTTCTCGTCGGTTGCTCGGAAACCACGTGAAAAGCGTGTCGTTTGGTCTTTATCTTGTCGTTCCTCTATCAACCGTACGTAGAAGGTTAAAAAATTTTATAAAAAAAAAAAAAAAAAACCATCCTCGCGCGATCACGAAAGCCCAAATCACCACGCCAAACCACCATTGTTTCCGGTGAAGCATGCTTCTTTGTCTTAATTTTTTTTTTTTTTTATCTTTCATATATTTAAACAATGGGTATGACAAATCATATTATTTTTGTGTTTTTTTTAAGGTTAGTACTTTGAGTTAATCTCTCCGCTGTATTCACCACCGCCGCCGATCCTCTTTCTGCCGCCACCTGCTGCAACTTTTTTTTTTTTTTGCCACCTGCAGCTCCTATTTCCGCCGCCGCCGCCCTGCCGCTTCTCTTCCCGCAACTAATAATCAGGTTTCTTCTTTTTTTTTTTTTTCCCTAAAAAAAAAAAAAACCTTAGATTCGTGTGTTAGCATTTGAAATTTAATCAGGTTGATTTTAATATTTCGGTTTATTATTATGTCCGGAATATATTTTCTATGTTAGTGTGAACTTTGGTACTTTGTTGAATCTTTAGTGTTTTTTTTTAGAACTTTAGATGTTGACAGCAAAAAGACATTTTTATAAATAATTTAAAGTTATTTTCATCAAGTTGTCTACCTAATAGAGAAAATATTACTAAACTCCCTTGCTTTAAATATAAAATAGAACATGCTTATTAAATTCTTACCTGGAAAAGCACCTATGGTATTTAAAACATTACTTAAACTGTTTTGAATGACAACAATGTTAAATTGTAGTTTAGAATATCTTAAAAAAGGTAGAACTCTTGAATATATGTATGAATATCCTTTTTCTTTTCGAAAGACTTATTATTCTTTTCTTCTTTTTTTTTTTCCTTCCTATAATCTGTGAGATTGTGTTATTAATGTATAGATACACTTAGAAGCATTTTGTGGGATGGCTGTTCGTGTCAGTTTTTTTCTTGGCCGTGTCAGATTTCACTTTGACCAAGTTTTTTTGAGTTAAAACAAAAGAAAACACTAGAACAGCTGATAATTTACTTACCTTGGAGAACATAAATGTAACGACCCGCCTAGCACATGCCGTTACCATACCTATTTACGTATATTTCATACATACTTAATCGACCATAACAGCGGAAATATTTTTTTTTTTTTTTTTTACAGTGTGACTCGCACACGAGAGCGTACATAAAATATAACAAATAATAGGCAATAGTTGTTTTAGCATATCTCAACTTAATAAACGTAAATAAAATAAATTCAAAACGCATAGCGGTTCTACATTTCCCACGGTTCACAATCCGCCAAGCCTCGCCTCTCCATCTAGCATCAGCAATTGCTGGCAGGTTGCTTACCTACAGCATAAACGTAAGACAGTGAGCTTTCGCTCAGCAAGTACGACCATCCTATACCGCGACACAACACAAAACAATATATCTAACTAACATAACAAAGCATAGCATAACATTACTTAACTTAACTTATCCTACATATGCATGAGCCAATTATGCTTCTTATTCTTTCTTATTGTACATAACTTGCTTACTTAACTTAACTTAACATATGGGCCCTATAGTGTTCGTACCGGGCGCGCAACTATGAATTGGTTGGGTGACCAATCTTTTTTCCAACTCAATCCATAGTCCAACCCGACCTTACGCGGGTCGGTACGACACAAGTAACTTACTTATTTTCATGTCATTCTTTATCTTACACTTGATTTCATTCTTATTATTGGTGAACATACTTCGTGATGTTCACACAACTAAATCATAGCATGTATTAATCTTAACATGTTTCTAACATTTCATGACATATACTTAAACATAGCATTTTACACCATAGCATTTTACACATAAAGACATAGCATAAAACTTTTCTTAACACCTAATATAAAACATGTAATTAACATGGCATATAAATAACACAGCAATGCAACACTACAGAACATACAATAAAGCATACATTTAGAGCATACTTAGGCAAGTATCAAATCAAAGCCTATGCTGTAGGCGGTGGTTGTACTTACTTGTTTAAAAATTGCTGTGTCCAGTTATCAGCTCTAGCTTGCTGGGACACCGTTGCGTATCGTATTCTGTTATCGACAAAAAGAGTAAGGATTAGAACTGTTGGTAAGCCAACATTCTTATATAACCGTAGTTAGTATTTCCTTACTTTGCGTTACGTGAACCTATTTGGTTATTTTAAGTAACCCTAAGGTTTAAATCTATCCTATTCGGATTATTATTCTTGACTTTAAATCCCAAAAATTCATTTGTGTTTTCTTTCAAGAAAACCTTATGTTTTTGGCACAAAATCCCCCTTTTTTTTTTAATTTAATTTTAAAAAATTTAGAAAATTATAAGGTAAAATTGTAAAAATCATCGATTATTAAAAACTGCTTTTGGAACAGTTTTATAATGCCAGTTAATCATTAAAAACACAAAAATACCCTTTTCTGAACCATTCTAAAAATCTTGTACAGAAATCTCCCCATTTCTGTACCATCTTTGAAAATCAATTTCATTTAAAATCTAAGCCGATTTTGGAAAATTGTCTTCACGAAAGTTTTAGCTATCACAGAAACCCTACAACTTCCGGTTTATTGTAAAATCCAGTTTGGACCTTAACCTGTCCAAATCTGTGTTGAACTAACTCTGTTCGTGTATGGTTCCTGGGCAGGTCAGGTTCGGTTTTTGCAGAAAACCAAGGCCATTGGAGCCTTATTTTGAAAAACTGTTCACTTATCCCCCCTAGGAAAAACCCTAATCTACAACTTTTGTGTTTTGAGTTTCTCCCAATTCGGCCTCTAAGGGCCTCAAAATTCGCTTTTTCCCGAGACTGGGCAAACCCTACCCGAGAAGACCATTTTTCGGTTTCGATTTCGCTTACGTCCTATTACGTTCACCCTACCTCAACCGAACACGTCGGGAGCCTAATTCAGACATGCAGGGACGTTTCTAACGTTCAACATTCAACAAACACATTTACATGAACATTTTGCACAAAAATACAAAAACCTAACAAAACAACAATACCTAGCATGCATATTAACAACCACCAACATAACCCTAAATTTTCAAGCACAAACCCTAATTTCTAAGCTAGGGCAGCAAGAGAAACCAATGAGCTTATGCTCAATACAACCAAGGCTTTAATACATTTAAATTTCTCTAATTGAAATTTAAACTAAAAGCTTGGAATCAAGGGTTTGATACCTTGATTTGAATCAAGAAATTGACTTGGTTGATCTTCCCTTTGCTCCTCCCTTAGCTGCCGGTTTTTCTTGCCAAAATGGTCCAACTTTTGCTGCCCTCCTTTGCTTGAAAATCAGCCACCACAGCTCCCAAAAACTGGCCAAAACAGCTCCCAAAACTGACCAAAACCTTGGCTTGCTCCTTGCTCTTTTCCTCCCTATTTCAGCCTTCTTGGCTAATATAGGTACCAAATTTTTTTTGAGCTCTTGTTGGCTGTTCAAAGTAGAGAACTAAACCCTAAAAAACCCTAATCCCTCTTGGTTCCACAAACTTTTTCCTCTCTTCCTCCTTAGCTCCCACAACCGGCCATAGGAAGAAAAATGGGTATCCAACTTCCCAAAGTTTTCTTTCCTTGCTTTCCTTCCACCAAAAGCCGATCCTCCCACTCTATTTTCCTCTTCAATCTTGGCTGTAAATCCTTCCTCTCCTTCACACTCAAAACCGATTTTGATCAAGCAAGAAAATTGCAAGAGTTTGGTTGTGTTTTGCAAATTTTTTTCTTGAATTATTCCACCCCTATTTATAGAGGTTGGACTTCTTAAAATTGCATCATGTGGTCCTTAAAAAAATCAGAATTAGCAAGGGGAGGGGGTGAGGTGGTCGGATTTGCTTGGGTGGAACCAAAGGAGTTATCCAAAAATTTACTTTCTAACTAATTAATTAATTTAATGATGTAATAATTCAAAAGTTAGTGAGGTAAGCCACCCCTAAAGCTTGTTTTCCACCTTTCACCTTTAATAATCCATTTTTTAGTTACCACAGGTAATTCCAATACTGGTTCCTCTTATATGCAGTATTAGTTAATTGAACCGCAGTCTAAAATTTACCTGTTTTTAAATGGACTGTATAAAACTTTTTCTTAACTTGGAACCACTTGGCCCAAAATATTCTAATTATTGTGCTTGATTTTCTATGGTGGTTTTGAATTCTAAACATATCATTTTAATCATAAAAAAAATAGCTTTATGCAGTACAATACTATACTGCAAACTATTAAGTCGTACAACCTTTTCTTAACTTTTTCGGGTCAATCTTTGGCTTTCTCGTCCGCCATTGACTTTCTTGTCAACCGCTGACTTTACCGCCAAATTTTGACTCCCGTGGTCAACAATTGACTTTTTGGTCAACCGTCGGCGTTTTCGGTCAAACTTTGACCAACATGCAAATTTTGGCGATTTCGCTCCTTTTCGCCTAAAAGGTCATTTGCTTGACTAAGCAATCATTTTCGAGTCTCAGAATATCATAAAACTCACAAAACGAAATAAAAACCCTTAATTGGCTTTTTTCATGCATATCTTAAAAATTTGTACAAATTTCTTAAAATAAAAGAAATCGTGTAAATACTGAAATACTTGGTATTACAATAAAACTCAATGACATGATACCTGTAACTTAGCCTCATCCACGTCATCTCAATCCCCTTTCCTAAGACCTGGCCATCTATTTCTACCTAGAACAAAAATACCAAAAACAGAGGGAAATTGTTACTTCAGATTTGATTTTTAACTTATTTGAAAATTTTCAGTTAAAATGTTTTATTTATCATATTTAACATAATTTGAATTTTGTCTCAGGGTCTTGTACAACAAGGTCTTATGACTTGGACGACGTGAGACCTTTGCTTTCATGCTTCCTTGGTTAGTTGGTCGTCAAACTGGAAAACCATAAAATCGTGCCATTTCTCTCGCTAAGAAGATGGAGACTTTGGGACCTGGACAGTTGTTACTAGTACCTTATAACGAGAAGTAAGTTGAAAAATGATTTAGCTGTCGTGATTAATAACTTTTATTAATTAATCTTGTTTTTAATCGTTAGATTTTCTTTTCTGTCGGATTAGATTTCATTGGATGTTAGTTTTAATAAATCCACATAAAGAGCTTGCATATTTTATGGATCCACTTGGAGACCCAATCCGCATGGACATAGGACAAATGGTGACATAGTAAGTCTTTAACAAATTGTATCTTTTTCGATAAGTTATATAGTTGTTTAAAACTTGATATACCATTTATTATTATTTTGAAGGGCGTTTGCAATTTATAATGCTCAAGTAGGACGGAAGGGAAAGAATTCTATCGAACAAATTTGAAAAGGATTAAGGTAACATTAACCCCGATTTTTAAAAATAAATAACATGTTAGATTCATTCAATATCAACTTAAATGATTTGCTTTGTGTATTAGGGTTCCTACACAGCCTTACGTTTGGGAATGTGGATACTATACATTAAGGTACATGAAAGTCATAGTTGGAGCGCGTACTATTCTTGAGCTTTTTAAGAAGGTAATTAGAAACGCATTTCATTTGTGGTTGTTTTGGTGATGAGCCCAAATAGAATTCCATTTGCTTTATGGAGTTTCACTGGTCATATGACTTGTACCATCCTTGAGTTTTTATTCCAAGTCATTCCTATTTGCTTTCTTAATTCAGTTAACTTCAGAGTTTCATGCAATTCTATTTCTCTATATATAATATGATACTTCTCTTAATATTTCCATCTTAATACGAGGCTTTTCAAAACTACACATGCCACTAGTTGAAAAAGAAGATTCCACGATCATTTTTAACCGTCGTGGAAGGTTACCACGACCGTTAAAAAACCGTTGTGGAATCCATTATCGTGGAAAGTAAAAAGAATTCTGCCGATCTAATTTGAAAAAGGATTAAGGTAATATTACCACCATTTTAAAACAAAAATAGTTTGTTAGATTACTTGAATATCAACTTCTATGATCTGCGTTGTGTATTAAGGTTCCTACACGGCCTTCAAATTGAAAATGCGAATACTATGTATAAGATACATGAAAGACATAATTGAAGCACGTACTATTACTCAGCTATTTAATAAGGTAATTCAAAACCCATTTCGTTTGTGGTGATTTTATGGAAACATGATTACATGTAAAATAGTTTTAGGATATTATGTCTTTTGACTAGTTTTTGATTTCGAGATTTTATTAGAATTTGAAATTAAAATAATTTAACTGAATTACAATTTTTCACTAATATTTGACATTAAGTTAGTGTATTTGATTAGTTTTACAAGCTAACTTTACAATTTGTTTACTTGTAGCTTTCGGAAATAATGAGCTATAGAATTCAAGATTTGGATGTGATTCGAGAAGAATAGGCCGGAGATTTGATGCAATTTAATATTTGAATAATTAGCTTACATTAGTGTTTTTATTTTTCTGTTTTTTTTATGAGAGGCTTGAACTTTTTTACATTAATTATGTACATGTTATAATATTTATCTCTATAATTTTAGATATATATATATAAGTATATCAGGTGCTATTGTATATACATTTTTTTATTTGGCTTGCATTAATAATTTGCAAAAAAAAAAAAAAAGGTACTCGTTGGCCGAAAAAAACAAAAAACGAAAAGGAAAAAAAAACACATGTAGCTTTAAAAAGAAAGAAAGAAAGAAAGAAAAGAAAGAAAGACTTACTCGTTGGTTGCTGTGCAACCGACGGGGAAGATAACCCATTCTCGTCGTTTTATAATGGACGAGAAAAGCAAGGGACTTTTCCCGTCCCTTGCTTCCTCGTCGGTTTGCTGACCAATGAGGATGGTTTTCCACGTCGGTGTAGGCGTTTTTTGTAGTATCTTTCCTACAAACTAAGGGTTAGTTTGGGATTGACGTGCTCTTGTCATAGTTTCTAATTTTACTTCTAACAAAAGGAGAAATAGAGGCTGAAAGTAAAAAATTATAATTCTAGCTTTTTAAATAACTATTAAAATAACCTTTGTGTAATTGACTTTTGAGTACTTTTACCAAATACATTAATATTTGTAACATAGTTTGTGAAAAGGATATTTGAAGAATCTAAAAACATTGTCAAACTAACCCTAAACTATAAAGCTTGATTTGGCTTATGACGATTGAACAATCAATCCTACATGTTAAACTCCTTGCTTTTCAAGTTCTCTCCCATAAGTTTTTACTCCACCATTTAAGATCTGTTTCTTATAATGATCTTACCTTGTTGATCTTAACGCTTTATTTCTTTATAATTTTTTTCTTCCCTTTTTTTTTTTTTTGTAGATTAATTACTATTTATTTGAAAACATATTTTAAAATGTGTGCATATCACCTTAGCTAACAGAGGTTTTTCAAAAAAAAAATATTATTTTTAGGTCAAAAGCTTTATTTTCTGATTCAAATTTCATAGGGAAATTAGCTTAAAATGAAAACGAGAAACCTAGAGCTTTTTCTCTCACGTTTTTTATTATATTTAAATTTTAATGTGGGGCAAAAAGTGCATTTGTCCTCCGGATTTTGGCGGAAGTACTAAAATCACTCACTCTTATGGAAGAACTTAGAAGTTTTGATCTTCGTTCCAACTTGCTTTCGGATCTCTTCCAGAAGTATAGCCATTCCTACTGTTTTTTTCTTTCCTACTGTTATGATATACTCACAACCATTGCAAGCTGTAAGTCAAGTCTCGATAAAAACCTTATCAGGTAAAACTCAGAAGGCAATTAAATCCTATAAAAAAGAAAATGAATTTCCGTTTGGATTATAAATTAAGTTTTAGTTTTTACATTCAAATTGAAATATGAATCAAAATGTACGTTTAGGAAACAAAAAAATTAGTGTGATAAGGATTTTTAAATACCAAAAATTTGAATTCAAGTTTGATTTCAACTGAAAAATTTATATCCGAAAATAAAGATTCAAAGAGTTCATGAATCATAACACAAGTACATAATTACTTCTCGGATGTAAATTGAAAGGAAAGGTGATCCATCCCAAGTTGGAATGACTTTGAATTAGAGGGTCAGTAGGTAGGCCCCATCATATGGGTCCCACTCTATATATATTCAAGATTAATAAACAAACTCCATACAAAATCGAGGAAAATAACAAAAGGGACAATGAAGTCAAGAATGAAAATGTCGAAATGGACGGGATTGTCAAAGTTTTGATTTATAGATAATATCGATGGACATGTCAATATCAATGAATATCTTTATAAAAAAATGGATACTACTGCGAGAAAATTTTATAATTTTTGACACCACAAGAGGCTAAACGTCTAATCTTTCATCTCAATATCGAAGTTGTTAAACTTGCTTTATTAACAGCCACTTTGATTTTCTTCACGTAAAAAACTGACGGAAAGTCATTGTTTGCAAAATTTCCAAAGAACGTGAGTAGTACGTACCCTGACCAATTTGATAACAATAGTAACATACTTTGAAAATATATTTTGAGACTTTGAAATGCAGATTATTATCTAATTACAACAGTGTTAAACTAGTTTAGCTAAGTGTTAAATTAGATTAGTTATCATTACTATTTGTTTGTTAGTTTTCTCTATCTTTCTCTCTAAATGTTGAATGTATTACTTATTTCCCTGCAAGTCTACATAAATCTTAGTCACACCTTGTTATAAATCTTCTATTTATTCCATTGTGCTATAAGTACATCTATGTTAAACATTATTGTATCCTCTTCTCTTTTTATATTTTATTATTTTCTTATTTAATTTAATTTCTATAACTTGTTCTTTTTTATTTAATTGAAAATAACAATAATCAAATATATTTAGACAATTTAAACACCCACAGGAGATTCAACTTTTGCTACTCCTATTTCGAGATCATGGTAGATTTGGTGAAATTCCACCTCAACCCTCCTCTTTCTTCGAATTTGACTTCAAAAGCCTTTGCCTTTTCTTGGCCGGAATATTCGTTAGAACTTGCTGTCAAGTCCAGTGGTAGAGGGAGGTCCGAGTGGACGGGATTGGAGAGAGAGAGTTGGGTTTGAGGAAGGTGTTGTGGCATTTTAGAGAGAGAAAGAGGGCTTGTGAAGTAAGAAGTTGGAGGTAGGAGTTTCGCTACGTCAAAACAAAAACAAAAAACAACAAATTACTTTCATTTTTTGATCCACAATTATAGGCCTATCTCATTTTAATTTCTTAAATTTAAAATGTCTCAGAATCGGTTATCACATCACAATTTATCTGTAATAGTCATTCTCTACCTTGTGAAGATTAAGTGTGTTTTAATCAAAGATTAATTTTGTTATTATATTGTTAGGGCACAAATATTTGAGTTTTGTCTCGTTTTTTTTTTTCCTCTCCTTCAAATAACTTTTTGCTTATTCTTTATAATTTACAAACTACAACAAAACAAAACAAATAATGATCAATATATTGATCATATTAGTCAATTAATGACATACCACTGAGTCTATGAGTTAGTCCATGACCATTAAAAGGACAATCATTTTCCAAGATTAAGTTTACTTGAGATATTATTAAAAATATAACCTTATTAATCCAAAAGAGAGGAAAAAGAAAAAGAAAATAAAAAATTCAATATTTTGTTCCTTTTTTTTTTTCCCTGCAAGTGTAGTTTTGTGTTAATCGTGTTATCTACAATCTATGCAATTCATTGTTAGAATCATTAATAAAAAGGATCTACTCCCATAATAAATCATTTAATAGACACCTCACTAAAATCATTATCTTAAAGAGAGATCAAGTTTGCTGGATCCAATCAGGTCTTATTTAAGCAACTTCAAACGCGTCTCATTTTCAGCACAATGACATTTTTCTTTCCAGAGTCAGCTGTCATATCATATTCTAAATTTATTAAGTTCCGCCAGCTTATCCAAAAAAAATTTTGTGTGCATCACTATCTCAATTTCTTTATGAAAAATCACATAATGCCAAGTTTCATCATACTACCCCGGATAAAACTCTTCCTCTTTACTCGTTTTGTCTATTTGTGTGCATCACTTGAAATTTCCTAGAAGATCAATTTAAAGAGAGATTCACACTTTATCTTCCAACTGGTGGAACCACTGGTCCATTACCAGTAAAATGACAAATAAAAAGAACTGAAGTCCATAAGATAGAAAGGAACACTAATGGTTATGGGCAGAGATAGAATGCCAAAAAAACAAAAACAAAAACAAAAACCAAAACCAAAACCAAAAAAAAAAAAGAGCTATTTAAGTCAATTGCCGTCACATTTGGGCAAACTTGACTAATTGGTGTAAACTACAGGAAAGATCAAAGTTTTTGCCGCGAAATATGAAACATAATTCACAACATTTGAATATTTCTCAAAACATTTCGTGAGAAGTACTAAAGTCACTCTCATGGAAGAATTTAGTTCTGTTCCACCTTACTTTTGGATTTCCTAATCCAAAATTAGAGCCGAAAGGTTCTTTTCCGTGTCAAAAAAACCAATTTGGTGATTACTGTTAAAATATACTTGCAATCATTGCAAGCTCGTCAAGCCTCGTTAAAAACCTGCTCAAGCAAAATTCAGGAGGCTAAATCCTAGGAAGGAGAAAATTAATTATCTGTTTGGATCATAAGTTAAATTTGAGTTTTTGCATTCAAATTGACTTTGTGGAATCCAAATGTGTGTTTAAGTGAGAGAAAAATAAGTGTGATATAAATTCATAAAAATTGAAAACTTGGATTTAGATTTAAGTTGAATTGAAAATTTAGATCCAAAATAAGCGATTCAAAGAACCACGTCATGTAGGCATTATCGTGTAAAATACGATATCTAGGAAAATGACAAATAGGCTAATGAAGCATAGCCCTGTTTAACAACAGGAATAACACCGCAACAAGCTAAAATTAAACGTCCAATCTTTCATCACATTATCCAAGTTGCTAAACTTGCTTTATTAACAACCACTTTGATTTTCTTCATGACAAAAGAGTGTCATTGTTTGCAAAATTTCCAAAGAACGTGAATACTATGTAGCCAGACCAATTTGGTAACAATAGTAGCACACTTTGAAAATAATGTAATCTTGAGAATTCAAAATGCAGATTACTATCTTATAACCACCAGGAGGCTAGAATGTCCAATATTTCATCTCACTCCATGTAACTTGATTTTTTCCACGATAGATATGTGTGATGTGAACCATCACTTCATTTAATGGAAACAAGACAGAAAGTCTCATTGGTTGTGAAATTTTCAAGAAACGTGAGTACTACGTGCCTGACCAAATTGACAACACGACTCCACCCCAAGTTTTTCTTTTTTTTTTTTTCAAGGGAAGATTCTGCGCGCGTTTTTCAAACTATGTAAGTATGTCTGTTTCTGAATTTAAGCAATTAAATAGTACTGGGACTAAAAGAGACACTTGTAAAATTTTCCACTTGCCTTGCTCAGAGCATCTAGTTAATGACAATGGAAGAAAAGTCATGATAATATTTAGAAAAGTCTTTTGTCTCCTTTGCAAAGACTTGAGATGAGTTGATAGACTTTTGTCTTCTGGACCACGATGCCATACCGACGAAAGCACTGCTCTACTCCAACTCAAGAGCTTTTTTACTATTTGCTATTACCTCTGTTTTTCACTGTGAGTATTACTACGACGGAAATTTTAGTTACAGCCACAAAAAAACAATGAAAACGAAAGTAGTTTAAAATTAGTATAAAATGAAAATGAGAATTGCTAGAGCTTTTTCTATCTCGTTTTTTATTATATGAAATGTAATCACGCACAGAAAAGTGTATATATCCTTTGCATTTTTTAATTTATGTTATAAGGTAAAATTTTTGTTTGGTTCCTAACCTTTTTATCAAGTTACATGTTGGTTTTTTATTTTTTTAATTGTGATTAAAATATTTGTAAATTCTTTAAAAGGTATAATTTAGTCATTTTTACTAACAAAAGTAAAAAATTGAACAGATAAAGTCGCAGAAATCACACATTATTTATTATTTAAGAGTTAAGAAAAGAAAAAACATGAGTCAACTTACATATATCATGCATGTGATCTAGTCTATCAAATTTTTAACATTTGTTAGGAAAAAAAAAAAAAAAGACTAGACTACACCCCTTAGGATTTTTTAGTCACCAAAAAAAAAAAAAAAGTGTGAGAAACTAAACCGCAACTTCTTACAAAGTTAGAGACACATGAGCAACTTACCCCATGTTACATAACGTAAGTTATTTTAATTTTTTATTTGTCCCATTCTTTCAACCAAAACAATAAAAGAAAAAGAAAAAGAGAAAAGAAAAAAGATCATAGTATCATCATTCCCCGGTCCAGTATCATTACAACAGTCTACTAGCATCACAACCGAATTGGAGAGGAAATGGCGGTTCAAGTCGTTCCATGGCATGATTCGATTCCTTTGTCTTTGTTTACTTTTTTTTTCTTTTTTTTCTTTTTTAAACAGAACTAAGTGAAGTAGACGGTGATTAGGAAAAATCTGACCCTTGTCAAATTAGACCAAGCAAAAGCTTTAACGGGTAAAAGACTCAAAAAAGATGATGAAACGTGTAATGACTTACCATGAAACGTTCCTGCTGTGTAACGTGCTTCTGGGATGCTTCTGGGATGAATAAATTTTTTAAACCTCCAGCTATCCAACATACACTAGCAAAAAATTTATTTACTACTTTAATTTTAAATTTTTTCTTGCTTTTCTACTTTTTGTGTGTCTCTCTCTTCTTTTTTTTTTCTTTCTTTCTTTTTTTTTTGGCTGGAAATGCAATTTTATGATTATTTTTGCCATCTATGTAATTTATTGTTAATAAAACCCGTAATGAAAAGGATCTACTCCAATAATAAAAAGTTAAAACACCTTGCAAAAACCATTTACCTAAAAAACTCAATAGATTAGGAAGAAAAGTGCATGATCCTATGTGGTTATTGACATGATTTTAAACCCTTCCCACTTTTAGCTGCATGAAGAGTGCAGTATTTTTATCTTTCGGAAACACTAGTCACATCCTTTTCGTAAATTATAATCTCCGCTTGTTTAATTTAAATCCGTAAGACAACCATCTCCATTTCTTTCTTAGGCGCAATTGCATAAAATTGTCGAGTTTCACACTTTATTTTCACACTTTCTCCTAATAGAATACACCCTATGTGGTGGTAAAGTAATATATAAAGAGACCTGGAGACCTTTAGTTGAAGAAAACTTTTTTTTTTTCACTTTTCGTGCTTTTTTTTTTTTTTGTTGCTGTTTCATATCTTTTTTATATTTTAAATCTTAATTTATTTTGTAGTCACAAATATGTGTTTCATGCAGGACCTTTTTATAATCTAATATATATAACGAGAAATATAAACCACACATAATAAGATACTGAAACTTCTTTTTTTCCATTATTTACAAATACTTACTTAAAGGAACTATAATATATTTTATTTTATAAATATTTTCTAATGACTTGTTCATTGCGTGTTGAATCGTGGAGCACCAAATTAGTCACCATAGGAAGAGTGGAGCCTACTAAAGGATTAAAATAAAAGTTGTGAGATGACGTTTTACGTGCTTTGCAAAAACTTGAGAAAAGTTCATAGACTATAAGCTCAAATATATGCATATATATACATAACGCGCACTATTGTCAGTATAGGTATTGTCACCAAAGAGAAGAAAAAATGAAGTGCTTATCAATTTCTCTGTGGTGTGTCCTCTTCTTCATTTTCCATTCTCATGTGTCTTGTTCATCATCCTCACCATCTTCTTCTTCTTCTTCTTCTTCTTCTTGGCCACGATGCCATATCGACGAGAGCTCTGCTCTGCTCCAACTCAAGAGCTCTTTTTCCATTGCTTCAACCTCCTGGAACGAGACCACAGATTGTTGCAGTTGGGATGGAATCACGTGCGACGGAGTTACCGGGCATGTCATCGGCCTCAACCTCAGTTACAGCTGGCTTCAGGGCACTATTAGCACCAACAGCAGCCTTTTCTTCCTTCGCCATCTCCAAAGGCTAGACCTTTCTGGCAATGACTTCGGGGGCTCTCCTATCTTGCCGGAGTTCGGTCAATTCAAGAATATGACCCACCTTGCGCTAGTCCATTCCAACTTCAGCGGTGATGTCCCTTTGCAAATCTCCCATCTCTCGAAATTAGTTAACTTACATCTTGTTGCAGACTATGGAGAAAGCAAAATCCGTATAGGGCCGGCTACCGCAAACGCACTCGCTCACAACTTAACAAAGCTAAGAGAACTCCACTTGTTTCTTGTTGACATGTCTCTTGTGCCACTTCTCTCCCTGATGAACTTGTCATCTACATTGACCACTCTTGATCTCAGCTTCTGTGAGTTGCATGGGAAGTTTCCAGAGAACGTTTTTCAGCTGCCGAAACTCCAGGTACTTTATTTGTTCGGGAATCATGCACTTACTGGATCTTTTCCAAAGTCTAATTGGAGCAATTCACTTAGGGAATTGGATCTCTCTGGCACTAAATTCTCCGTTGACACTCATTTACTTAAAAATGCAAGGTCCTTGTCTCATTTGTCTCTAAGTGGTTGCCACTTTGTTGGGTCATGTACCACACTTCTTGATAACCTCACACATATCATTTCCTTAGACCTTTCATCTAATGATTTTGAAGGTCAGTTTCCATGGTCCTCTTTGAAGCTCAATAGATTCCAATCTTTGGATATTTCATACAACAATTTCATTGGCCAAATTCCAGAAGTAATTTCTGCCAACTCAGCACAAAACTTCTCTTCTTATCATGACTCCTCTCAATATCTATTGACTAGTGCTCCTTCTAGTTTAACAACCCTTCGTTTGTCTAGCAACTTTCTCAATGGGACACTTCCATCTTGGATATTTGCACTCCCATATCTGACAACGTTATGTCTGGAGAATATCCACTTCATTGGTCAGATTGAGGAGTTCCAGAGTACTTCATTAGAGAGTCTTTACCTGAGTCAAAATAAGCTACATGGCCTCATCCCGAGATCAATTTTTCAGAACCTAAACCTAGTTGAGTTGGATCTTTCATCAAATAACTTTACAGGTCATCTGGAGTTAGGATTGCTTTCTGAGCTCAAAGAGTTATTCATTCTAGATCTTTCTTCTAACAATCTGTCGTTGAGTTTCAACAGCCCCACAAACTTTACCTTTGATAACCTTTGGAGTTTGGGGTTGTCTTCTTGCAACATAAGTGAGTTCCCAAGCTTTTTCAGATATTCAAAACGTTTGTACTCATTAGACCTTTCCCATAACCAAATAAAAGGAAGTGTTCCTACATGGCTATGGGAACTTGGCAAGGGTTCACTCGCTAGTTTGAATCTTTCTCACAACTTTCTAACATATATAGAGCCACTACTTCCATTGATTAACCTGGGACTTTTAGACATTCGTTCCAACTTGTTCTCGGGACCTCTTCCAAATATTCTATCACCTTCATTATTCTTCTGTTCAGTATCAAACAATCGATTTGAGGGAAAGATACCGACTACCATTTGCAATCTAGAGTTCCTTCAGGTGCTCGATTTATCTTACAACGATTTGAATGGGAGCATGCCTCAATGCTTGGGAAACTTTAGTCAAAGCTTGTCAGATTTGGATTTGCGAAGGAACAAACTGCATGGTACCATCCCTACAACATTTGCACATGGAAATAGCTTGAGAAGTCTTAATCTAAATGGAAATCAGTTGGAAGGACAAGTACCAAGATCTTTGGTACACTGTAGAAATCTGGAAGTTCTTGATCTTGGAAACAACCTGCTCAATGATACGTTTCCAAACTGGCTTGAATCTCTTCCAATGTTACGGGTTCTAGTCTTGAGAGCTAATAGGTTTCATGGTTCTATAGGACATCCTAAGACTGGATCACCCTTTCGCAATTTAAGAATCATGGATTTGTCAAACAACGGGTTCAACGGTGCTCTTCCAACAACATACTTTCAGAATTTCAAAGCGATGATGAATGCAGAGAAAGTCAAATTGAAGTACATGAGAGATTACTATTATCAGGACTCTGTGATGGTGACTATGAAAGGCTTTGATTATGAGCTGGTGAAAATCCTGACAATCCTGACGATAATTGATTTCTCAAGCAATAATTTCACTGGTGGGATACCAGAGTTGATTGGAAGGCTTGAATCACTCAAGGGCCTAAACTTTTCTCATAATAAGCTAAGTGGTTTTATTCCATCATCATTGGGAAATTTGACCAACCTTGAATGGCTAGACCTTTGTTCTAATGAGCTTGTTGGAAAGATTCCAGCTCAGTTGGCAGATTTAACATCGCTTTCGTTCTTGAACCTTTCTCAAAACAAATTGGAGGGACTGATACCTAGTGGACCGCAATTCAATACATTTGGCAATGATTCTTACATTGGAGACTCGGGATTGTGTGGGTTTCCTTTGTCTAAATCATGTAGCAATGATGAGGCACAACAGGATCAAGGTGATGATGAAGAACATGAAGAGGGAATGCTTGATTGGAAGGTGGTGATGATGGGATATGGAAGTGGAGTGGTGATCAGAATATCTGTGGGATACATGGTGCTTTTCAATAGAAGTTTCGATTGCTGGCTCATGAAAAAGCTTGGCAAAGAACGGCGGCATATATCAATTGCTCCCTTAAGAGGCAGGAGAAGAGATCACTAGCAAGGAGAGGAAAAACGCCTTGTGGGAGCTCTACAACGGTAAGTTTGTGGTGTCTTTCCAATTAAAACTACTTTTATTGTTTGATTATCGTTACTAAACTTAATGGATTTCTTAATTAGTAGTTTTCCCTTCTTTTGTGTATGTGTGCTTTTTTCGCTATACAGGAAGGTGGGAGATGTTGTATTGATGGAACTATATACTTGGACTAGTAGATGGCTATCATGTTCTAGCCGGAGTGCAAAATAAAACAATATTTTCTTTTGTTTTTCTATATTTGGAATCCCTAGTGTGGTGTGCATGTGTTTGTATTTTAATTTTGGGACGCTTTCATGTGTTTTAGTACTTTCATGTGTTTGTTTTTCTATATTTGGAATCCCTATTGTGGGACTTATTATTTTGGTACTGGTGTAAGATAATGTCTATTTTATCGTTTATGCATTGTTAAAAACCTATATTAAGTAAATCTCATTCTCAAGAAAAATCCTAAGAAAGAGAAAAGAGTACATGATGAGTATAAAATTCTTTATATGTATTTAAAAAGGAAAAATGGGCCCGCATCGTGGGTCCCGTCATTTGGGGTTCTCGGCACTTTTACTCAGGATGAATATAAATATTGTAATAAATAATATTTTAACCAAGATGATTAAAGTAAATAGTGAGGTTTAAAGTTTTTAAAGATAGGTTTGTAAGTTCATCTAAATAAGATAATGGTAGTTGATATGCCTAATCTTGCTTCATCTCCTCCCCATCCACCCGGAACCGAGTCTTCTTTAGTAATTAATGAATTGGCCTTCGTATCTTTGCTTGCTGTACAGAGACAAGCATATAGAATCGTGTACTAGTTGCATATCCGCTACTTCTCCTTCGTTTGATCTATAGAACCTACGAGTGCTAAGACAGAGTGCGATAGAGAGAAGTAATGGCAATGAAACGAAAAATATTTGTTTTAATTTCTTTTTATTGGGGAAAGATCAACTAATATCAACACACCCGATACATCCCAACAAAGCTGAAAAAGAATGACTGCAGTTGATAGACCCTGATAATTAAGTCAATTGCCGTCACTGAAAATTTTGTCCTGACTCAATTTTATTCAAACAACAAAAAATTTCAAATCCACATGGCCATGTTCTTTTGAAATATACACATATATACACACATATATATATATATACATCTATGTATTTGCTCCTTTTCATTTAACTTGTTCGCTCTCTTTAATTATATACATACGAACAAGTTAAATGAAAAGGAGCAAACATATTTCAATTAAAATTGGAATTTCAATTAAATTGGGAACTGGATCGTCTTATCCCCCTAAAACTATGTCATTCAACTTGAAACATTAAAATAAAAAGAAAGAACTACAAAATTAATCCAAATATATAAGATAGCCAAACCCAAAAAAAAAAAATTCAAGCCAAAACTCTACGTGCAAGCAATTGTCATGCCTAGTTAAAAACCTTATCAAGCAAAACTTGGAAGGCAAATTCCTAAGAACGAGATAAGAGTACATAAATATCTTAGAATAGAATCATTCCTCGTCTGTAATAATAAAAAAGAAAAAAGTTGTCCACCCCGAATTGGGATGATCCAGGATTGGAAACTTTAGAAAAATACCACAAAATCATATTTTGTATAAACTTTTGTCACGTAGAGGGGAAAAAAAAAACTCTTATAAGAAATATCATAACATGATATTACAAATGTTTATTTTTTAATTATAAAATACAAATTATAATTATTACTTGGTATTGATGATGTAACCACCTCCGCTAGCAGGTTAAGTTGGTTTGTAACTACCGATAAATAATCGGTTGGTTATCCATCGCCTGTAGTTAACCAATTGGTTACCTGCTAGTTACCAAATGGCTACAGGTTGGTAACTACCTAGTTACATCACAAATAGTGTAAAAAAAATTTGATCGTTGCCCGCGAATCACAAAAACATATATCATAATGAAACAAAAAACCAATTGGCGACAAAGATCAGATCGGAGGAGACGGAGGATGGCCGCGATAGAGAGTCGAGTGGGAAGAGGCTCGGCAAGCTTCAGATTGAAGGAGATCAGATCTCGCAGTCAGCGACCGCGGGGCTCGAGGTAGAATGACATGAGGACTGGTCGCGATCGTGGTGGGTCCGAGGGTAGAGGGATCTAACGGCGAAGAACAGCTGGCGACCTAACATGGAGTGCAATCGCCCATCGTCGCGTTCTCTGATCGCAGCTACTGCGGTCCGCAAAGAAGAGATTCAGTCGCGCAGAAGCCTCGTCAGAGCTCGAAGCAATCTGGCGGTAGGATGGAAGATCAGGCGTGAAAGGAGAATGGCTTCATCCGTGGCTTGTCGCAGATCGGCGGCGGTGTGGAAATGGAAGCTCGCGCTAGAGATTGGAGCTCGTGCCGGAGAATGGGTTCGGGGATGGGATGGAGAGAGAGAGGTCATGCGTGTTAGCGTAGGGAGAGACAGAGTGTGTGGGGAAGAGAGAAATTTGAAAAATAAAAAATAATAAAAATTAAGTTAATTTGCGGGGGTGTGGGGAAGAGGGAAATAAAAATTAAAAAAAAAAGAGTTTTAGTTAATTCATGACATGAGTAATATGGCATTTTTTGTAATTGTTTTTAAGGTGCTGTAAAATCAATAAAAATTATTTTAATAATTATCTTTTTTTATCTATTAATTATTATGACATAAATTTTATTTTTATTTTTATTTAATTTTATATTAAATTAATATATTATTAATTTTTTTATTATATTATTAAAATAAATTTTAAATTTATATCATTTACATATTTTTCAGAAAAATCAATCACGCTTGTTTTAATATGTATCCCAATTATTCCTCAGAATTGGAGGGCCAAATGGCCCACCTAGCCCACCATTTGGGGGCCTCCCTTCAATCCTGAGTCATCCTATCTTGACCACAAATGAAACTAAGCGCTCAATTAAAAACAACAAAAAAACCTGGAAAATAACAAACGGGGCAATAAAGTCATGGACGTGAAATTTCAAAGAAACGTTAGTACAGTAGTGCCCTGACCAAATCGACACAAAAAGTAGAATACTTTGGAAATAATATGTTTTTTTCATGAGGCTTTTAAATGCAGATTTTGTTTAATATAAAAATTTATTCAATTAAAAAGTCTTACAAACATCAAATATAAAAACGTGGCCTTATGATCTACAATATAAAGCACCTGATAAAAATTGATTCCATCAGTAAAATCTGATAACGTACAGGAAAAACGATATAAGACAGACCTGATAGCAGGAAAATTCCTTGACACATCAATTTGAATATGCATAAGGTTATTTTTGAAACCACTATAATCAATGGAAGCTTTCGATCCATCGAGAACCTGTAACATGCAGCACCAAGGTCACAAACATCTCCGCTAAGACTTATAGCTAGCGGAACTTCTAACTCGTCAAGACCTAAATCTGGCAAACCAAAAACAAGCTCAAACGGCGGGAGAACCACCTCCATTATTACATTGAAAATAATAAAACTATGTGACAGAAATATTTTTGTCCCAAATATTTCATGGTCATCTTTGAACTTTAATAGGCTCCGTTACTTGTATCTTTCGAACAATAATTTCATCGGCCAAATTCCGGAAATAATTTCTGCCAACTCAACACAAAACTTCTCTTCCTATGAATCTTCTAAATATCTATTGACTAGCGCTCCTTCAAATTTAATAGCTTTGAGTTTATATAGTAACTAACTCAGTGGAAAACTACCATCTTGGATATTTGCAGTCCCATATTTAAAAATATTATGGCTGGACGATGACCACTTTATTGGTGAGCTTGTCGAGTTCCAGAGTACTTCGTTAAAGAGTGTTTACTTGAGTGAAAATAAACTACATGGTCTCATCCCAAGATCAATTTTTCTGAACAGAAATCAACGTTTTTTGTGTCTTTCATCAAATAGCTTTACAGGAGACATTCCAACTTCATTTTGAAACATGACATTCCTTTTGATGTTGGATTTGTCTTATAATAACTTGAGTGGTAACATTCCTTCATGCTTTGGAAATTTTAACAACAATCTCTCAGTGTTAAATTTGCGGATGAATAAGTTTAATGAAACGATTTCTCTTGGTTTTGTGGACCGAAACTCATTGAGCACTCTGAACCTCAATGGAAACAAATTGGAAGCAGGTTCATTGCCCCGATCTTTGCTCAATTGTGAAAAGTTTGAAGTTTTAGATGTTGGAAACAACAAGATATATAAATGGGTCATTCCCACAGTGGTTGGAATCTCTCCCAAAATCACAAGTTCTTATCTTGAGATCTAATAGATTCTCTGACTCGATAGGAAATCCCAAGATAAGTTTTCCCTTTCAGAAGTTGAGAATCATGAACCTCTCCAACAATCAATTTGCAGGTTGTTTACCGACAAAATATTTTGTGAAATTCGTTGCCATGATGGATGCAAATGCAGATCACTTGGAATACATTGGATTCGGTTCCAACTATTAAGACTCTGTGATGGTTGTAATGAAAGGCTCAGGGATTCAACTCAAGAAAATCCTAACCACGTTGACAACCATTAATGTCTTCATGAATAACTTTGAAGGAGAGATTCCGATGTCAGTTGGGAAGCTCAAATCGCTTAAAGGGCTAAATTTGTCTCACAACAAGTTAGCTGGTCCTATTCCAATTTCATTGCGAAATTTATCCAACTTGGAAAGGTTAGACCTCTCTTCAAATGAGCTTTCCGGAGAGATTCCCAACGGACTGGGGGTAGATTTGACACAACTTGCATTCCTCAACCTTTCCTTGAACAAATTGGTGGGACCAATATCTTGTGGCAATCAGTTTGAGACATTCGAAAACAATTCATACATCGGAAACTTGGGATTTTGTGGATTCCCTCTCTCCAAAACATGCAGCAATGAAGGGGCTAAAGAATCATCAGCGGAGAACGTCTCAAAGCATGAAGACAATAGATTTGGTTGGAAAATTGTGTTGATGGGATTTGGATCTGGAATCTTAATTGGAATATCCATGGGATACATGGTGCTCGCAGAGAAGACAATTGAATGGCTTGCAGACATTGTTCGGGTGCATTGGAGGACGAGAAGATCATCAAAGAGAAATGCTCGCCAAGTTCGAAGAATTGGAAGAAGAAACTAGCCTCATATGGTGTTGTGAAGAGGTCAGTCAGTCTATCAAAGGTGTGTTTTTATGTCATAATAAATCATGTTTCTACGTCTTGTTGTTCCATGTTGGTCATGTGATGTTCACTCCTATTCTGTGTTATTATTTGTATTGTGAGATTTCTGTCATTTTATTCAGAAAAAATCTCCGTGTTGGATTCAGTGTGCCTCTCTTGTGTTCTGTAGCCACTCCTCTGCAGAGGAACATAATAAATCCTGTTTCTTCTTTTTTTAACTTTTCAAGATCTTTTTTTTTTTTTTTTTTTTCATGTTGGTCATGTATTGTTCACTCTTGTTCAATATTGTCATATGTATTGGGATGTTTTTGCAATTTTATTGACAAAATATTTATGCAGTTATGTTCCAAAGCCACATACTTATTTATGAGTTAAAACAAATTTGCTATGGATAGAAACAGAGTCCGTTTTTTTTTTTTTTGTTCATTTGCTAATTGTAGCAGGGTCAGTAGTTTCTAGAGGCTGCTTTTGCTTAAGGAAGCTTTTGGTTTTTTTTTATTATTATTATTTTTTTAATTCTTCACGAGATTTCAAAATTTTTTTTTTAATGTATCAAGATGACTGATGATATTTTTTGACCGGACGTTTTAGTAAACGATCATAAATTGATTCTTTTTGTTCCTCCAGAGTTAGAAACTTGTGTTTGATATTGTTTTTATTTGTTTTGAAAGTGATTTTGTTTTTGGTATGAAAACAAAAATCAGAATACCTCAAGAATGATACTAACTTTGTTTTTGAAATTGTGTTTGGTTATGTTTTGTCAGAGATTGATTTTGGTATAACTATAATATGAATCATGTTTGAGTATGTTTTTAAAAATATGTATTAAGTTATATACCTTAAAAATGAAAAAAAAAAATGAGAAAACAATTTTTAATCTTTTTTATTTCCTTTACAAAAACGATTCTCACCAATTTATGTTTTTGTTTTTGTTTGCACTCTCGTTTTCAAAGTATTTACTAAACAAACTCTATTTAGGAAACGTTTTTATCCTCGTGCCTTAAAAGACGTGTGAAAACATTTTTAAAAACACTTGTAAACAAAACCAAACACCACTGATCATAGCTGGTTTTCATTTTTTTAATGTTTTTTCCAAGTTGTTTGTCATTTAATACTTAGGTGTTGTTTTGTTGGCAGTATGTCGTTCCTTTAAGCTATTTCTCTGATTTCACTCTCATTTGAAACTTGGTTGTTGTCTAGTGTTTTCTCACTTAGTGTCTTTTTTTTTTTTTTTAGTATAACTTTTCATTCTATTGTCGTTTTTCCAACTCAAAGCAAAAACAGAGGATACATAACAACCAATGAAGAACACAACGACATCAGGAAAAGAGTCTACTATAGTAGGGAAACGATGGAGCATCTTTCTTTTATTTTTTTCCCCCTCCATATTTCTTGTATTCATTGAACCAATCATTCTGAATGTTTTTGGAACAAATTACTTATTTACTAAAGGAGGGTTTTTTTTATTTTATTTTATTTTTAATAAGAAAGCATTCAGTTTACTAGAGAAGTTGTCCAACACTCTTTTTTACCTGAGCTCTAGTTTTATTAGTTTATAATTATACAATCGCGAGTCATAACCTTTTTTTTTTCAATAAGGACAAAATGAAAATAAAAATTGAATTAAAATATTTTTATACATTTCAATTATTAAATGCAGACATAATAAAAAATTTTCTTCTAACACAGGGGTATGACAACAGTTTTTGTTAGATGAGACAAAAGCATAATTTTTCTTGTAAAATTGGAGTAGAATTAAAATTTCTAAAAATTTTGAAAAGCAAAACATAAAAATTTAAAAATAAGTGAGAACACATATCCCCATTCACAATAATATTTTGGCTTCACCACTGTAAAGATATATTAGAAAGATGTAGTTCATATATTTCCTTAATTGTATCCCTCCAATTATATTTCGATAGGTATTTAACTAAAGTTGCACTTTCTAATGCCATACTTTCCACGAATATTTTTCAATAACTGTTGTGGAATCCTACTCTTTCCTACAGATTAAGGGTTAGTTTGAGATTGATGTGCTTTTGTTATAGTTTCTATTTTTACTTTCAGCAAAAAGAGAAGTATAAGCTAAGAGCAAAAAATTATAAATTCTAACTTTTCCAAACAACTATTAAAATGACTTTTGTGCAAATGACTTTTGAGTATTTTTACCAAATACATTAATATTTGTAACATAGTTTGTGAAAAAGACATGATTTGGAGACTCTAAAAGTATTGTCAAACTAACCCTAAACTATAGAGCTTGATTTGGCTTATGACGATCGAACAATCAATCCTACATTTTAAACTCCTTGCTTTTCAAATTCTCTCCCATAAGTTTTTCCTCCATTGTTTAAAATCTGTTTCTTATAATGATCTTACCCTGTTAATCTTATCGCTTTATTTCTTTATAATTTTTTCTTCCCCTTTTTTATTCGTAGATTAATTACTATGTAATTGAAAACATATTTTAAAATTAATGTGTGCATATATATCACCTTAGCTAGCAGAGGTTTTTTTTTTAAAATATATTATTTTTAGGTCAAAAGCTTTTTTCTCTGATTCAAATTTCATAGGGAAATTAGCTTAAAATGAAAATGAGAAACCCTAGAGCTTTTTTCTCTCACGATTTTAAGTATATTTAAATTGTAATTTGGGGCAGAAAGTGCATATGTCCTCTGGATTTTAACGGAAGTACTAAAGTCACTCACTCTTATGGAAGAACTTAGAAGTTTTGATCTTCATTCCAACTTGCTTTTGGATCTCTTCCAGAATTATAGCCTTTCCTACCATTCTTTTATTTCCTACTGTTACGATATACTCACAACCATTGCAAGCTATAAGTCAAGTCTCGATAAAAACCTTCTCAGGCAAAACTCAAAATGCAATTAAATCCTCTAAAGAAGAAAATAAATTGTCCATTTGAATCATAAGTTAAGTTTTAGTTTTTACATTCAAATTGAATATATGAATCAAAATATACGTTTAGGAAAGGAAAAAATTAGTGTGGTAGGAATTTTTAAATATCAAAAATTTGAATTCAGGTTTGATTTAAATTGAAAATTTTATATCCAAAAATAAAGATTCAAAGAGTACATGAATCATAATACGAGCACAGAATTACTCCTCGGATGTAAATTGTAAGGAAAAAGTGATCCATCCTAAGTTGGAATGATTTGGAATTAAAGGGTCAGCAGGTAGGCCCTATCAAATGGGTCCCACCTTATATATATTCAAGATTAATAAACAAACTCAATACAAATATCTAGGAAAAGGACAAAAGGGACAATGAAGTCAAGAATGAACGGCCGGATTGTCGAGATTTTGATTTATAGATAATATCGATAGATATGTCGATAAAAACTGACCGAAAGTCATTGTCTGCAAAATTTCCAAAGAACGTACCCTGACCAATTTGATAACAATAGTAGCATACTTTGAAAATATAGTTTGAGACTTTGAAATGCAGATTATTATCTAATTACAACAATGTTAAACTAGTTTAGCTAAGTGCTAAATTAGATTAGTTTTCATTACTATTTTGTTTTGTTAATTTTCTCTATCTGTCTCTCTAAATGTTGAATGTATTACTAATTTCCCTGCAAGTCTACACAAAATCTTCTTCATAAATCTTAGTCACGCCTTGTTATAAATATTCTTTTTTTTTTTGGGTTGTTAAAAACCTCATCAAGCAAAACTTAGAAGGTAAGATCCGAAGAAGAATGGACATAACACCTAATGGTGGAACCAATTTATTTTTTCAATAAGGACACACATATACACTGGAAGATAAAATTTTTTGGGAGACTTATAAAAGAATTATCAACTTTAGTGCGGCAAAATGAGAAAGCTATAGCATTTTCAAAGATAAAACTGAACCAAGAAAAAAAAAATACATGGAGAGCGGAGCCCTTACTCGGTCATAGTCTGATAGGTGACTGCACCCCTTATAAGTTATAACACCCCAGGAGGGTAGAACGTCCAATATTTCATCTCACTCCAAGTTGTTGAATTTTGCCGTATTAGTAGCCACTTGATTTTTTCCACAATAGATATTTGTTATGTGAACCATATCATTTCAATTAGTAGAAAAACAAAACAGAAAGTCATTGGTTGTGAAATTTCAAAGAAACGTGAGTACTACGTGTCTAGCTTGAATCTTACCTGACTTTTTGAGAGCGTTATTTAACTATTCTATTTCAGTTAATCTTGAATTATTTGTAATTTCATTTAATTTCTGTCAATTAAATTTTTGTGGAAAGCTTAAAATGTAATAGGCTCTCTAGTAAGTGTCAATTTTGTTAACCTATAGTACTGATTAACCTTGATGGTCTCATAGCAACAAAAAAGATGTTGATTTGTAATACCCCAAATATTATTGTTTTGTTAATAATAATCGTGAATCTATAATACCCATGATTTTAATGTTAGTTATTTTAAGGTATGTTTTCACCCAAGGTTTTGATACTTCGGGCCTTTTAACTGAAATGCATGTGCACACAGAATCAGGCATGACGAAGTTACAGGGAATGTAAACGAACTTGACCTCTTTTGCAGCACGATCAGGGCTCTGTTAGCTCTGACAACAGCCTATTCCCGTTATATTTTATATGTTATATGTTTTGTCACTTTTCATTCCATTGTCGTTTTTCCAACTCAAATGTCGTTTTATAGTTGTTGTTTTCTTCTTTAGGGGATCGACCATTGTTTTCCCAGTCATGTACTTTTTGTCTTTAGCGCACGTTTACTTCATATGAATGGAAAAGAAAAGATTAATAATTTTCTTTTCCGTTTAATTATGTTTTTGCTTACAAAATATGAATGAGAGTTTAGTAAATCCCATACAATAAAAAAAAAAAATACAAAATAACATAATACAATATATTATTTCAAAATTATAGTATAATCTAAATTATTATTATTAAATAGCATAATTAAGGTAAATAGTAATATTAAAAAGTCAAAAATAGCCTTGAATCTCTCTCTCCTCTCTCTTCTCCCGTCCCTCTCTTCTCTCTCTCTCCCCTCTGTCCGTCTGTCTTTCTTTCCCCGCCGGCCGGAAATCACAACAGTGACGGTGATGACTCCGGGATCAGGACGGCGACATGAACAGGATCGCGCTGATGTGGCAAAATTCAGCCGGAGGATCATGAGAGATCTTGCCGTGGAGATCGCAATCCAGAGGGGTTGCGATGGATCTCACCTTGGAAATCGCAATCTGAAGGAGGTCACGATTGAAGATCACGATCCTGAGGCCATTGTTATCGAAGTCCTCGCCGTCGTGTCCGTTTGTTCGTCACTGCCAGAATCGCGAGGAAAATTGTGAGCCCTCGCCGCAATCACGAGGAAAATCACCAGAAATTGTGACTACCCGCCGTTTAAGCCGTCCTCATTTTCGTCGGCGCTGGTTCTCCGACGACGTCATAATGGTTTCTCCAACTGCCGCCGGGTTCTTTGTCTTCTCCAGTAGTTATGGTTCTTGGGGTGAATTTACTAATTTTAATAAAATCTGGGCTTATTATTAGTTAATAAAAAATGTGTAATTCTGAACAAAGAAAAAAAAACTGGTAAATCAATTTATTTCCAAATAATAGATTTACTATATATAAAGTAAAAAATAGTAAATAAATTTATTTCTATATAATATAGGTAAATATAAACAATTTATAAGTAAATCAAAATATTTATTAGTAAATCTTAGTATTTGTTAGTAATTTACATAGTTATAAAAATTATCAATTTATCTAGTAAACTAACTATATCAATTTCCCATCACTTTCTCTATCGTTTCACTTCCTTCCTTCCTCTTTTTCACTTATTAAACATAACATTAGAGAGAAAGAGAAGAAAATATACACAACTAATTAATACACTGGTATATTTATATGTCAATTAATGCAAAAAATAAATTCTTAGACAACGTGTAATATGGTGCGTAGAAAATATATAACAGTACATATATCCAATTAATTCGATGATATAGTTTAGATGTATTTATTTTCTAATAACATATTAATATCCTTAATTTTGTCCTCCTTTGTCTAGATCTTTTATTTTTCTTACAAATACATTATTATATATATGTACATTCTAGACTGATTTAGCTTTTGTAGAAAACATGAACTTTTTGTACTTGTTTATGTTGTTGTTTTTATCTTTTCCTCTTTTTTTTTTTTTTTGTGGTCTATATACACCGAGAAAATTATTATTATTATTATTATTTAAAAAAGAGAAGATTCTGCACGTGCTTTTCAAACTAATTAAAATATGTCTGTTTCTGAATTTAGTCCAGTAATTAAATAGTACAGGGACTAAAAGAAACACTTGTAATATTTTCCACTTAACTTATTCCATTGGTATTAAATCATGGAGCATCTAATTAATGGCAATGGAAGAAAAGTCTTGATAATATTTAGAAAAGTCGTGAGATGACTTTTGTCTCCTTTGCAAAGACTCGAGATGAGTTGATAGACTAAAAACTCAAATATAGCTCGCACACTTGTTCAGTATCTGTATTACAAAATTTGACAACATTAGTTGCTATATATATATATATATATATATATATATATATATGTTTCTTATCTTATACTATCCTGGTTAACAATAAATTTAACAACTAGTATTTTTCAAGTTATATGTCGTTTTAGAACTTTTTGTGTCGTTTGCTTGCAGCATGTCGTTCGCTTAAGTTGTTGCTCTGATTTCACTCTTGATTGAAACTTGGTAGTAGATTTTTCGCTTGGTGTCTATTTTCTTGTTATTCATTTTCAGTTTCTTGATTCTATTGTTTTCTGTCTTTTTTTTTAATTAGTTTTTTTTAGGGTAATTCTATTGTTTTCTATCTGTTATGTTTTCGGTCATCACCTTTGTTTGTATCACTTTTCATTCTGTTATCGTTTTTTCCAAGTCAAATGTCCTTTTAATTTTTTTAGGGGGTGTCAACATCATGTATCCTCGAATGAAAGGTAAAGAGAAAATGAGAAGTCATTCACCTTTTTATTTAATTATGTGTTTGCTTAGAAAATGGTAGGAGTGTTTATTGAATATGTAAATCCATTGAATCCATTCAATCTAGTCCGCTCTGACGGATTGGATTGGGTTGAGAGATTAATAAATTTGTAACGGATTGAAATTTTGCCAATACAAAAGTTACGGATAAAGATTTTCTAATTTTTGCAATCTGTGACCGAACTTTATACATATGGAAATTTTTGTTTATACACATATTTATTTCCTAAAGTATTTTTATAAATAAATTAATGTAACTTGAAATTTGAATATTTTTTAGTAAGTTAATTTTCATTTCATCGCTATACTTGTTATTTTATTGAACTATTTTTATGATTTAGTATGTTAATTTTAGTTTCTAAAAGTTTATAGATTGAATCTGTGAATTCAATAGCCGCGTAATCTAATGTTATAGACTGGATTGGACTGTGTTAAGGCCTAATCCGTCAAATCAAATCCGTGAACATCCCTACAAAATGATGAATTAGAAAAGAGAATGTCAATCCTTACATTAGGAAGAAATCAATAATCATCTTTCTTATTACTTTCCTTTCATTTCCAATCCTATTACCGAAGCCTCAATCTGGGCATCGTGGGGCAAATGGAAAACTATCTATTTGTCTCATATAAGAGCTTTGTGTATTTTCAATGAAAAACAGAGCAAAAACAGGGGATGCATAACAACCAACCAAGAACACAACTACACAAGGAAAAGTGTCTACTATTGTAGGGAAACGATGAAGCATCTTCCTTTTCTTTTCTTTTTTAACATAGGAACAACCACAGTCATTTCTCGTTGTTTGAAGTCCTTTTGCTAATAAATGTTTTTAGAAAAGTATTTAATAAAATAAAGAAAGTGTTTAAGTCATTTAACTAATTGACTCTCCAACGCACTTTTTTAACCCGAGCTCTCGTTTTATAAGCTCACAACCATACAATCGCGGAGTCATAATTTTTTCTAATAAGGACATAATGAAAAATATATATATATATATATTTATACACATACTTACATTTTGAATTAAGACATTTATATAAATATATATATATATTTTTTTTTATGAAATGCAGACACAATCAGAGTTTTTCTTGTAATACAGGGATACAACAACTTTTTTTTTTTTTTTTTCGAGACGAGAAAAGCATAATTTTTCTTGTAAAATTAGGGTAGAATTAAAATTTTAAAAATTAATTAACATAATTTTTAGTTGATGTGATACGATCTTGAAACTAGATATATATTTTTAATTGACATGTCAAATAAGACAGTAGAGGAGTCGAATTTATAGCACAAAACTAAAATTCATTTTTTATTAGTTATGGTGTTGAGTACAAGTGGTGCCCTTAATCATTTTTATTTGGCATACTACCGTTGACTCTTTATTTAGCATTTTTCAGCCAGTATAGAAAGAAAATGGCAGACCGAGAAAGAGGAACCACCCGCAGCGAAGGGTTTTTTTTTTTTTTTTTGGTAAATCCCACTGCGAAGTTGAAAACGCGTTTTTGCTCTATGTTCTTGAGAGTATGAAAAAAATAATAGGTTATAGTTGAGGTGGTTCCATGCCATGATTCGATTCCTCTGTCTTTGTTTGGCTTTTTTTTTTTTTTTTTTTTTTTTTTTTTTTTTTCACAGAACTAAGTGAAGTAGATGGTGACTAAGAAAAATCCGAGCCTTGTCAAATTAGACCAAGCAAAAGCTTTAACGGGTCAAAGACTCTAAAAAGATGATGAAGCGTGTAATGACTTACCATGAAACGTTCCTGCTGTGTGACGTACTTCTGTGATGGATAATTTCTTTGAACCTCCATACAGTAGCAATATATATACACACACACATACACATACAAAAAAATATACGTATTATGGTCGTAGTTTGTAGTTCAAAGGAGCAAGTTTGTACAAATGCATAACAAGAGCCTTCTCAGATTATTGTTCACTACCTTGTCTCTTGTATTGGTAAGCTTCTGTTTTGCGGAAAATGGAACACAGAAAGTGGTACGTGTGGGCGTCATTCTTGACTGGGATTCTAGTGTTGGAAACTTGGCAAAAGATTATATCTCCGTCGCGCTCTCCGACTTCTACGCTAAACACAAAAATTACCAGACGCGGTTGGATCTGACCATGAAGGATTCCGAGAAAGATGTCGTTGTTGCCGCATTAGCAGGTGATTTAATTTGTCGATCACTGATGATGATTATGCATTTAATTTGTCTTCGTTTAAATATGTGTAGTGACTTCTTATATAAATGACGAGAGTAGACAGCTAACAACAAAGGAATATCTTAATTAAATTAGCACTTACAGGAAACAAGCTTGTGTTTGGTATACGGGTTTAGAATGAAAATTTTAAATTGAAATTGGTTGATTAATCAAAAACTAGTTATAATTGTTGTTGACTGTTAAAAAAAAGATAAAAACTGAGTTGAAAAACTTAGGTTTGGACCTAAGAGCCAAACAAAGCCGATCTCCTACTCAAATTGATAAAAAAGGAGATGGAAAAAAAAAACATTTTAAAATCATTTAAAAACAAGTTTGATCGCAAAAAGGCTTTGCATAAAGAGAATAAAAATTATAAAACAAGACGACCTAAAACAATAAAAATGAACAGAAAATTATGAAAAGAAATGGAATATATAGGATCTAATATCTCTAAGAAATGCTTCACCAAAAACCTATCCCCATAAAACTAAAAGAGAATTAAAAACTTTGATGGAGGAAGAAAAAAAAGAAAAAAGAAAAAGTGGATGATCCTCACTATATCTCACCACCTTCTCTCACCTCGTTCTCTCTTATCACTTTTCCTATCCTCGTTTCCTCTGTTCATTTTCTATTTTCATTCCTTCTCATCATTTTTCTCTCTCCTAACTCTTTTCTTCACTTTGCCCCCCATTCTCCCTTAAATTTCTCATCTTTCTTTCACATCATTTTCTCTTTCCTCATTCTTTCTAATCACTCTCCCTCCTCAGTATCTCTTTCGAGGTATTTTCTTCTCATTAACTCTCTATCCAAACCTAGTCTTGAACTGACCCTAGTACTTATGATAGTTATTAGTCTTTACAAGGAAAGAGTAAGTTGTGCAGTCCCACATCGTTTAGGAATGAATATATGTGATGGTTCATAAGTAAAGAGACCACCTCCTAATGATATAAGGCCTTTTGGGGTGAGCCCTAAAAGCAAAACCGTGTAGGAACGAGGCCCAAAATAGATAATATCATATCAAAGGAAAGTATGGGTTATTACAAATGGTATCAGAGTCTATACTCAACCAGATGTGTGGCCAACGAGGACGTTGGACCTTAAAAGTAGGGGTGATTGTGACAGTCATTAGTCCCTACAAAGAAAGGGTAAGCTATGCAGTCCCATATCGCTTGTGAATGGATATATATGATGATTCGTAAGTAAAGAGACCACCTTCTAATGATATGAGGCCTTTTGGGGTGAGTCCAAGAGTAAAACTGTGTGGGCACGAGGCTTAAAGCGGATAATATCATACAAAAATTTTAACAAAACAAAAGGCATACAAATTCAAATCACCACAACAAAGGGTGATAAAAGGAAGAGAGAGGGACTTAGGTAGTGACACTGACAGGGGCTGAGAGTGGCAATTGCGAGAAGGGCAGTTTTTAGATGTTTTGGGAGAAATTGAGATGAAGAGAGAGAGATAGATGATGGGAGGCGAAGGGGAGAAAATTAGAGGGCAGCGAAACAGGACTTTTAGGTGGTGAGCAATGAGTAGGCAGAGAGCACAGAGGCATCGTAGAAAGATGATGAAGAGGGAAAAAAAAAAAAGAGTAAGCACATGTCTAGGTTTGTATAACAGACCTTTTAGCAACAAGATTTATCATTAACAAACACCTTATGCAGCTTCACATCAATATGCTCCGACAGGTCATCAAACATTTGATTCTTGATCAAGTGAGTTGTACTTTCGTTGTCACAATGAACTATTACTATTTTGTGTAGTTTTCCCTGTTGATTTACCAAACCATGTGGCCAAAAGGACTCCTTCATAGCTTTAGTAGCTACTATATAGACTGCGACTTCATTTCTATCTAATTGCTCCACCATACGTTGTCAACACATACCGTCATAGATTTTCTAGTGTCCATGTTCACAGCAAAATCAGATTAACATAACCCGTCACCACCTCCAGACTATATCGATATCCCCCATAATGCAATCCCAATGTTAATGTACCTCTAATTATCTTTGAATCCATTTAAGAGCCTGCTAACGGGTCTTTCCAGTAGACATAAGCGTGCTTACAACACTAATTGAATATGATGGATCTAGCCAACCAATAGGCTTCCAACCATACTAGCATATAAGCAACATGACTCATATGAGGTTTTATTCTTTAGTCTCTAGTTCTTGATACCTTGAAATGTTGAGACAAGGGTGTCACTTCTACGTAAAAACTGTCATGCAATATTGTAAGGAGCAATGCCTGCCTTTGGTATAATATTATCCGTTTTGGGCCCCGTGCCCGCACGGTTTTCCTTTTGAGCTTAATCTCAAAAGGCTTCATACCATTAGAAGGTGGTCTCTTTACTTATGAAGCATCACATATATCCATTCTCAAATGATATCGAACTGCGCAGCTTACCTTTTTTCTTGTATGGACCTATGACTGTCAAAAATATTCATTGTTCTTCTTTCCATGTTTTGTTGTAGTGCCTAACTAACACTCTTCTTGATTTCTAATTCTCATAAAACTCTAACTAGATGCATTTGCCACATCATCTCGCTTGACTAGAGATTAATGTTATAGTTAAATGACTTCACAAGTGTCATTTGATATCTTGCAAACCCTAGGATTTTTTTTTTCTTTTTGCCATAATGCAGAAACCAGAAAAAAACCCAGTACTAATCCCAATCAATCTGAATCATATTGAAGACCAACTAAATATTATTGGAACCTACCAAATCGGAATTGGAGCATAAAGTTGCTAACTAAGGTCTCAAAGTTCACCATGTAGAAATTTGCCGACGGATTGGCGTATAGATAACCCATGTGGTAGGAACTCTGACAATTGTTGTAGAGATCACGGGTGAAGTAGATGATTCTGGACCACTACAGACAAATCAGCATTAAGAAATTTGACAAGACTATGGCGGCAAAAATCCGTAGGATAGGGTTTTCACAAACTCTAGCTGAGAATTTTTCTTCACTGCACGTCTTTCGTTACCTTGTACTTCAAAAATTTTCCCCTAGTATATAGGCAATAACTTATGTTTGAGATCAAGTAGCTTTTTTTGTTTTACAGCCTTAGAATTGATGAAGGAAGTTGACATTCATGCCATCATTGGGCCCCAAAGATCAACACAGGCAAAGTTCATAATAAATCTTGGCCAAAAAGCAAAGATACCAATTATCTCATTTTCAGCCACAAGTCCCTCTCTATCTCCAAAAGATAACCCCTTTTTCGTTAGGACAGCCCAAGACGACGGCTCTCAAGTAAAAGCCATTGCATCAATTGTCCATAAATATGGGTGGCGAGAGGTGGTTTTGATCTATGAAGACACAGAATATGGTAATGGCTTGATTCCCTATTTGACAGATGCTTTTCAAAAGATTGACACCCGAGTCTCTTATAGAAGTGTCATTTCTCCTTCTTCTGATTATCAAAAGAAGATATTGAAAGAGCTCGGTAAGATAATGGCAAGAGAGACTAGGGTTTTGTTGGTGCACATGACTGCTACTATTGGATCTGAAGTCTTTCGGCAAGCAGCAGAGATCGGGATGATGAGTGAAGGGTTTGCATGGATTATCACTGATGGATTATCAACATTGTTAGATCCTGTGGATTCAAATGTCTTCGATTCGATGCAAGGTGTACTAGGTGTGAGACCCTATGTACCTTTGTCAAAAGGACTAAAAGAGTTCAAAACGAAATGGAAAAGAGAGAGGTTATTAACAAATAAAGGGGCAAAAAATTACATGCATTATTATAATTCAGAGATAAACCTTTTTGGTTTATGGGCATATGACACAATATGGGCATTGGCTCGTGTTGTAGAATTGGTTGCACAAAAGAATTCAAGTGTCTTTAGGCCAAAAACCGTAGGGATGGAAGCGCTCGGTCTAGGAGTCTCTAAATCGGGTCCAATGCTCCTCAAGATGTTGGAGCGTACAAAATTCGAAGGACTAAGTGGAGAATTTCATTTGAGAAGAAGACAACTGAAACCTACTGCTTATGAAATAACAAATGTGGTAGGGAAAAGAGAGAGAGTCATTGGATATTGGACTGCCAAGAAAGGAATTATATCAGCCGCCAAAGTAGCTAACTTGAGTAGTACATCGTCGGAGAATGAACTGAAGACGATCGTTTGGCCAGGATCAACAAAAGTCCCACCAAAGGGTTGGGTTATACCCATTGTAGGTCAGAAGTTGAAGATTGGAGTCCCTGTTACAAATGGTTTCAAGGAATTCTTCAAAGTGGAATGGGATCCTCATACGGATGAGCCTAAATTTTCAGGATTCGCACATGATTTGTTCCTCGCTGCTTTAGATAAGTTGCCATTTGCTCTTCCGTTCAAGTTTGTTCCATACTCTAATAGCTCAAGAAAAATAGCCGGAACTTATAATGAGCTTCTTTACCAGATTAAACTCAAGGTACGCAACATTTTTTTTTTTATCCCTTGTATCACTTCGCCCCATCTAACGTCATGGACACCACTTATACCTTTGAATTTTTCCCAAACGTCTCATAATAACATAGATGGTTGCTATGGCGGAGGCATGTGGTGACTAATGGCGGCTGTAGCCCCCACTGAAAGTTTTTGCTTTTTTCTTTTACCACAAAAATTTTGTTATATGCCTCCACTGAAATATATGTCAAGCTCCGCGCCACTAGATGGTAGTATTGTGCATCCATTTCATAATATAGGGGTTGAAAGGAAAATGAGGTTTTGGGAAACTTGTTTTTTTTCCCTTCATAATTGTCTATTAAGCATACATGGTTAGGGGATATTTTATTACATGCTTTTGTTTATGTTCGTATCAATAATGCGTGTGTTTATGCATGGAAATATACAGAAGTTTGAGGCTGTAGTTGGAGATACAACAATCAATGCAAACAGGACATCATATGTTGATTTTACGCTACCTTATTCAGACCCAGGTTTTTCAATGGTAGTAAAAATCAAGGATAACGAGAAGAAGAACATTTGGATTTTCCTACAACCGCTAAGTTGGGATCTTTGGTTAACGACCGGAGGAGCTTTTGTATTCACAGGGTTTGTAGTATGGATTTTCGAACATCGTACAAACACAGAGTTTAGAGGTCCTCCAAACCAACAGCTAGGAACCATTTTTTGGTTCTCCTTTTCAACTCTTGTTTTGCTCATAGTACGTAATATAGTTTCTCTCTCGCTTTCTTTTGATCAAAACTAACCCCTCCTATGCAGTAGCGAAGCCACATGTACTAGTGAGAGGGGCACGTGCCCTATTGAAAAATATATCTATTCCCCCAATTTATAATAACTTTATTTTTTTTAATGGATTTTTTGTAGGGGAAAAAGTGGTGAACAATTGGTCAAGATTTGTGTTGATCATATGGATTTTTGTGGTACTCATTCTTACACAAAGTTACACTGCTAGCTTAGCTTCAATGCTGACAGTGCAAAGCTTACAACCCGCAGTTGTTGATGTTAACGAGCTCATAAAGAGTGGAACTTTTGTTGGATACCAAACTAATTCCTTTGTTAGGGAGTTTATAATTGAACAATTAGGCTTCAACGAATCCAAATTACGGTCTTATTCAAACACTTATGAATATCATGAAGCATTGTCAAAAGGAAGCGAAAATGGAGGAGTCGATGCCATCTTTGATGAAATTCCTTATATTAGGGTCTTCCTCGCGAAGTACTACTATAAATACACAATGGTCGGTCCAACTTATAAATCCGATGGATTTGGCTTTGTAAGGTTTCTCTCTCCCTTCATTTATTATTTATTTTTTTTTTAGTAAGGGCAATTTGTCCTGTTGGTATTGTATTTTAGCACGATAATTGAAAAGGTATTTTTCTGTCTAAAAAAAAGTACCATGTGCACATTTTTTGGGACATAAAACGTCCATTTTTAATTTTCCTTTGAACCCCTCTTATTGAATTCCTTCATATTGTTTAAAATATTTCTTTAAAAATACCAAGTACATTAAAACCCCTTTCTAATTTTCTTCTATAGAAAATTTCTTTTCCTTTAGAACACATATATATAACTCAAAGTTTAGACAAGTTTAAAATGCTAATTCCGATGTTGGATATGCATTAGGCCTTTCCCGTATGGTCCCCTCTTGTCTCCTACATTTCAAGGGCGCTCTTGAATGTGACTGAAGATCATAGCAAAATGCGAGAATTGGAACAAAAGTACTTCGGAGATCAAACCACATGTGAAGACCAAAGTTCCAAATTTTCTTCAGATGGTCATAGCCTTAATGTATACAGCTTTGGTGGCCTCTTTATCATAACAGGACTTGCTTCGGGTTTTTCGTGCTTGATATATTTGGTCAAGTTCCACCGGAAACACTGGCCTGCTGTGAACGCCATCCACACTGAGAGCTCTTTATGGTCCAGAGTCACTAAAATGGCAAAGCATTTTGACAACAAGGACATCTCTTTGCATGATGATTTCAGTAACAGAAGTGAAGCAGATGCCAGAGGTGAAGTACTTTCGGTTCATGGAGAAAATTCGCACTCGAGCCAAGTAGAGAACACTGCCATTGATGAACAAGATGAGCATCATTCTACAGACTCGGGTGTACATGGAGTTGCCTGATGTGTAGAGAGAGAGAGAAATCAAAGTGGGCATCAACTAAAAATAAGACCAGTGGAATATCTTTTCTGCAGAATATCCATGAAATTTCCACAATCATTTTTGTTAACATCGATAATGAAAAAAAAAAATGTAGCATTACATGGACAAATATCATGAAAATTTATTTTTATGATGGTATAAATAAAATATCGGTAAAGGAATGATACTTGATATTTTTCAACTTCTTTTTAATGTAGCAAAATTCGTGTTTTTATTTATTTGTTTTATTAAACGCACAATTTAGTATATATGGAGAGATAGTTAACAGATATCAGGAGATATATTCTTGAAATGACCAAAATTATGCACACACAAAAAAAAAAAAAAAAAAAAACAACTCAAACTCTCAATATTGCTTAAACTAAGACGGTATTCCAAATGCCTTTGAACCTTGAAACTCCTTTTTGGTATAGTTGCTCAATATTATTTTCTCAATGGCGGAGGCGTTAAGGGCCCAGTGGGGGCTTAAGCTGGCCTCCCACTGAAATTTTTGTTACTTTTAATTGTGTTTTAAAATCTTTTTGTATTCGACTGCTTTGTCCCCAGTCAAAGTCAAATAGTCCATATAAGGCCCAACTTAGATATGTACCTTTTGACTTGTCTCATTATCTCAAAACATGGGAAAGCAAAAAAGGGCACGTAAAATTGTTAGAAAGGGAAGAAATGAGAGGTGGAGCTCATCAGCCCATGTTGGCAGTATAATTGTTTACCAAAATAAAATTAAAAAATTTAAAACTCCTCAATAGGAAAAAAGACTAGAAGATGAAAAGTTAGCAGTAAAAAACAGAAAAAAAATAAAAATAAAAAACAATAACAAAAAATAAAAAGAAAAGTTTGGACTTATTTGGTCTGTCGAAAAAAAGTCTCTGGCTGTGATTTTGAGAAGAACAAATCGTAAGTGATTGGTGGATTGAGAACTTTTGCACAAGGCATGTTGAAAATTTTGTTTTGTTGATTGCTATTAGGAAAATTTTCGTTTTTTTATTTATCCTTACTACTTCTACATTCCAAATTTTCTTTATTGTATTTTTGGGTAAAAAAAAAAAAAACCAAAAAGAACTTTCTTGTAGTATAATTTGTACTAATTATTTCATCTGTATAGAAACTTTACTTCGGATAAAATTTTTATTTTTATTTTATCTTTTTGATGTTATTTCTTTATGTATTTAGAGTTTTTGAAAGGTATTGTGATACAAATTTTTTTTTAATTTCCTTCTTGTTTTTTTTTTTTGATATACACACTAAAGTGAAAGGCTAACTCCGCCACCTACTTAATGTAAATGTATGCTTTACATTTTCTACTTTTTGATCACTTCTTACGATGTAAATTTTTGTTTTACTTAGTATTTTGAATGAGAGTTTCAACTAATATGTATACGACTAATTGTTTTAGAGTTTCTTAATTGAAATTTCATTAAAAAAAAATTTTTGAGTGTTTTAGTACAAATTTTACAGCAAGTTTCATAGATATGTACATATATATTTTCTTGGATATCAATATGATAAGAGCTTCCTAAAAAAAATTAAAAAAAAAAAAAAGGGGCCAATTGGTATAGTGATTTTTTTTTTTTTAATGTTCAAGTCAGTTTAATAATAATCATTTTTTTCATGAGTACAGTTAGTGCACGTTTCTCAAAATAAGTAACTAATCTTATTATCTGTCTATATTGATGGTGTAAGAAAGTCCGTCTATCCAAACACACAAGGATCTAGATTTTAGACCAAAACTCTTTATTTTTTTTTCTTTTTTTTCTTTTTTTTTTGTTTTGAGAAAAGACCAAAAAAAGAAAAGAAAAGTAAAGACTACTATAATAAGGGAAACGATATGGGGATTCGTATGTCTCCAAGGCACCCCAAGAAGAGGGTAGTAAGTAATTATTTTAATTTTATATCAATTTCAAAGTCAATGTGGCGGCGTAGCCCCCTATGTCCTCCCTTAAAAATAAAATAAAAATTAAAATGGAAAAGTGGCTGATTTGTTAGTTATTGGATGACCAAAATTTCGAGTAAATGAATTACGTCAAAAAAAAAAAAAAAAAAAAGTGCAGGGTTATTTAAATTGTGTTTCCATCCACTTGAGTTTGTAGTTCTTATATTGAACAAGTTTAAAGTGCCATGAGACTTCATGTTTACGAGATTAATATTGTTATTTGGATTTTTTCTTTAATTCATTATTATTTTTTTATTTATACTTGTGCTTTAACATGATTTGGTTTGATTATTTAAACTCTTTGTGAAGATCTTAGTGAAGCCGATAAGGAAATCCTGTACACATGTTTGGATGCACATGTTACCCCATACTTGGTTGCAAAAAATAGATAAATTTCCAGAAATGTTACACAATTACGTAATAAATATTACAATAATATCATTTTTGTAATTTTTTTTCTAAAATTATTGCTATAATTTAACGTGACTAGTAACACCATGCTATATGTATAAAAATTTTATTCTTTTTATTTTCTCATTTTGCCCTCCTTCCCCTACCCCTCCCCATCTTTCCCCCCAATTTCAAGCTTTTTGTATAATATCTTGAATATTTTTATTCAAATCATCAATATTTTATTTTATTCTCAACCCCATTAATTGGGTTAGCTCAGAGGATAGGAGGGAAGAAATCTGTGTAGAAATCTCAAATTCAAAGGGCATGTTTACTTCTTTTTTTTTTTTTTTTTTTTGGTTTATGTAATATTAGTTGTAGTTATAAATCCCACCACCGTTCAAAAAAAAAAAAAACGAAAAAAAAAATAAATAAATAAAATAAAATAAAGGCAGCAACTTTTCCACACCCCCACGTCCCGGTCCTTACCTTTTTTTCCTCAACACTTTCCACCTTTCTCTCAATCTTTCTTTACCTCTCACCAGTGGTAGAGCCTGAAATTTTTTTTCAGGGAGCCCTCATCAAACTAAATTTTAAACTAATAAAATATTTAACTTTATATCTTCTTTCTTCTTATGTAAATTTTGTAATCTAATATTTAACCAACTTCAATAAGCCCAAATACGAATTTAAATAGTAGTTATAACTTATTTTTATTTATTTATTTGGGGTTTTAAATGTGAAGAAATATGCATTAATAAGTCAAAACTTGGGACATAATTAAAATTTAATTTTAATTAAAGATCTAAAGAAATTTTGTAATTTTAAAATTTAGAGAGGGTGCAAACTAGGGACTTAATTGAAAAAAATTAATTTGAGGAGGTGTAGAAACAAAGGAGCATATTGGGCTCCGCCACAGCCTCTCATCTCATACCCACTGACCAACGTACCTTTTGAACCTTTCCACTCTCATTTTCTCTTATGTCAAAGCTTATGGATCTAACCGGAGTTCTCTTTCACAATTCAATCTCTTCAAAGTCACTGGTCAGGAAAAACTTAAAAGTTCAAAGTATTGCCTTCCTTTTGCTCATCTATCTGTTTGTTTCATAAAAGCTTGTGTAATCTCACTTAAAAACAAAGCAAAAGCAGGGGATATATAACGACCAGCACAGAACATGAGTATGCAAAAGTGTACTTTAGTAGGTACGAGTAGGCAACTACGGTGCATACTTATTGGACATGTGAATTTTAGGCATTGTCATACAAATTCATAAAATTTCCGAAGTTTCAGGAGAAATAATGTTACAAATTGAAGTTTTGGGATATTTTCTGACAAGGTCTAGAGTTTGGGGGAGGGGGGTGTACTTTGTCCTAATTTTTTCAACTAATTGCTTGTACTCATTTTAATTTATGGATCAACATACTTAATTACTTATTATGTGAGCTCTCATGTTTTAGGCTTACAACCATATGTTAGAAGACTAATTAACTTGAATATATTGTCAGGACAAACTAAACTACGTTGCTGAAAGGTTACTATTGTACATTTATAAAACTCACTCGAGCATCACACGCATATAGAAAGTGAGATACATGAAATAATAATGCTCTTCTTTTTTTTTAGTGGTGATGTTAAACACTACTTAGAGTGGTGCTCCCATGCAGTTTTCTTTTTCTATTTTAACATGCTATCATTGCCCCTGGATTCGATCTTGGACTTTTTCAGTTTCACGGTAGAACGAAAATGACATATTTAAAAATAATAATAATAATAATAATAACACTGCTTAGTTTAAACGCGCTATGGGATTGTGGCTTGAGACTTTGAACAACCAATTCGTATTGAGCCCTTAGTTGCATGTGGTTTAATTCGATGCAAAGTGAAGAACCTTATCAGGGCTTGACATGCCGTGAATTCTCTTGAAAGAGAAGGGTGTCTTCGGGAACGCGGACATAGGTGGTGCATGGCTGTCGTCAGCACGACTCACCCCATCTTTTCTTTTTATATTCTTTTTTTTTTTCTTTTTTTCTTTTTTTCTTTTTCGTTTCTTTTATTGCACTTAAGTCCTTTCCCATCTTATTTTCAAGCCATTTATGTATAAAATGCGCGAATATGTGTGCATGGGATAAAATAGCGCTTATAATGCCTATTCATGATTCATTATACGAAAATAGAGCTTATCATAGCAACTACCACACCCCCAAACCCCCTCCCCCCCCCCAAAAAAAGAGGGGGGGGGGGGGGGACAGAGGGCACGGAGGGCAAGACTTGTCCCAAAATGCTTTTCTTCAATCAGCATGAAGGTTAATTAGTAATATAGATTAACTAAAGCATTCAAGATTAAATAGAACACTTAAAAAGCGCTCTAGAAAAGTCATGTAAGATTCAAGCTCCGGTCAATGCGAGAGGTCAGTCCATTTCACCTCATCTATAAAGATTAATGCTTCGTTTGTTATTTCAACTTAACTCCAACTAAATTGTACTTTTTCATCTTAATTTTTATCTTTTTTAAAAAAATCAACAAAAATTATAACTAATTTTAAAAAAATCAATCAATTTTAATTTATAAAAATTTCATCTCTGACAAGTTAAGTTTTTGGAATATAACAGTCATTGCTACAGATTATGTTACACCTGCAACGTCTCTCTAATAATATTTGGAGTATTGTGAATGTGTAGATCATTCAAACATGCCAAATCAACCATAGTTTCAACACAATTTCCAATAACATTTTTCAACTGAATGTACGGTAGAAAAAGTTCCAGGTCTAATATAATATTCATTTATGTCAACATCAATCCAATTACCACGAAACTCTTTATCAACAGAAAGTGGTAATGCTTATTTTTTAACTGTTGGGTTGAAAACGCACTGCAGCTTGAGACTTTGAAAAAGCAACTATGTTCTTTTCCCATTTTATTTTCAAACCATATTTCTAAAAAAAATGAAGTCACGTATGCATGTTATGAAATTTCCAAGCAACTGCCTAGAAAGATTCGATAGGAAACAAATGAACTGGATTGGACCTTATTTTGGTCCTAGTTTGCCTTATGATGCCTATTCATCGTTCATTATCAGAAAACAGAGCTTATCATATTTTACCAACACTTAAGAAAATGATTACCTCAAAAAAAAAAAAAAAAAAAAGACAGAGGGTAAGGTTATAACTATAGAGTTCAATCAGCATTAAGGTTGACTAAATTGACAATTTGACATACACTAAAGATCCTATCACATTTTAAGCTTTCCACACAAATTTATTGATAGAAATTAAACGAAATTACAAATAGTTCAAGATTATTAACTGTTGATGCCGAAAATGCTTCCGGCAGCAACACCCAAAGTGACAGGGTTGCCCGGTCGGTTCGAGCCGGTTACTCCGCCGTCGATCACCTACAAAAGAGAAGTACCTCGGAATGAGGGGGACACCGGTGTGGTGTCTGCCGTGGGCACTCCGATGCCTAAGTCAGTGATGATTCTGATGAGCGTAGGGAGAGACAGAGCTTTGGCAAGGCAAGAATGACCGTACCTGAATTTGCATAATTTTCCTCTATTTATAGGCGTCCTCCCCGGACTCGGGTGCTCGGGGCGACCCGAGCGGGTCGGCTGCCTAGGGCGCCCGACGGGGGGGGCTAGGGTCCTAGGCCTGCAGGGGCTATTGGCCCAAGGGGATCGTGCCACGTGGGGTCTGACTCCAAGTGGGGGACAGAAGGGAACTGTCGCCGGCGCCTGCAAGGATAGGTTGTGTCAGAGTAGGTGGCGGCGGGTGGCGAAGTGATGTTCTGCAGGAGTAGCTGGCCGGCGCCTGTAGCTGATGGGTGTCAGGGCAGGGTTGGTGTCAGCGGTGGTGACTGTGGGCCCGGATGACCTGGGCCAGCTCGGAAACCACCGATGGGAAGGGGTGATCCGAGAACGACACGTCCCGCGTACGCCGTTCTCGCGAAACCGTATGCCGTTGTCGGCTAGCACCTGGATCGGCCGATCATCCGAGAATGAGCAGGTACATCCGAGAAGGTGGGAAGATCGTGGATGGTGGTCGGCAGTGGTACGTCCTGGTCGGAGCAGAAATCGACATCAACATTAACCAAATAGAACAGTTAAGGAGTGCTCTCAAAAAGTCGAAGCTCCCGTTAATGCAAGAGGTCAGTCCATTCCGCCTTGTCTATAAAGATCAATTTTTCGGAATATAAGAGGTATTGCTACTAATGACCGGAGATTTAAACTTTACACGGTTTGATGAAGTTAGATATAAAATTACACGACTAGGCTAAATCTGCAACGTCTTTCCAATAATTTTTGGAGTATTATGAATATGGAGACCATTCAAACATGTCAAATGAACAATAGTTTCATCACTATTTTCAATAATATTTTTCAACTACATGTTCAGTAGAAAAATTTCCAGCATTGATATCATATTCATTTATCTTAACGTCAATACAATTATCATGAAATTCTTCAGCAATAGATTAACTTGAAGTTGAATAGTTCAAAGAAAAGGATTTCAGCAATATTTGACGTAATCAGATGGAAGGAGTAAGCAAAAATAATAGTTATAAGTACTCTATAAATAACATGGAAAGTGTATGATTAACCAAATGATGATGATTGAATGACTTTGAATCTAATAAATAATAGTTATTTTCCCTATCACCCTTCTCACTGGTCAAATTTATTGTCGAAAAAATATGTATTCAATGCATTTAGTTAAGGTTTCGAAAGTTAGTATTGTTCATTACAAATTTGACTTTTTCAAAGTGATTTATGAGCTGATTAAAATGTCATGTATTGAAAAACATAATGTTATTTTTTATTATATGAATGAGATGCAAGTTTCTTATTTCAAATGAATAAATAAAGTTAGAATAAAAAAAATAAAAAAAAGGTGGCGTAGGAGGAGCTACCATGCATGGTTCTGAAGATGCGGAAAAATAATATAATGGTGCCTTCTTTCGGTTGGTATTATATAAATTATATACTTGGAAGGACATATCATTGCAATTAGCCGGCCCGCAATGCCGTCCGAATGAAAACGACAGACAGAGAACAAGGCCACCTATTGCAAGGTTGAAAACGCGCTTTTGCAGTTAGTATTTTCGTTTGTTTCCTATTATTAGTATTTTTATTATTTATTAGTTTACTTTCGTTTTCTTAATATTTTTTTCTTTATAAATAGGATCAAGCATTATTTATAATTTGTGTTACAAAATTAAATTAAAAAAATATTATTCTCGGCAATATTTTTTTTTTTTCTTTCTAAAGTATTCTCTACAATTTTCAATTAAATGGATGTTAATTACGTCGTGAAATTTTGAGAGAAAAGTATTACAAGGTCTACTCTTCAGGGTGAATTTTCATAATTAAATCCTTCAATTAATTGATCTTGCCTACTGATCAGACTATCTTCTTTCTTGCTTGGACTACACGGCATATTTCTTCTCTTGAAATGTATTGTGAAGTTAAACACACGGCCGGCCCCGGAATACGATGTTACATTAATAAGTGGAAAACGACATCATGGACAGATTAGTCAAACGGCAACCAAAGAATGGGACAAAGATGGTCTTAATTTATTTGACATGATAAAGCTTAAATATGATTTCTTAGTGGTCACGGCAGATGTTGATAAAGCATAAAATATGATTTCCAAGAAACATGAGTACTTCATATCTGACCAAATTGACAACAAAAGTAGAATACTTCAGAAATTATTATGAATATCTTTGATGTATAGATTATAAGTGGAGTTTTTTTGGATTAGAGTTATTTGATTGCTAAGTGGAAAAGTGGATCCCACAATAATATTTTTCTCTTCTATTTTTCTTTCTCTTTTTTATTTTTATTTTTATTTTTGTTTTACTTCTTGTCAAAAAATCAACTTCATCAATTTTCGTTCACTTTTCCTCGTTTCACTTCCTTTCCTTCCTCTTTTCCACTTAGCAAACATAACATTAGAGAGAAAGAGAAGAAAATATGCACAACTAATTAATACACTAACATATTTTTTTATCAATCAACACAAGAAATAAATTGTTAGAGAACGTGTAACATGGTGCATAGAGAATATATAACAGTATATATATCCAATTAATCGAATGATATAGTTTAGATGTATTTATTTTGTAATAATATATTAATATCCTTAATTTTATCCTCCTTTGTCTAGATCTTTTGTTTTTCTTACAAATACATTGCTGTATATGTACATTCTAGACTGCTTTAGCTTTTGTAGAAAACATGAACTTTTTGTACTTGTTTATGTTGTTGTTTTAATCTTTTCCTCTTTTTTTATTATTTTTTTTTGTGGTCTATATATAACGAGAAAATTATATATATATATATATATATATTTTTTAAAAGGGAAGATTTTGCACGCGTTTTTCAAACTAATTAAATATGTCTGTTTCTGAATTTATTTAGTCAAGCAATTGAATAGTACAGGGACTAAAAGATACACTTATAATATTTTCCACCTGGCTTGTTCAGAACATCTAACTAATGACAGTGGAAGAAAAGTCTTGATAATATTTGGAAAAGTCTTTTGTCTCCCTTGCAAAGACTAGAGATGACTTGATAGACTTTTGTCTTCCGGACCACGATGCCATGCGGACGAAAGCTCTACTCTGCTCCAACTCAAAAGCTCTTTTTCTATTGCTATTACCCCTGTTTTTCACTGTGACTATTACTACTACGGAAATTTTAGTCACAGCCACAAAAAAAACAATGAAAACGAAAGTAGTTTAAAATTAGTACAAAATGAAAATGAGAAATGCTAGAGCTTTTTCTATCTCGTTTTTTACTATATGAAAATTGTAATCAGACATAGAAAGTGTATATATTCTCTGCATTTTTTAATTTACGTTATAAGGTAAATTTTTCGTTTAGTTCCTAACCTTTTTATCAACTTATATGTTGGTTTTTGATTTTTTTATTGTAACTAAAATATTTTTAAATTCTTTAAAATGTATAATTTAGTCATTTTTTACTAACAAAAGTAAAAAATTGAACAGATAAAGTCGCATAAATCACACATTATTTATTATTTAAGGATAGTTAAGAAAACAAAATTACATGAGTCAACTTACATATATCATGCATATGATCCAGTCTATCAAATTTTTAACATTTGTTAGAAAAAAAAAAAAAAAAAAAAGACTAGACTACACCCCTTAAAAGAACTTAAGGATTTTTTAGTCACCAAAAAAAAAAAAAAAAAAAGTGTGAGAAACTAAACCGCAACTTCTTACAAAGTTAGAGACACATGAGCAACTTACCCCATGTTACATGACGTAAGTTATTTAAATTTTTTATTTGTCCCATTCTTTCAACAACAAAAAAAAAAAAAAGATTGTAGTATCTTCAGTCCCCGGTCCAGTATCATTAGAGCAGTCTACTAGCATCACAACCAAACGGGAGAGGAAATGGTGGTTCAACTCGTTCCATGGCATGATTCGATTCCTTTGTCTTTGTTTAATTTTTTTTTTTCCTTTTTTTTTTTAACAGAACTAAGTGAAGTAGACGGTGATTAAGAAAAATCCAACCCTTGTCAAATTAGACCAAGCAAAAGCTTTAACGGGTAAAAGACTCAAAAAAGATGATAAAATGTGTAATGACTTACCATGGAACGTTCCTGCCGTGTAACGTGCTACTAGGATGAATAAATTTTTTAAGCCTCCAGCTATCCAACATACACTAGCAAAAAATTTATTTACTACTTTTAAATTTTTTCTTGCTTTTCTACTTTTTGTGTCTCTCTCTCTTCTTTTTTTTATTTCTTTTTTTTTTTATGCTGGAAATGCAATTTTATGACTATTTTTGCCATCTATGTAATTTATTGTTAATAAAACCCGTAATAAAAGAATATACTCCAATGATAAAAAAAATTAAAACACCGTGCAAAAACCATTTACCTAAAAAACTCAATAGATCGGGAAGAAAAGTGCATGATCCTATGTGGTTTTATTGACAAGATTTTAAACCGTTCCCATTTTTTGCTGCATGAAGAGCGTAGTCTTTTTATCTTTTGGAAACACTAGTCACATCCTTTTCGTAAATTATAAACTCCGCTAGTTTAATCTAAAACCGTAAGATAACTATCTCCATTTCTTTCTTAGGAGCAATTGCATAAAATTGTTGAGTTTCATTAAACTACTGAGATCAGTTGTTTAATTTATTTTTTTTTCAGGGGCAATTCATATAATTGTACAAGTTTCATCAAACATCCGGATGGCAACTTTTTTTTTTTTCTTTTAACAATTTTAATAAAGGCAAAAGTTCATTAAATGCAAAAGAAAAGGAAATTTACAAACCTAAAACAAGTAATGGAAAATAAGAGTAGAAAAATAATGGAAATCAAACAAACCAAAAGAAAGCAATCAAAAAGAAAACTTAACTAATTCTTTAACTTAAAACAATTCCCAGCCATTAGATGCTTCCTCTTTACTCGTGTATTTACCAAGTTTCATGAAATTATTGGGATTAGAGACTTCCTCTTTAGTCATTTTCTTTTTATCGGAACTTTCCTTGAAAATCAATATTAATAAATTGGAGACAGTGACTTCAATAATGGCTCCCACTTTATTTTCACACTTTCTCCTAATAGAATACACCCTATGTTGTGGTAAAGTAATATATAAAGAGACCTGAAGACCTTTAGTTGAAGAAAAATTTTTTTTTTTTTTTCACTTTTCGTGCTTTTTTTTTTTTTTTTTTTTTTTTTTTTTGTAGCTGTTTCATATCTTTTTTATATTTTAAATCTTAATTTATTTTGTAGTCACAAATATGTGTTTCATGCAGGACCTTTTTATAATCTAATATATGTAACGAGAAATATAAACCACACATAATAAGATACTGAAACTTTTTTTTTTTTTTTCCATTATTTACAAATACTTAAGTAAAGGAACTATAATAGATTTTATTTTATAAATATTTTCTAATGACTTGTCCATTGCGTGTTGAATCGTGGAGCACCAAATTAGTCACCATAGGAATAGTGGAGCATACTAAAGGATTAAAATAAAAGTCGTGAGATGACGTTTTGTCTGCTTTGCAAAGACTAGAGAAGAGTTTATAGACTATAAGCTCAAAAATATGTATATATATTCATAACGCGCACTATTGTCAGTAGAGGTATTATCACCAAAGAGAAAGAGAAGAAAAAATGAAGTGCTTATCAATTTCTCTGTGGTGTGTCCTCTTCTTCATTTTCCATTCTCAAGTGTCTTGTTCATCATCATCCTCATCCTCACCATCTTCTTCTTCTTCTTGGCCACGATGCCATACCGAAGAGAGCTCTGCTCTGCTCCAACTTAAGAGCTCTTTTTCTGTTGCTACTACCTCTGCTACAACCTCCTGGAACGAGACCACAGATTGTTGCACTTGGGATGGAATCACGTGCGACAGAGTTACCGGGCATGTCATCGGCCTCAACGTCTTGGGGCTTCAGGGCACTATTAGCTCCAACAGCAGCCTTTTCTTCCTTCGCCATCTCCAAAGGCTAGACCTTTCTTACAATGACTTCAGTGGCTCGCCTATCTTGCCGGAGTTCGGTCAATTCAAGAACATGACCCACCTTGCGCTAGCCTCTTCCAACTTCAGCGGTAATGTTCCTTTGCAAATCTCCCATCTCTCCAAATTAGTTAACTTACAACTTGGTGAATACTATGAAGAAAGCGAAATCCGTATAGGGCCGGCTACCGCAAAAGCACTCGTTCACAACTTAACAAAGCTAAGAGAACTCCAATTGCCTGGCGTTGACATGTCTCTTGTGCCACTTCTCTCCTTGATGAACTTGTCATCTTCTTTGACAACTCTTGATCTCAGCTCCTGTGAGTTGCATGGGAAGTTTCCAGAGAACGTTTTTCAGCTGCCGAAACTCCAGGTACTTTATTTGTCTGGGAATGATGCGCTTACTGGATCTTTTCCAAAGTCTAATTGGAGTAATTCACTTGGGGAATTGGATCTCTCTCACACTGGATTCTCCGTTGACAGTCATTTACTTAAAAATGCAAGGTCCTTGTCTCATTTGTCTCTAAGTGGTTGCCACTTTGTTGGGTCATATACCACACTTCTTGATAACCTCACACATATCATTTCCTTGGACCTTTCATCTAATAATTTTGGAGGTCAGATTCCATGGTCCTCTTTGAACCTCAATAGACTCCATTCTTTGGATCTTTCAGACAACAATTTCACTGGCCAAATTCCAGAAGTAATTTATGCCAACTCAACAAAAAACTTCTCTTCCTATCATGACTCTTCTCAATATCTATTGACTAGTGCTCCTTCTAGTTTAACTACTTTGAGTTTGTCTGGTAACTTACTCAATGGGACACTACCATCTTGGATATTTGCACTCCCATATCTGACAAAGTTGTGGCTGGACAATAACCTCTTCATTGGTCAGATTGAGGAGTTCAAGAGTACCTCATTAGAAAGTCTTTGGTTGAGTCAAAATAAGCTACATGGCCTCATCCCCAGATCAATTTTTCAGAACTTAAACCTACGTGTTTTGGATCTATCATCAAATAACTTAACAGGCCATCTGGAGTTAGGATTGCTTTCAGAGCTCAAAGAGTTACACATTCTAGATCTTTCTTCTAACAATCTGTCATTGAGTTTCAACAGCCCCACAAACTGTTCCTTTGGTAATCTTTGGTATTTGGGGTTGTCTTCTTGTAACATAAGTGAATTCCCAAGCTTTTTCAGATATTCAAAAAGTTTGGACTCATTAGACCTTTCCCGTAACCAAATAAAAGGAAGTGTTCCTACATGGCTATGGGAACTTGGCAAGGATTCACTCACTAGTTTGAATCTCTCTCACAACTTTCTAACATATATAGAGCCACTACATCTATTGAATAACCTGCAACTTTTAGACATTCGTTCCAACTTGTTCTCGGGACCTCTTCCAAATATTCTATCACCTTTATTATACTTCTATTCAGTATCAAATAATCGATTTGAGGGAAAGATACCGACTACCATTTGCAATCTAGAGTTCCTTCAGGTGCTCGATTTATCTTACAACGATTTGAATGGGAACATGCTTCAATGCTTGGGAAACTTTAGTCAAAGATTGTCAGCTTTGGATTTGCGAAGGAACAAACTGCATGGTACCATCCCTACAACATTTGCACATGGAAATAGCTTGAGAAGTCTTAATCTAAATGGAAATCAGTTGGAAGGACAAGTACCAAGATCTTTGGTACACTGTAGAAATCTGGAAGTTCTTGATCTTGGAAACAACCTGCTGAATGATACATTTCCAAACTGGCTTGAATCTCTGCCAATGTTACGGGTTCTAGTCTTGAGAGCTAACAGGTTTCATGGTTCTATAGGACATCCTAATACTGGATCACCCTTTCGCGATTTGAGAATCATGGATTTGTCTTACAACAATTTCAACGGTGCTCTTCCAATAACATACTTTCAGAATTTCAAAGCGATGATGAATGCGGAGAAAGTAAAAATGGAGTACATGGGAGATTCCTATTATCAGGACTCTGTGATGGTGACCATGAAAGGCTTTGTTTATAAACTGGAGAAAATTCAGACAATCCTGACGATGATTGATTTCTCAAGCAATAATTTCACGAGTGGGATACCAAAGTTGATTGGAAGGCTTGAATCACTCAAGGGCCTCAACTTTTCTCATAATAAGCTAAGTGGTTTTATTCCATCATCCTTGGGAAATTTGACCAACCTTGAATGGTTAGACCTCAGTTCTAATGAGCTTGTTGGAAAGATTCCAGCTCAGTTGGCAGATTTAACATCGCTTTCGTTCTTGAACCTTTCACAAAACAAATTAGAGGGACCGATACCTAGTGGACCGCAATTCAATACATTCGGCAATGATTCTTACATTGGAAACTCAGGATTGTGCGGGTTTCCTTTGTCTAAATCATGTAGCAATGATGAGGCACAACAAGATCAAGGTGATGATGAAGAACATGAAGAGGGAATGCTTGATTGGAAGGTGGTGATGATGGGATATGGAAGCGGATTGGTGATCGGAATATCTGTGGGATACATGGTGCTTTTCAATAGAAGCTTCGATTGTTGGCTCATGAAAAAGCTTGGCAGAGAACGGCGGCATATATCAATTGCTCCCTTAAGAGGCAGGAGAAGAGATCACTAGCAAGTAGAGGAAAAAACGCTGTGTGGGAGCTCTGCAACGGTAAGTTTGTGGTGTCTTTCCAATTAAAACTACTTTATTGTTCGATTATCGTTACTAAACTTAATGGATTTCTAAATTAATAGTTTGCCCTTCTTTTGTGTATTTCTGCTTTTTTCGCTATACAGGAAGGTGGGAGATGTTGTATTGATGGGACTATATACTTGGACTAGTAGATGGCTATCATGTTCAAAATAAAACAATATTTTCTTTTGTTTTTCTATATTTGGAATCCCTAGTGTGGTGTGCATGTATAATTACAGGTACTGTTTTATGTAGTTTGTATTTTAATTTTGGGACACTTGCCTGTTAAATGGACTTATTATTTTTGTGCTAATGTAAGATAATGCCTATTTTATTGTTTATGCACTGCTTAAAACCTTCCTTAAGCAAAACTCATCCTAAGAAAAAATCCTAAGAAGGAGAAAAGAGTACATGATATGATGAGTATAGAATTCCTTATATGTAATTAAAAATGCAAAAATGGGACCACATCGTGGGTCCTGCCATTTGGGGGGCCCGGCCCCTTTACTCGGGATGAATATAATATTGTAGTACATAATATTTTAACCAAAATAATTAAAATAAATAGTAAGATTCGCAGGAGGGGTCTAGCAACTACATGCAATCAAATTGATTCGGAATCAAAGTCTTGAGAAGATAAGGGCATTTTCTCACTAAATAAAATGAAATTGGTTTTATATATTTTAAATAAAAGTGTAATTGTTCGTGTGGATCACACGCTATCCTAGAAAGTTGAAATAAAGAATGCAATTCGGACGTTCAAGTCTCTTTGTAAATCCGAAATATAAAATTAAAGTTCAAAGAAAAAGAAAAAAAAAACTATATTCGACTAATAAATGAAACACTTACATAAAAGATGCAAAAGACCAAGAGTAGTTCACTTTCAGTTCGAGAGCCACCTCAATTGTAATGTTAGGTAACTTTATTATGAATTCCGAATTACAAAGAGACTTGACTATAAGAATGTAAAACTAACACTTTAAATCAAACTAGTTGGCATACAAGTCTTTTAATCCCTCTCATGGATAATCTTGCTTATGATCATCTCCACACCCACAAATCTCATAGATGATCCACATATATCCTCATTCTAAATCACTTAAAGTCGATCTTCGGAAGTGAATCCCATGAATCTCGGGACCCGAGTGATTTGAATTACCAATTCGGCCTTTATCTTGACCGCCAAACCTGCTTAAGGATCTCCATACCGAAGCCACGGCTTGCAAAGCATGCCTAGCCAAATTTGTTGGAAAAATTTGTGTTTCACAGTAAAGTGTTACTTTAAAAATTACAGGTGTGAGGGTAATGGTTCTCAAGCCCGCAAAATAGTGCTCTTAAGTACAAATACAAATAACAATCAGCAAATGAAAGATCAACTGCAAGTTTGGTAATCACTACAGAACTATTCGACGCAGCTATGCTCATTGGCTCGCTAAACGTCATGTAAAAAGCCTTTCGTCGCGATTGGAAACTAATGAGTAAGGGGAGGGGAGATTTTAACTAACAAATTAATTCAATACAAAGCCCCGGTAAATGGAAACTTAAAACCTACTTACATTGATATATTTTACAATCCCAAAGGCGATAAACCCCGGCTTTACATGGATCCTTCAAAACCTGTAGAATCAGTCTCCACTGATCATAAGCGATTGGAAAGGAACCCTCTTGATCTCAAGAAACGTTGAAAAGTCCTTGTTTAATGGCTGTTTCCATGGCTCCCCATCCATCTGCATATAGGCGTTTTTCCACTCGCCGCCTCTAATTTCCAATCGAATTGCAGCGGCCTGAAACAATATACAGGAAGCTTGCTAAACAACATTTTCACTAAAGTTGATGCTTCCGAGGACAAAATACAAGTAAAATCAGCCTGTACAGGATGAGCACAATCTGTTCCACGTTATAAGTATACCAAAGGTATACTGGAAATAAGGCAACCCAAGATAAGCCTCGAACATTTCAAGAACAAAAAATTTGCAATTAGAAAAATTGCGACCATGACAACATAACCAGGATGCCATTATTCTGAAAATTCCGACCACGTGATAATTGTGTCTACAGTGAATAAGCTATCAGAAGCGGGCTGCTTTTTGGGGCTATGCTTGTATGGCCTCTTCTTATAGCAATAGCTTCTCTCTCGAAAAACGTTAAGTATGGTAGTATATTTATTACAATTTTTTAACCTGGACTACCGAGAGAATATAGACAGCACATAAATGAAGTTCATACTTGATGAGGATGCATTAGAAAAGTGTTAAGCCGATCAAATCTACAATCGTTAAGATGGGTCAGATTTTAAACAACCGAGTTACAACTGTATGTTATGTACCTTTTTATGTAGAGTTAAAACCTAATCCTCACAGCATTCGGTATAAAATTTAAAAACCAACTGCAGTACCTGGGCAATGTGCTTGGCAGAGATGAGTTCAACCATGACAAATGACGCATGCCATCCTTGCTTAAGGCCAAAAATTTCCAGAAGACCATCATCGGCATGGGCCTCTACAAAGCCTCTCTGCAAGGAGAAACTTAAAAGTTGAGAATCGAGATTACTTTGAACTTAACAGCCTCTTCCGCAAGTATAAACAGTGAAGTGTACGGTTGTAAAAGGTAAGAATCAAATCGAGTAGGGATTGGTAAAATTAGAACAGATTATCAGGCAGATCTGAAAGTAGTTTATGAAATAAAAAATAAAACCCAGTATATGGCGTACACATATTTAAGTGAATATAGTAGCAATGTTATGATGATCGAGGGAAAACACAATAAGTGCACCTGTAGTTCTGTGCTCTGATTTATACCTACTTTTTCCAACAAATAAAATGAAGGAAAAAAGGTTTCAAACCCGACAAAATCATAACAGCACCTCCAAGCAAATATATACATACCTTTTCCAAATACTCAGGCTTCAAATTACCCCATGGATGCCGTCCACTTCCATAGTTATGGAGATTTAGAGCAACAATCGCCCTCACACTTTGGGTCATGGAACAAAGTTACGAAGTGAGATGTATGAAAAGTAAAATCAAATGGGAAGAGAGAGAGATTGGTGGTATTTGTCTAAATGTATAACAACAGTTTAAATTCAGAAGCATACCTAGAAGGGACTGGAATCTGCTCCCATTCCGAGCAATTGACCTTTTTAACATGTATCCTTAGAATGTTTTTAAGTCCCCTAATCCAGAAAGGTTCAAAACACATATTAGCAAATACAAGCCATCATCAGGTAGAATATTGTTCCAACACAATTTTGAATCAATTTAAAAAGGATCAGAAGATAACAAACTGCTTCAGGCAAAAGATATCAAACCTTAAACTCGGAACGCTTGTGCAAGGAGTGAAGAACCAACCTTGTGTGCAACTATAACCAGAATAGAGCAGCTGCCATAACAGAAGAATTCAGTTCGAAGATTTTGAGTAAGCCAGCATAGTACTAAGCATACTTAACGATGCATGTTTCCTCAAGTTAAAATACATTAACATCAACAAACAGAAATCTACAGTTCCACCGGTCATGGAGTGGAGAAAAAACCTAGTTATTTCACCATATATGAAATGGTAAAGAAAGCAGACCTTATTTGTGATAGGCCCTTGTGCAAGGTAAGGTTTTTCGTTTCGTAAATGATGAAATCCATAAGCAACCTGTGCATCCATTCCTGTATTACAATCCAAAAATAAGGAGGTTTGCATAGAAGGATCAAAATATACTCCCAATTTGCTTCACATAAAATTATTAGGCATGCAGAACAATGTTACAATTTAGAAGATGAAAGCCACCCGTCGATTTTACAAATAAGCTGTTCCACAAGTCAAGTTTTGCACAAACATACCTATGCTAAAGTAGTTATAAAATACTCCTTCATAGCTAGTCGTTTTCTCAGGCAACGCCCCCCTCAATTTCCAAACCCTGGAATACAAATTAGTTTCACCGGTTTTTAAGTAAAATGTTCACAACTTCACCATCACTAGCATAAAACAGACTCGAAATGACATAAGCAGTGCATCAAAGGTCGCAAAACAAAATGTGAGAGAATTTATATCTTATCTACAATTAAATTGTTGTTCTTCCATATGAGCTTAACTGTCATTTAACGTATTGTTTGGAAATACAAGCATGTCAAGGAACACAAAATATTAAATATGTAGATATATGAATATATATTGTTCCAACATCCAATATCAGCTACCCTCTACACAACACAATTTAACTTAGATAAACTACTAAGTTTTAACAGAATGATGCAAGTAAATGTGCTTGCAAACTATGCACTATGTAGTTTTGTAAACTGAATCATTTAAAGAGTAAAACTGCTGTGAACAAAGAGCTAACTGATAATAAAATAACTAAAATGTAAACAAGCTAAATTCACAACCTCATCAAGAGCGCACTCTTCTGTTAGCTTCAAAGAATGGGGTGGTTCCACAACTTCTCCTTCTGGCATTGACAACATAAGTTGCCAACTGCATCATCAAAATGAATATTTAACGAACTGTTATTTGTCAGATAGCAGGCTTAGACTTCTACCTCAAGCAGGTACTTACAAGAATTATCTTTAATAGCATCCTCATTTTGAGAAGTGGTAAACTAAGAGGTTAACAATTTTTCAGCATTAACCAAATATGATATCAAGTTAAAAGGGCAACAAGGAGAAAAAAAAGAAAAAAAAAACAAAATTTGCTCCATCTATTATACAAGAGCGGAATTCTTCCTAAGGCAAATCTTTAAGTTAGACAAACAGAACTATAACGCAAGACATTGACCTAAACAGACAAGAAAAGAAAAATTACACAGCAAGATGTTGTCCTTATTCGTTAACACCTTCTAAACCCATTGGCAACTTGCACGGGCAAGCATTTTTAGTACCAACAAAGGAATTGACAGTGCCACCAAATAAAGACCATAGTACCAGACGAATCGATAAATGAAAAAGAGAACATTTACCTATCCAAACGGCAAATTGGACCTGTTGTAGCTCTGTAAAGTGATCCTTTGATGGCTGATTTCCAGGCAAAAGGGAAAGAACCGCCCTGTAAAAAAATTCAAACTCTAACCAGGGCAAGGCAACACTTCAGTAATTCCATAATCAAAAGAGAAGAAAACTTACCCAGCCAAAACTCCTAGATAGATCATTTCCTGTACCAAGTGGAATGATTCCAACTGGAGGAACCGGCTCCTGACCGTGAAGTGTTCCGAGACACCCTAGTACCCAACCAACCGTACCATCACCACCTGCAACCTGCCCAAGAATCCAGTGTTTGTGGAGATGTCACTAAATACCTAACTTTACAAATATATATATATATGAAACAAGCTAATAACATTGCTTCAACTGATTCTCATACCATAACTCTCATCCTTTCACGACACTCTTTCGCACCCGAATCACCAAGTCGAGCCAACACATCTAGGCAACCCAGTCCATACCGAACAAATTCATGAGGCTTCACATCCGCTAGGTCGAAAACCTGCATAAAATTAATTCCCGATTCAAAAACACTCCAAACAAATCCAAAACTGAAGAATTCGGTCCTTAAAAAACAGAGAAGGGTTAAGGAAAGAAATCTAAAGCAACAAATTCAAAATCCACAAAGAAAACGCAAACCAATTCCACATTGCATAAGCGTGCAAATGACGAATTGGAAAACACTTAAAAAGTTTGCGTTTTTACTATCCGAGTGCATATGCAGGTTGTCTTCAACAGTCATAAAGAAGACCCAGAAACTACAATCACAACACTTAAACTTCCATACTCATAAGAACACCATGACTAAATCATTTTTTAATACAAAATGCTACTTTAAAATAGATCCAAAAACGAAGAATTTGGTCGCAAACCAATTACACATCGCAAAACCGTGCAAATACCCAATTGACAAATAACTTTAAAAGTTCGAGTTTTTGCCATCCGAGTGCTTATGCACGTTAGCTTCAACAGTCATAAAGAAGACCCACAACTACAATCACAATATTTAAACTTCAAACTCATCAGAACACCATGACTAAATCATTTTTAATTTAAAAAGCTACTTAAAGCTTGCAATTCTTGTGTATATTCCAAAAGAAATACCAAAACAGTCAACTCTAGAAGTCACAACTGACAAAACAATGCAATTTCCATTAGAAGTAACCAAAAGTTCTGAATTACAACCATGAATTTACCATTCACGTACATGCATGGGTTCTACAAGCACATAGAAGTGACATTAAAAAAAAATAAAAAGAGAGAGAGAGAGAGAGAGAGAGAACTTTTTTTTCAGAAATTAATTGGTTCAATAAACCAAACAATTCTCCAATGATTCAGTAAGAAATGATGAAAAGACAATTGAAAATAAAAAACCTGTTCTTCGCCCATCAACTGCTGGAGCCTCTCCTTGAGCATAGGGCCGTGCCTGCCGCCGCTCTTGGAATTGATGAAGACGACCATGGGGGCCTCAGGCGGCCCCGTCTCGTCTCCCTCCTCGCAGTCTCCGGCGGAGATAGAGGCCGCGGTACCGGCACCGGCACCCGCACCACCGGCGCCGGCGCCGTTGGCGAGGCGGCTCTGGCCGGCGTTGGGATCCTTGAAGCGAATGGAGTCGCGCATGGCGAGACGCAAGTACCGAGGCATCAGAAGCTTCCGCTTCAACTCCTCCTTGTCTACCCTCATCCCCGACAACCCGCATCCCCGGAGAGAATCTATCATCGACGACCTCGCTGCGATCCGCGTCTGATTCCCGCCGCCCTTCGACGGCGACCCCATCGCTTCTCTCTCTCTCTCTCTAAAGAAATCAAATCCGGCAACAAACCAGAAGAAGAAGAAGACGAACTAAGAAAATGAGACAAAAGAGACAACTCTCTCAAATCAGGTTATATAAAATCCGAATATACAGAAATATCTATATCTATATCTATATCTATGTATATAAATGTGTGTATTATATATACAGTAAGGTAATCTGTATTCTAGAGAGAGATAGAGAGGTTTTTAGAGAGAGAAAGGAAGAGGGAGCAGGGGTTAGGGGATAGGAAAGTGATGGTCTGGCTATGGCGTTTTATAATATTTTAATTAATTATAATATTCGCGGGCAAATAAGGATTTTATTTTTTATTTTTATTTTTTGGCTTTTTCGAAGGGTTTTGTGTTTAGGAAAATGACCTTTGTTAGGGATTTTATTTACGAAAAGGCCACCAAGAGTGGTGGGGTTTTCAGTTTTTAAGCCGTTTGGGAATCAAAACCAACTAAGAACAGGTACTTAACTCAAAAGAGGCAAGGTATATTTCCTTTTTGGGGTTTTCTTTTTTCTTTCGATTTTGAAGTAAATTGGATTAGCATATACGAATTCGTGCAAATAGAGAAATGAACTCGTTGTGTTAATTAATTTTGATTTGTAATTTCAGGATGTAAATTATCAAAATTAAAAATTTATTGAAACTGTATGATAAATTTGAAATATATCGAGAACAAAAAAATATTTTCATATAAATGAATCTTAGGGAGGCAACGCATCTTTATATGGCACATAAGTTCCTTAAGAAGTAAATTATTGACCTATTTCACTCTCGGGATGAGACTAATTCGAATCGAAGATATTATCTAGGAGAAATTAGTATTACCATCTTATCAAATGATTGATGTTGTCCAGGTTATTTTAAACTACATTTTGGCATCATATTTAGGAGAAAGAAGGGAATTATGCCATTATGTAAAAAATATAAGGATTTTGAATTAGGGAAAAATAAATAAATCTACATTCAAGGATACAATTTCGTTAGAGAAATTACATCATAAAAGTTTCCAAATCAACCTATATTTGTATAATGTTGTTTCAACAACATTGGGGTTTGATAAGTTCCACAACCTATTTTTATAGAGAACTTTATGATAGGATCCTCCCGCGATAGGATTCTTATAAGATTATTTATTTCGATTATAGAATAAAAATTAGACTGTGTATCTTGTCTAGAGTTGGATGTCGTGAATGAATTTTTGAGATAGTATAGTGTACCCTCACATGCAGAGGCGAATCCAAGAATTTTTTTTAGTGGGGGCGTACACTTTAATTTTTATTTTTTTTAAAGATAAAAAAAATTTAGTGAGGATTATAGGAGAATTTTTTATTTTAGTGGGTTTATATGATGATTTTTAATTTTAGTATGGACAAAGTAGTAAAAGTATAAACTTTTTCTTTTTAATCGGAATTAATATTAGTGAGGGTTATGTGAGAATTTTTTTATTTTTACTAGGAATAAAATAGAGACTATATGAGAATATTTTATTTCTAATGAAGGTAAATTATAAAAATTAGAAAATTTTTTGAGACAAAATCAAAAAAAACAAAAATTTTGAGTGGGGGCTAGCCCCCACTCACACACCCTTCCGTCCGCCTCTGCTTACAAGTAGTAGAATGGTGGACCTTATTAGAAGCTACTCCTTGAGTTGAGATATTATTCCTTACATTAGATGGTTAGCTCCGGAAATGCTTTTTTTTTTTTTTTTTTTTTTCCTCTGCTCCACCTTTCATAAAACACTTCTCTTATCTATTTTGTAAGTGTCGTCTGATTTAATGAATTAACATTACATGAGCTAGTTATTTTTTTAAATGAGGTGATAACTTAGTTCCTATGAAGATGAACTTTTTTCATTTCCTTGTGGACATGACCACTATTTAGCTGTGCTTGATTAGTACTCGCATGAGTACTCTTCGTCACACTGATTTCAATCCGATTTGCCTACTCTATTGGCCAATTTTCAATACCTTCTACTGATCATGGAAGCTAGTGTGGCCAATGCTATAAACTGATTCTTCGTCTTCGATAAATAAATTAAGGTAATGTATTTGAACTTTAGGCTGATATCTTTCAGATACTGATGATAGACAATGAACTTTTAATTTTTGGTTTTACAATCACCATTTGTCTGAAAGATGACAAGTGACGAATCCTCATACATATAAATCTCCTCGATTCATATAATAGTAATTAATTGTAGAGTTCTTTTGCATATGTACAAACAACATGTTAGCATTAAAATTGAATTACCACCCTTAAGTTTAAAAAAAATAAAATAAACACTAATATCTAATTTTTGTTGTTTATATGTGAATAATTAGTTTTATTGTATATAAATGACTGCCCTAGACATATTTTTTTTTTAAGACTGTGATTGATAATGCCTTGTCAGCTAACTATTTACTAAAAATAAAGACTATGACACCATAACCAAAGGAACTAAGTTATAATTTAGAATTGGACAGAAATATTAGCATCACCTATATAGTATGTAAGCTAGTGAAATAATGCGACGTCCCAATCACAAACAAGATTTTCTGCAGTACATTACTTGTCTAAATAAATGTCTGAGCTGGAATGTGGTCACATCTAGTTCATCCACTTAATTATATCAACTTTCCACTTTAATTTCTTATCCACCAATTTATTTGAGGATTATTAATGGGCGTTTGGCAATCTAATTGGAATTAGGGGTCTAAATCTACTGTCACATTTTCATATCTCAATGACTATCCTTTCGATAATGTTTTGACAATTCATCATTTTATTTAAAAATTTTTAGTATTTAGTTATTTTTATGTTGCTAAATTTTTAAATTCAGATAATATATCATAACACTATTAGGGAACAGTCAATGAAATAGAAAATCCGAGAAAACAGATCTTAATTCTTAGAATTAGAGTGGTGAAAATATTGTTTTGATTGGAAATGAGTGAATATTTAAAATGTGTGTTTGGTTGAAAATGAATTATGATAATTAAGTAGTGTAAAAACTTTATATGTGTTTAAAAAAAATAATATGAATCATATTTTGTTTATCTCATCATTTTATATAATTTTAAAAAAATTCATTTCATTTCGACTTGAAGTATAAAATGTTGTGGGCTTTTAATTTGAGTTGTTTGAAAATTAAAAAGAGAGATTTAAAGATGTAGATTTGAAAATGGGTTACTTTTTAAGAAAAAAACAAATTAAAAAACATTTCCAAACCTTCAACTTGAGTTTGATTGCCAACGGGACCTTAATAAGACACTAAAAATAAATTAATCATCTGCCAATAAGTCATTATTTTCCACAATATCATATTTGTGTAGAATTTTGTAAGTTTTACAGTTTCTATTAATTTATTAAATTTGATTTAATCTAATTTTAAGAGTCATATGCACTATAAAATTCCATATTTATTGTCCCCATTGGTGAGAGATTTTGGAAAGCTTTTGCCATTGCACACAAATATATGTGGTCCTCACAAAATTGCATGGGAAACAAGGTTCATTGCCTTTTGCACTCAAATTCAACCATCTTTTCTTGAGAAGAAAGTGTGCAGTTTTTCTTTGTGTAAAATTACTACAGAAAAGGTCTATTAATCCTTTCTAGAATCAACTTTAAAAGTGGTCTGTTGTTTTTACTCTTAGCCCCAAAAAAAAAAAAAAAAAAAAAACAAGCATCATGATAAAGTGAAATAATGAGGTCATTTCCCCTATCGAAAAATTATAACAAATAACATATTTTATATGTATTTTAAAATTGATAACATTATTTTTAAAAAAAATGATAATTATAGTATATATTTTTGAGAAAAATCCAAGATTTCTGAAAAATCTTTCGATATCCTAGAAAATAACATATTTCAGTTAAATTTTAATTACAAATTTATGTGCCTAGTTTCATATTAGAGAGAGAAAGTGAGAGGATGAGTGAGAGAGACAGTAAGAGGAGGAACGATAAGAGGTTTATTTTATATTGTGTGGTCATAGATTTGATAATACTATTTTTTACTATGTTTAAAATTTTATGCTATAATTTACTATTACTCTTTTTAAAAAAGTTATTTTGCTCTTTCTCCCATTCCTATTTCTAGTATGTCCAACAAAATATGCATGAGGCCTTCAAATTCAGAATAAAAATTACCAATGAATATCATCTTCTTTGCTTGTAATTTTAAATTTTTTTCGAAAACAAAAAAAAGGTGTGCATATCTCCATTTAAATTACTAGGTCCGATTCGATTGAAAAAAAAAAAAAGATGCATAATCTATACTTTAAAAAAAAAAAAACGCTTATAACATAGATTAAACAGTCCATATCTTGTGCTCACGTTATTTGTGAATGTATAATAAATGATAATCGCACTCGTAAAAACCAAGAAAATAGTTATTTTGAGCCGAAAATTAACATAAACAGTGAGTAACGGAATATCTTTAAAAGATTCACAAACCGAGCCTTTCACGTGGAGATTCTTCCCCAATCATGCGAGCCAATGGCAATCGAGAAGTTCTTCGACAATAGAAGGGCAAATCTGTAAATGTAATTAAAAGGAGGCTAATTTGATTTGAAAGCTACAGCGCGTGTGGGCCCACGCGGCTTCTGACTCGTGGAAATCTTTATTATTAACCGACCAATAAACGTGTATAAAGGGCAAAAATGAAAAAAAAAAAAAAAAAAAAAAAAAAAGTTTCCAATAGAAAATTCGGAAAACCTGGTTTTGGGCGTATTCTTTGTTTCAATCTAGAAGCATTTGAACCTTTTTAGATATTTCTTTGTGCTCAAAAATGGGTCAAGCAAAGTGAGCTCATCCACGGTATTACTTGTCAACAATGCCCAAAATTTCACCAAAAAGAAAAAAAAAAAAATCATTTTGAGAAAAAAAAAAAAAAAAGCTTTAACTCCATTCTATTTCCAAGAAACAAGTCAATGGAGTTTTTTACTAACTCAATTCAAATTTTTCATCTCAATTTTATCTTTTTACGAAAAATCAATAAAATTTATAATTATTTTTTAAAAAGTCAACTCAACTCAATTCAAATTTAAAAATTTCATCTCAACTCAAACATAAAGCGAACCCTAAGTTTAGGAGCCTGTATATTCCATGAAAGGATAACCATATATGGATGGTGCACTTTCTTTTTTTATTTTTATCATTACTAAAATCAAAATAAAATTAAAAAAAAAAAGTGTAAACTGATATCTCGTTGTTAAAATTGTGTAAATTGCTGCTTTGTGCAAGTTCAAGGTGATGTGTGTGGAATCAGACGCAATGAAGGTGGTTTCGACCGTGAATGAGTGATACGCACAAGGTGAGGACGGTGCAGGAATAGAAGATATTGCTCGTCTTTTGTCACAAGTGGCTGGTGGAATCTACAATCATGTGCCTCGCGACGGGAATCATGTTGCTCACTATTCAAGTTATTCTATTGTTTTTTTGGGTATTGACAAGAGTCCGTTGTTCTTGTCTTCTTTTGTTTTGGTTTAGATATTAAATAAAATCCCAAATTTCCCTTAAAATATATATATATATATATATATTTCATGTCCTCTCATCAAGTTTCGTTGAAGTTTGTTATGGAATTTGTTCATTGTTCTAAAAACTATAATAGACTATCTTTTTAAAGGAAAAATAGTTGAAGCACGCGCAGTAAAACAACATGGTGTCTAAATGACATAACAATTTAAAGGGAAAAAAAAAGGAAAAAAAAAAAGAAGAAGCTTGAAACTCTTTTATGAAACTCCAAAAACAACTTAGATGAAACCCTTTTTAATCATGTTAAAAAAAATCAAGACAAAACTCTCTTGCCAAACTCCAAAAATATATGTGTGTGTGTGTGTGTGTATATATCACTTTTAATTGTGTAATAATAGATAGATGCTTTAAAAAAAAAAAAACTTATTGCCGTAAAATTATGAGCTATTTAAATTGTAGTAAAATATTTTAAAGTAAACATTATCTTTGGATATTATATCACAAAAAATCTCAAAAAACAATTAGAATTTATTTATTTATTTTTTAAGTTGCAAATATTTTTAAAGAGTTTTTGCACTTGATCCTTCTATTTTTTTTCGTGCGTTGATAATGGTCGTTGAATTTTTCATCGCTGTACGCTTAAATATTAAGAAGAAAGCTAACTTTCATAATAAACGGATGTCGTTAGCTCAAGCATGAAAAGTAATTCCATGGAAAAAAAGTCAAAAAAATGTGATAGATATTTTCATAATCAATTCCAACGGCCTTATCAAATCAAACCAGTAAAGATTTCACAAGTTAATTATGTTTGTGCTCAAAATAAAAATTGGAGAGAGCGAAAATTCAGAAGGATGAAGTGCTTCCCCACCCCCCCCCCCCCCTGAATAAACATACAATTAAATAGGGCTTAACCTTATAAATTCCGTATTTTTATAGCAACATAACTATATTCATTATATAAATCTACACATTTTTCTCGACTAACATTTGATTTTGATATCAAAATATGCTTAGAAAGAAAATTTTAAATTTAAAACTCATTATCTTCAAAAAAAGATTCAGATTTCGCACCCCTACCCCACCATACCCTATCTCAAACCATCCTTACTACTAACCATGTACATTTCTTTTTCACCTAACAAGAGCAGCATTGATGCCTAGTGATACCGAGCGGATGAAACAGGGTGAAGACGATGCTAGGTTTGTCAATCTCTATCGACGCGCATCGCGCATGTGAAGATAATGATTAGTGAAGTTGAGTTAACAAGGCACATTTACAGATGGCACTTGGGATATGGGTTAGTGTGGGGTAAGAAGGTGTAAAGCATTCTGAAGAATTTATTTATTTGTTATTAACAAGTATAGTTTAGAAGTTCTGTCCTTGTTTTCGTGTGGTTGATTTGCTTGATTTAGTATGTCAAATATTCTCCAATGTTGCTGATAGGAGGGGAGATGTGCACGAGCTGATGACAGGTTAAAGTAGGGTGGGTTGAAGTTTAGCGTGTGATAAGTAGGGTCTCAAAAAAAAAAAAAAAAAAAAAAAGGGAATTTTTTGAGGAAGGTTCTAAAAAGAGCACGTGTTTGAAATATTATGACACGTGTAATGGTTTTATGATTTTTGCATTTTTATAATATCAGATAAAAAGTGATCAACATCTGAACAGTGAGGCAAAAATACTTAACATGCGTACTAAAGGGGTTATTCCTACAATTTCCTCCAAAAAAAAATTGAAATTTAATTTAGTTTTTTTTATTTGAATTAGAATTCTTTAATTTTTTTCATTTGTAACTTTATAGGGCATTCTGGAATTTTTCCCTATCAATATTAAGTGTTGAACAAAAAAATAATTATGAATTTGTGTACTAAATGTAATACAATGGTAAATTTTATAAATTTTCTTTCTAAAGGTATTTTCGATATTCAAAAGTCAAATATCGATCTAAAAAAGTTATAAATTTCATAGAAAACGCAAAATAATGATATAAAAATTAGGGACTTCAAAAATAAAAAAACATTAAATTTTAAAAAATGTAGAATATGAAAAGATAAATAACCAATGGAGTATATATATATATATATTAGCCAGTTAAAAAAAATACAAGAGTATATATTAGAAGAAAAGAAAATTTAAAAAAAAAAATTGACATATGCTTTAATCCGACAGTTTTAACATGTATTTAGCATGTCAACCGACAACCACCTAAACGAATTTTCTCCCCCTCAATAGAGAGAATTCCTTGTATATTTTTGCTCAAAAGAATTCAATGGATTTTGTTTGGTGGAAATGCAAATGCCATGACAACTATATCTAGCGGTGGTGCGTTTTGTCATTATTATTTCATTAAATGAGCTAGGTACATATTATAAACTCCCACCAGATTAGTACCAACAAATACAACAAACAAATTTAAATATAAACAAACTATGGGAAGTTCTAGTAATACACTATACATTTCTCATCACATATGACACACCAAATAATTCTTGCTCAGAAACTATTCGACCCATAGAGTTGGTATCAATAAAGAGTTGATGTATTTTTTAGTTATAAAATTTTACAGTCCATTTTACTTTGTTAAATTGAAAATTTTAAAAGTTTAACGTTGAATCTGATTGAGCAAGCAATCAACAATGTTTTATCGTTCGTCCATAACTCCAAGGGCGGAGCTACCTTGGGTACAGAGGGCGTAGTTGCCCTCCGGCCCAAGAACTCCTGTGGATTTTGAAGTTAAAATTTAAAAGTTTTGCAAATTTTTTTTTCTTATTTTTTCTCTTCTTGAGATTCTTTAACTACAGTATTTGCAAAATGTTTTTCTAAAAAATTACAAGATATCCTAAGCTTTTATTTTCATGTTTCATATTTTATACTTAAAATTTTAAGCAAATAAAAATCAATTATATTAATACATAATTAGTTATTTCTTGAACTCTAAATTTTAAAGGTTGAATAAACTCTATTATAAACTAGTTTAATTTGAAGAAAAAATAAAAATATATAAATATATAACTACACAAACGTTAAAATTATTATGTCGTAATTTTAGTTTAAGGGCCTGTTTGGTGCACAAGTTCAAGATGAGATTTTTAAGTTTAAATAGTAAATTTTTTTGAATTTTCAGAAAAGACAAAAAACTTTTTGGGAAAAAGACAAAAACTTTTTGGGAAAAAGACAAAAAAAAGTTTGAAAATCTGAGTTTGGACTTGAACACCAAACTCACCCTAAATTTTGCGTTTATTCACGTCCCCATGAAAATAATTCCTAACTCTGTCACGGGTAACCCCTAGATGTCGAAGCCATAATTGGAGTGATCTCGTAGTTCCTATAAGGTGGAGACTTTATCGATAAAAGAAATGTGTCTAGAGCCGAATTTTCCTTCGGAATAAAATATTAAATAAAAGGTGATAGAATTACATATAGCTTGTGGTGTCATTTTCTAAGGATAAAACTTGTTCATGACAAAAGACTTTGACGTTTGAGAAATGGATGACGGTTCATCTAGAAATGTATCATATTTCAGCGTTAATGACAAGTACTTGAAGGAAAGAAAAATTAATTTTACCATTCAACTACCAACTAAATGAGAAGACGATGTGATGCAATAATTCTCTTTGACTTTTAGAAGTTGTTTTCATCATCCAATTGATTACCAATAAGAGATCTTTGATTTCAAATCAATTATATTGCATTATTTAAATCATTAAATTAATTTATTATAATATATATCAGATAAAAATTAGTTTGAAATTTAAACAAAGTTGACAGAAATCTTACGGTTTAGAACAAAACCTTAGCCGTATGCTACAAATTTTGTACCCTCTGTCAAAAAAATTCTCTTCACATTAGTAAAACAACAGTCCTCTTTATGCATAATGCACACGTAAACGACTAGAACGGAAAAGAAGTTCTGACATTTTGTAGTATAACCAATTGATGTGGCAATTAGTTTTAAAAAATGGATATATAAGTCGGGAATTTTGTCGAATTAATTATTTAATTATTTGATTTATGATCAGGAGGAATTTTATGTCTACTAAATTTTTAACATGAACACTTATAAATTAGATTATTAAAAAATAAATCCAAATTAAAAAATAATTACTATCGGTGATAAAAATATATATATATATGTGGATTTTCTACGGTAGAAATTCCCATCTAAATATTAAGAGGGAAAAAAGCATGAGGACCAAAAGTGCCAAAATTTTGAAGGAATAGGAACTAACTCAATCTTCCTTTCTTTCTTTTTTTTTTTTTTTTTTTTTTTTTTAAATTAAATTTTCTTTGGGCCTACACTATTTTTGCGAGTAATTAGCACTAATCCCCCTAAAAGTTGTCACTTTTGGCAACTTTGCCCTCAAATTTCTTATTTTGGTAATTTCCCCATGAACTTACTAAATTATTGCAAGGGACCCCTATGATTTAATTTTCTGTTAAATTAGTTAGGAAAAACCCACATACGTACGCCTCATGTAAAGACGGAAAAGCTCATTTTCAATAAAAAATTTTCAAATCTAATACAAATCCTAATGTAAATCTTCCCATTCAAATCTTTTATTCAATAGAAAATTAACTAAAAGGGTTAAATATTGCAACAATTTTGCAACTTTAGAGGGTAAAGTGCTAAAATTAAAAGTTTGGGGAGCAAGTTGTCAAATGATAATAAATTCATGGGACATCAGTACCAAATACCCATATTTTTGCAAAGTACAAGAAGGGAAAAATAAGAAAAAGACAGAAAACCTCGCTAGAGATGTTGGTTAAAGTTTTTAAGAAGCAAGGACAATATGATTTAATTTGTCTCTCCATATCAAGTAACTAGAGCTGTTTTGGTTACTGTTAATTTTGACAGGGTTGGTGATTGAAATGTTTTCTATAATGACATTTCCATTAGCATAAATTCTGAACGAGACACGCATTAATCCTTCCAAAATCAAGTCATAGATCATCTCCTTTGAAGAAGTGGAGAAGATTTCTCGCTGCCATAATACTAGTTTCTTCATCTTCAAGATCGTCGGGATCTGAATCGCACTCTAAACATGTAACTTTTTCTATCTTAATAATAAGCAAATTGTGAGGTCGATTTCGTTGAGACACTGATAAAAAAAAAATGTCCCAAGAAAGCACTTACTGTTTCAAGCTTTAAAATTGAATCTCATATGGTGAAGCGTAGAGAGAATTCTTTCCCCTAGGACACACCAAATACAATATTATGAATGAAAAATTAAAAGGGAAAAAAAAAAAAAACAAATAAGGTTGCTCTTTAAAATTCGTTTTCCATTTTGTCTAGTTCTCTCGTTCTTAATCTTTTCGATATATGTATTTATATAATAAATAGTTAAGGTAATCACAAGGCGTAAAGTACAAATTTCTCTGTCAAAGCTTCTTTTTCTTTTCTTTCTTTCTTTCTTTTTTAAGTGCTTTCTTATGGCAGGGCAAAAGGGTTCTTGTACACACATGTGCACTTACAACTTGGAATTCATGAGAGGAGTTAGGAAAATAAAAATGAAGATTTCAAGTTTTTGCTAGCAATAGGAATGAAACACTTGGTCCATGTAGAAGTGCTTTGCTAGGGTTTTGCCCTAGCCGAGAAAGGACATGCCAGCTAGCGCCATCAACAAGGCGGCCCTCAGGACAGTTCAGCGTCCGTCGACACTCCTCATCCACCACCATGCCAGTAATCGTTGCACCGCAACATGAAGGGCAAGAAAGCTCCCAATTTTGTGATCCTTGGTCTCCAAGCTCGGGCACCAATGTGTCCTTCCAGCAACTCAAATCTTCTCCTCAACTCAAGCTACCGCTTGCCTTGTCTATATACATAGGTGTCTTTATTCTATTATCGACAAACAATTATCATATGATAAACTATTTTTTATGATATCTAAACATGATAACTTAAATTGCTTTATAAGCCCTAATCCAAACATGTACAAGTTTATAGCTAGATCTACCGGTGGATAAATGAATAACGAGCCACGTCCGTGTGGAGCTGCTCACTATCGAGTAGCCTTCGCCTTTGGCGCAGCTGCCTGCTAGTGAGCAACCTACATGACTTGGCCGGCCTTGTGAGTTCTCCGAACCACCGATGGTTCCATTCAGCAATTAGTTATGAGGCTGCTTACCTCCAAAGCTAGGTTTGTGGAATTAAATTAAGGGTGCGATTTGTTTCAAGATTCAAACCTAAAATTTCCATCTTGATTTTTGTCTTTTTTTTTTTTTTTTTTTTTTTTTTTTTTCTGAAAGTCAACAAAAATTATAATTAGTTTTTGAAAAATCAACCAATTTCAGCCTAAAAATTTCATTCCAAATCCGTTAACCAAACGCAAGCTAAGGTTGATTCCTAACAAAAACTGGTCCAAAGCTTCTTATATAGCTTCCCAGCTTTGACTTGCTAAATTTAAGGTAAAACAAATATTTTAATTAAATAAACATCGACAGTAGTACTAATTGCTTCACAGTCATACAATATTCCCAATAGCAAACATCAACAGAAGATATGTTTTATTGACTTAAGGCAAACTAAACACTCAAATACAGCAGCTTCAGCTATATGAAGACATCGCGATAAAAAAATGCGAGAGAAAAAAGTCTAAAAGATCCGAAATAGAAGCATCGTCGCCTCTAGATGTGCATGATCATGAATGTGCATGGAAAAAAAAAAACGTGACATCGGATTTGATTCAAGACGTATAATTAATTTAGTGTCGTTAATGATAATAAACAAAATGTATAGAAAGAGAATTAAGTACTTAATAAACTAGTTTCTCTTTGTCAGCGAATCGTTATCAACAAAATTGGAATTCTTGTGGTGATGCGTAAATCAGGTCCCGCTCCCGAAACAAGAGCTACAAAGCTTGTAGTATGAGCCCTATGGTTGAGCTGTTGAAGCATTGGGAGGAAGGAAAATACTGGCACTTGAGAAAAGTCTCCACAAAACAGCAACCTCGCTCCCAGTGTGAATTGAGGACAAGGTCAAAACGTTGTGTTTGTCGACGAAACTGTCGTTGTCCTTGTCTTGAATCCTTATCTCAATTCATAAACCTCTCCTTGTAAATGCCAAACCTGAATTCTTCCATTTCCATTTATGTCCATTTTTTTGAACATGTATTGAGTGAATTTATTTTCCATGTGAGGTATGGTTGACAAGAAATGTGGGACCCACTTATTTATAATTGATCTTTCATTGGGTTTTTTTTTTTTTTTTGGGGTTAATGTTCTGCTTCTTTATGTACTTCCCACCATCACAAATTTGTGTTTGGTTTTGGTATGCAATCAGAATATATATATTTCATTTGCAAAACGTTTTGTTTGCTCTTATTTCTAGATCTGAAACATTCTCTAAAAATTTTTTTTAACCACCAACGCAACCATCCTGTGACCACAATCAGTGACGAAGCCAGAAAATTTTGTTAGGAGAGGCTAATTAATACATAGATAAATTTTGAATAATATGAATTAAAATTTTCATTTTTTAAAGGGGGTTTTATGCAATTTTCTATATATATTGTTTTTGTATAAAGACAGATAATTAGGAGGGAAACAAAGGTTGAGAGTACTAATAGGCTAAAATTTTGAAACGACTTTGTTGTTACTCCATTAGCAGTTCTATATAATGAAGTGTTAAGATGAAAGAAAGGCTGATGAATGGAAGGAGAAAACAAAAAAAGTGTGGAAAAATAAAAACACAATTTAATTGGTGTTTAAAAAAAAAAAAGTAAAGAAAAGAAAAGAGAACTAACGTAAAGGAGAAAGGAATCGTTTAATTGTGCCACCGATTCCACACCCATAACCCCCACCGAAGCTGCATTTTGATTCTGGTGGCAGAATTTGGGGACTATTCAGAAAATAGAATATATAGAAATTGATTCTAACGAGTATGTCACTGCATATGTTAGAAAAATAAAACAGTAAAAATAAATGAGATAGATTAGTTAACCTGTTGATTCACATAGAATGTCAGGAAAACTCTTCAAAATTCCGTTGATTCATATAGAATACCTGAAATTGGAATCAAAATTCATTGATTCAAAAGAATACCAAAAATTGAAGAGAGAAGAGTAAACTCAAAATTTTATTTATAAACTGATTGTTTATCTTTACATATAAATGTACTAACATATTTATAGGCTAAATTGTCCCAACTAAAAATGGGAAATTACAAAATAAAATTTGGAAAATAAATAATTCCAAAAAATAAAAAAATAAAATGAGAAACTAACTTATTTTCTTACCTAATAATTAAGCCAAAATTAAACCTAACTTTCCTATTTGTAAAATTGTTAGCTGACTTTTCTTCTATATTAATTGTCTTCGAGTTAAAGATATGCTTCTAAATTAATTAATTAATTTTCATCACCTTGGTGACAAGGAGTCACCTAAGTGTCTACCCATAAGTGGGTTATCTTCCATTTAGTATTGTGCTTATAAGGCTCAATCTCATTAGTCATAGTCATTAAATTGGGCCATGGTAGTCTCTTGGTACATATCTAGTAATCCTCTGGTTTACTTCTTCTTGGTCCATCTAAAACTTGTGATTCAACTTTATAAAGTTAGAGTTTTTCACATTCATTTGATCATATACATAATTCCAACTCATTTAATCAATCTTTATGTCCATATGTTATGACTTACCATTAGGTCATATTTTTAATGTTTAATCATTTTGTCGGTATGAGATCTTAACTTGTAAGATTTATTTAAATTTGTATATAATTCCATTTTAGATACTTGATGACCTGTTAGAAAGCCGAACTATCTAGTTTCTATCCTTATAACCCTTAAGTGGGTTGTCTTCCAATTTCGACACGATTTGCTTTTCAATATGGCTTCATCACGTTGCATTTCACGTTAGTTGAGATTCAAAAGTGAATTCAAGTGTGAGGCAGTGGTTGAAAAGAGTGAAAGAGGAGAAAGGCTTATGAAGGAAGTGGAGAGAGGATATCGATAAATGAACGAATGTGAAAAAGGCGTGAAAGTTGGTGTTAGTTGTTCTGAGCTCATTATCATCTTCTTTTGAGCTCCTCCTCTCTAACATTTTGTTTCTTTGCAAGTTACATTTACTTTCCGGTTCCAACTTCTCAACTCCCCATTTCCAACTATATTAACTATCGTCATTATTCCTTACGTTTTTTTTTTAATACTCAGAATAAGCTTTTTTTTCATTCGTACATCTTAAATTTATCGTAGAGTTATAATTTACACCTTAAACTTTTAATTTTGACAATTTATATCATAAACTTATAAATATGTAACAAATTGCACCTCATTGACAATAAAATTAATCTTTTGAAGGAAATTAATATGTAATGGGTTTTTAATTCATGATATAATAATTATTTTTATCTTTGTTAATTAATAAACTATATGCAAGTAAAGTATCAATTTTTATTAAAAAATCAACATTGCTTATCAATAGGGTTACAGATTTGTAAGTTTAGAGTGTAAATTGTCAAAATTAAAATTTAAGATGTAAATTGTAATTCCATAATAAATTGAGGCTGCATCAATACAAAAAAGCCTTCAAAATATTACCTTTCTACCCTTGTTTTCAATATTTTACAATTTACTCGACTGACAATATTGCTTTTAACTTGTCACTTCATTATGAATCTTTCCAAACACCAAACTCCACCGTCCAACATTTGGCCTATTGCTGATATCATCCTACATGCCACATCACTGTCATCTCAGATCTAGTAATGGATATGAGAATTTATATATATATATATATATATATAGCATTACGAGAAAACATGAAATAATTAAAATAATCATAATAACAAATAATGATGATGATGGTGATAAAAATAATATCAGGAGGGCGAAAAAGACCCAGGAAGGAAGGAAGCAAAACGATAGGAAGCAGTAATATAGAAACTTCACCTAAATAAAAAGGGAGATTACACAACATGACATGTATACAGGAATTAAATAGAAACATGGTAAGTTTTTGAAAATATCTTAAGGATAACATAATTATCTAGTAATTATAAGAATATTTTTCACGTCTTGTACTTCAAAATTACATAATAATTATGTAACTTTTTGAAATTTGTGAAATGTTTTAAATAGTAAAATTATGCTATTTGTTTAACTCTCCCGAATAAAAAATAGAATTATGAAAATGACTATTCTTAAAAGTTACTTGCATGTATGACTTGGTAATCCGAGTGGAAAATTCAACTCTTTACAATTCAAAGATGAATCATTTGTCCAATTTGCGTATGAGGCTCTCTGCCTAACCAATCATTTTCTAGCGCGTCATTTCAAAAGGGCAAAAAAAGAGCAAATTGTAGGTTAAACGATTTGGGAAGGAATGAGGAGTTCTATCATTTTCCATTTTCTCAAGATAAACTATTCTAACCATTTTTTGTTTTTGATAAGGGTGCACGGCGGGCAGTTTGAGCGGTAATTGGGCTGTTTAGGCAGATTTATTTTAAAGCGATTTGTGACAATTACAAATCATAACTGTTCAAAGTTCAGGGGGTTTGGGTGGTGTTTTTAGCAGGTGGTTTGGACGGTGTGAGTTTTACACTAATGTTTTTAATCCTCAAATTATGTTGGATAATTATTTTCTTTATATTTTGGTATATACTTTAAATTAACTGTTAAAAACATATCTTATTGTTACGTTATTTTTCATCTCTTCTCTAATAATCCTCCAAGGAAATATAGTAAGGAAAGAAATGTCTGCACATGATTTCTCAAACGAAAAACAATTGTATGGCATGAAAGACGAACAAATGTATCTTTTCAAAAATAAAGAGCGTCTTTTATTTAACTAAATAAACATCAAAATTAGTGATCTTGAAGAAATGGTAAGATCGTTGTAAGAAATGATTCATTAAAACAAAAGAAGCATTTAGAATATTGATTAGACCAAAAAAAATAGGGAGGCCTTTTTTCAATATTAACAACCCTCCCCTATGTTTAATGGAATTTTTAATATAATCCATGTGCTTTAAACATATTGTGGTTATTTCTTATGTTCTTTTAAGGGAAAAACACATGAATAACATAAATTTAAAGATTATTAAACCAATATGAAATAAAAAATTAATACTAGACTAATACAACACAAAATTAAACTAAAATTACTTAAAATTTGTGTCATGTTGATAAAAATGAGGAATATGTATCATTGTTGGTCAATAGATGAAAAATGTAGTTATTTAGGTAATTTTCTCTCCTTTTATTTAATCACAAGTTGATAACCATAATTAATTTTTGGGTTGGGGGGGGGGGGGGGGGGGGGGGTGAACACATGCGCACCGTGCTCAAACGACATCAACTGTTAAAACCATCAACACTGGGAAAGGACATTTAAAATGGAAAAAACGACAACCAAGGGAAAACGACAGTAAAGAAACAAACGACAATTAAAAATAAAAAAAGATATGCAATATCAACGACTCATAGAAAACGAACACGGAATTTTGAAGCCACTCGCATATGTGAAGGCGGTAATAGCATTACACATCACACGTTTGTATTATAAACCACTTCCTTTTTTCCATTGAGGTTATGATGCAATAATATCGACGATTTGTCAGAAAACAAACATTTATGCTTTGTTTGATAACAAATTTTAACTCCAACTAAATTGTACTTTTTCATTTTAATTTTTGTCTTTTTCTGAACAGTCAACAAAATTTATAACTACTTTTTAAAAAGTTAACTCAACTCAAACTTAAAAATTCCATCTCAACTCAAACTTAACTCATGCACCAATCGGACCCTTAGCTGTGTTCAAAAAGATAAATGCGAAAAGAAAAAAGACCCATGAAAGAAAAAGAAAAGAAAAACTTCAACAAAAATAACAAACAAAAAAACAGAGGAAAGAAACGACAGCACAAAACAAAATTGCGGTTCTTGAAAGTTACTAAAAATGTACTAGCAATCACATTTCATTGGGAACTGAGAACACAAGTGGAGCATACAATTCATTACAATTCAAACGACGCAGTAATTTTTCATATCAAGACACCTTCTATGACCGAAAGAGTCCTTTTAAGTCCAAGTGAAATAACTAAACCAACACAATACAAACAAACCTCAGGTTCTTTTACATACAACACTACAAACCATGACTCCCACACAGCATGCTCCAGAAAGCTATGCACTGCATAGCAGCACACTCTTTATTCAACGGGAATTGAGTTCTCCGTACGATTTGCAAAACCGCTCCTTCTACAAAACACAAGAAATTATAACTCGTTAATTTGGAAAATTTGACTTCTCTAACATTATTAGATGGAAACCAAAGCCAAAAAAAAAAAAAAAAAAAAAAAAAGAAGAGAGAGAGAGAGTATGTAACACTGGTTTTTGACAACAGATCAAATGACTCATTCTCAGAAAATAATTTACAAACTTACATATATGTATATATATATATATATCTCTCTCGTTGTTTGATGAGAAACAGAGTACTAACCTTTAGTGTTTGATCATCCTTGAAAGTTTCGCCTTATGCACTGCCACCATTACGTAAATCCAATCATTCACATCATTGAGGAAGTTGAAGTATGAATATGTCCAAGTCTTGCTGAAGATTAAGCTGCCACAAACTCCCCAAAATCTGACCACAAGTCCAAGTCCTAACGTGACATAGAATCCTCTGGTTATAAACTTGTCCTGATCTTCTTCTTCATCGTGGGCTGCCGGAGCTGTAGAAGCAGTTAATGCATCACCTAGACACATCTTTGGAAGTGGGGCTCCACAGAGCTCTGGATTCCCTGTGCATGAACTGGCTTCAAAGCTTTGGAGTTGAGTGCCTGTTGGAATTTTTCCGGATAAATTGTTGTTCGACAAGTCCAATACATCGAGACGAGCAACCTCAGTGAGGCTTGAAGGAATTCCACCAGAAAGTTGATTGTTTGATAGATCCAGAGCATCTAGCAAAGCAAGCTTACCAATCTTTGAGGGGATCTGTCCACTAAAATTGTTCCGTGATAAGTTGAGAAAGACTAATTGAATAAGCTCAGTGATTTCTGTAGGAATTTCCCCCATCAGCTTATTGATTGACAGATCAATGCTCTTTACGAGTCCCAAAGTCTTACTGAATTTTGACAGTGTTCCTTTACATATCAATTCTACATCATCTTGATAAGAAAATGCATAACCGTTACTGATATAGTAAAAATTGTCAATAGCTGTATCTCCACTCTCCCAACTTTTTGTCATTGCAGTAAGATTTTTCAGACAACTTGGTGCACTTCCTGAAATGTTATTTAAGGACAAGTCCAACAGTTGAAGATGCGACAGATGACATAGCTCCGAGGGAATGCTTCCAGGGAAGTAATTGGATCGTAAGCTAAGAACAAGAAGTTCCGATATACTTTCTCCAATCCATGTAGGTATTGGTCCCTCTAATCTATTTTCTTCCACGCCAAGAGCCATCAAATTTGTGCAGTTCTTCAATGACGAAGGTAATTGTTTAGTCAAAGAATTGTTACCCACATGCAATGTCTTAATCTCAGATAAGAAGCCAATTGAAATTGGAATTTCTCCTGACAACTTGTTATTTGCCAGAATGAGAACTTCTAATCTTTTAAAAGGTGACCAATAGTCTGGAATTTCTCCAGATAATTGATTAAATGAAATATCAAGAAAGCTCATTGGCAAATCATTTGTGACATCACATATGGAACTTAAACTTGAAAATCCATTTGTGGAAAGATTTAGTGCCCCGACTTTGAACATGAACGGTGGTATCGAACCTTCTAGCTTTTTTGAACTCAGATCTATCCTTGGGTGACCTTGGAATTCAAATGAATAAGTGTTGATTTTTCCATGGATTTGGTTGTTAGAAAGATCCACCATCCAACACTTAGCAGAGATGTCCCAGAACCAATCTGGAATAGAATCTGAAATTCCAGAGTTAGAAATATCAAGGGCTGAAATTTTTTTTTGAGTTTGAAGCCACCTTGGAAACTGAAGGCCCAACTTGCAAGAACTAACTGAAATAAAATCCAACTGAAAAGGAGGAAGCCAATGATATCTAAACTTCAAATAAATGAGTTACCATACAAGTGCAAGAAAGACAGCTTGGTCAGCTTTGAAAAATGAGCTTCCGAAATCACACCATCTAAAGTGTTCCCAAAAAGATTCAAATACTCCAATTCAGCTAATTGTCCAATTACTTCAGGAAATGGCCCTATTAATTGGTTTTGATTTAAGTCCAAATGTTGGAGAGAGTAAGGAGTGCACCTAGAGAATGACCGAGTGTGCTCGAAAGGCAGCAATCTGCTGAGATTGGTGTTTTGTGAAGATAATTCACGTGACAAGCATAAGTTCCAAAGGGATTTTGGAAATTCTCCTTCTAAGTAATAATTGCTAAGATCAAGGCATATAAGCGTTGTCAAGTTCCCTAAAGCTTCTGGAACGGGACCTCCGAAGTTATTGTAACTAAGATCAAGGTATGTAAGTGCACTAATGTTCCCCAAAGCTTCGAAAATGGATCCTTCTAGCATGTTATGGGAGAGATCAAGACGAACAAGGCTACGACTGAAGGAGAATACCCATTGGTATATAGAAACAGAGAGCTGGTTGACGGAAAGCTCAAGGATAGCAAGTGATGTCGAAGAGTTAACAAGAGAAAGAGATGAATGTGTGATATTTGGAAGACTGCACATAAATAGGCGCAAGTTCATTAGATGAGGGAGCTTATTGACTACTTGCATCCAATCGGTAGCTTGTCCCATGTTTGTGTAAGTAAGGTCGAGTAGTCTCAGATAAGAAAGATGAGAAACCCACCCCTATACTTTCCATGCTGAGATCATGGTTATAGCCAAGATCAAGAACCTCCAAGCTAGAAAGATTTCGAAGCTGAGAAGGAATTTCTCCACTCATTTCAGTGTACGAGAGATTGAGATACCTTAATTATTAAAACCAATATGAAGAGGTAATAATATACTCATTATTAAAACAGAGAAATAGCATCACAACAGAAATGATTAAGAGAAACTAGTTTTAGAATATGGATCCATTGGTACCTTGGAAGTCAAGCAAAAGCAAGAGCGTCAAAATCATCTGAAGAGGCAATGATCTACTCATTGTGGAAACAGAGCAATAGGATCACGACAAAGATGGTTAAATAACAGGGCAATATGGCAACAAGCTCGGAGCAAAAATGAACAAAAAAGAAGTGAAGAAGGAAATTAGAAATATATATACATATATATAAACAAGAAAATGTATAGTTGATCATGAAAATAATTGAATAATGAATTACATTGACTAGTGCAAGACCTGATTTTTCCATCGTGTGAACATGAGAATGAAACCATGACATTGGGTTTTGAAGTGTGATTCTGGTCGGAGATCAATCTTCTCTTTGTTACGTAGTGGAGACAGCCGTTTGAAAAAGAAAAGGTAAAGACAAGAAAAGAAAAGAAAAGAAAACATTAAAGGAAACAAATTTTAGTAATGATTATTAGTTTGTTTAGGGATAAAGGACCATTAGTATGGAAGATTAAAATGATCCGTAAGGAATTCAGGCAATGATATTTACAATTTTACGACATAATGATCATTAGTTTGTTTAGGGATAAAGGAAAGATTCATTTTGAAGGTAAAGAAATGGAAGTTAACGACATTGTGAAACTAAATCTATTATAAAAAGAAAAAAAAGAAAAAAAAATAATTTCACTTTTAACCCTGAAGGCTGAACTTTAGGCCTTGTCATAAATGTAACGCTCTAATTGCTACCTAACAATAACGTTAGGAAATTAACATTAGAATTAACATGGTTAATGTGATGAGATAGCAAAATTTTTATTATAATGTTATGTTGAGTTATTTTTCAGGTGACGCGACGAGGACTCGACGTGCTAGAACAAAGTTCATGCCAAATCGATAAAATTTTCTTATGATGATTTGATGAATTCATGTGACATTTTGTTTTAGTATATATAAAATGATATGTATATGTTTATACATATATACTATATGTAAGTATATTTTATTTTATATATATATAAAGATTGTATTGTATATATATGTCTTTATATATATAACATATATATATTAAGTTATTTGATTAGTCAATTATATATATAATTATATGCATGTATATGTGTGTTGTATGTGTTTGCACGGTATAAGGAGAAAGGTGGTAGGTGATGCTTTAAAAAAAAAAAAACAAAAGGTGTGCTTATAGTGTGGTAGGTGGGAGCCGAAAGAAGAAGAAGAAAAAAAAAAAAAAAAACAAAGGCTTATAGTGTGGTAGGTGGGCAGCGGAAAGAAGAAGAAAAGAAAAGAAAAAAAAAAAAGTTAGTGGAGCCAAAATTCATTATTGCCTCCCTCTCTCTCTCACTTCCCTAATCTCTTTCTTTCTTTCCCAATTCTTTTCACATTCTCTCTGCCTCTCTCTCTCACGCACAAACACAGAAAAAAAAAAAAAAAAAAATTTTGCCAAACCTCCAAATTCTTCCAAGACCGAAAATCAAAGAATTTCAAGGTATGTTTCGGAATTCCAAATGGTTTTTAAGGATGAAAATGAACTCCATTTTTAACAAATTTGATATTTTTGGAAAGCCCTAGATGTCTATTTTCTTTTAAAATCAGTTTCATATCATTTGGAGTTATGTGTGAAATTTTATGATTTTTCAAATAGGTAGAGGTCGGACTGCCAGTTTCGGTAAAACTTTTAATGATCAAATTTCAAAACTATTTTTGAAAATCCAAACGGTCTCCGTTTTTAAACAAATTCGATATTGTTAGAAAACTATAGATGTCTATTTTCATTTGGAATCAGTTTTATATCATTTGGAGACATCTGTAAATTTTTATGATTTTTCAAATAGGCAAAGGTCCGGCTGCCAGTTTCGGTAAAACTTTAGAAATCAAATTTCAAAACTATTTTTGAGGGTCCAAACGGTCTTCATTTTCTACGAATTTGGTACCATTAGAAAGATCTAGATGTCTACTTTCATTTAAAATTGGTTTCAGATCATTTGAAGCCCGGTGTGAATTTTTATGAAATTTTGAAGGGACAAAGGTCTAACTGCCAGTTTCTGCAAAGATTTGTAATTTCATGAAAGTATTCAATTTTTGTGTTTTGATGTTATTGAATGATGAAATAGGCCTTTTAGGAGCTGCTATAATATGATGGATGTGTTTGATGTATTATTATGAGCTTTCGTTGATTTCATTATATTTATGATTCATGGCATGAACGGTTCTAAAGACGAGCACCCGAGACCTCAATCGCGCGTCACCATCGGAAAATTTGAAAAGTTTAAGTGAGGCGTTTATGTAAGTACACTCTCACCTGCAACATGAATTAAAGATTTGAGAAGTATATATTTTGATGTTGATGATGATGTTATGATGTTCTTAAATAATACTTCTCCTATGATGACGTTTTGATTAAAAGTATATATATGGTATGTATATGTATTTTATGTTTTAAAATGGCGTTGTACACCCTTGATGATGATGATGATGATGATGATGTTGTCCGGTGAGCGGACTTTTGTCACCGTTGGTTTGGGATTTGCTACCCCAACCCTTCCGTGACTAGCGCGCTATGATGGTACAATGCCGGGCCCAATATATGATGGTTTTAAAAGTAAAAAGTTTTTAAATGATGTTTATATTTATGATGATGAAAGAAAAATGTTTATTTACATTTGTGAGATTTAAGTGTCTTACTAAGCCCTTGCTTATATAAGTTAATTCATGTTGCAGATAAAGGAAATGGTAAGATATAGTGTTGGAGGAGTTTGGAGCGGATAGCGGGACGATATGTGATAGGAAAACGGGAGGAACGATCTTGAGATGGACATTTATAATTTCAAATAAAGTTTTGAGACTTTAATTTATTATTATTTGATTGGATAATTCATATGGACTTAAATTTTATTTCATGATTTGGGTTTTAAAAGAATATATATATATATTTATATATATTAATTATGAAGTTAAAATTTAGATATAGTTTAAAAAAAAATTCTAGAGTTTTCTAAAATTATCTAAGTAAGGTTTTCCTTTATGTAAATACTTTTATTTCAAGCTTAATATTTTCCGCAATTTTATAAGAAATAAATGATTAAATAAGAAGTCAACGGTAACGGTCCGTGAGGGGTCGTTACAGATATGGTATCAGAGCGGTTTCCTATTTCCTATCATGCATCGCCACGTATCCACTTCAAACTTCTTCAAGTAAGTAATTAACTAGTTTCCTTAAATAGAAATGTAAGAGTTGTGAGGTGATGTTCTATTTATGGAAAGTGTCATCCAGTTTCACAGTTCTGCCGCCAGCGTCACAGTTTTGTAAGTTTGTTTTCTTACTTTATTTTAAGTATAGTAATTATGAAAGGTTATCATATTACTATGATTAAGATATAAACCTGGTGTCAAACCCGGGTTAGATTGAAGAGGACCGCAAGGCTTCGTTGGTATTCCGAGGAATGAAGGAAGAGCTATGCATCTTCGATAGGACCCAAGAAGTGATTGCACGATATGGAGACTCTCTTCAGATTTTGTCTTGTAGGGACGCATCTTCAAGATATGATTGCCAGTAAATTAGAGTTGCGCAGCGGAAGCGTGTAGGATAAGCTAAGCTTACGATATGATATGAAGAGATCGTGAGGAATCTCTAGTATGATATGATAATTTATGATGATTTTATGATATGATATGCTAAGATATGAATGAAAGAATAAGTTTTAGATATGTCGAAAATTAGAATTAGAAACTTGAAGATGGTTCGTTGCATGTACGACCGAACCAATTTCTTAAGAGCCTAATCTTGCAACTGTAATGGCTAAGTTGCAATGATAATTCCTAGAGCATTAATAAGAAATGAATAGGCTTCGAGATTAGATAGCCTATCGCCTTACCATAGTAAGGTGATAATTAGAAATTTTTCATTCTAATAGATAAGATTGATGGCTATAAGTTTGACGATGAAAGTGATGATACGATCCATCAGTAAGAGAAATTAAGTAATGTTGGGGAATTTTAGATATTCCTAAGAATTACGATTATGCCCTTGTTCTATCAAGGAAATGTTAGAAGCAATAAGAGAAGCTTTTACTATCTAGCAAGTGGCTAGTTGATTTAAGTATGCCTGTCATTGCATCACTCGAACGATATTATGATTTTTCCAAGATTGGCTTTGAAAAGATTCAAAGAAAATATTTTTATAAAAGATCTTATGTTTAATAGAACCCTCTCATTTTATGTAAGAAGGCCAAAGGGGGCCATAGGCCGAATCCTTGAGGGATGAGTTTCGAGAAAGGGACGAATTCCAAGATTGGGGCCATTATGAAAAGTAAAGGGTTCTAATAATATAAAATTAAGTTTCAAGAAAGGAACTATTTTCAGAAAGTGTACTGAATATATGATATGATATGCTTTCCAAGTATGAAAAATTATGTAATACGATAAACTTTTCAAATATGAAAAAGATATATGATAAGATATGTTTTTTTTTAAACATAGCAAGTTATATGATATACTTGCTCAGTTTCTACGTAAATAGTTCTTGTGATGCAATGTGAAGGGACAATATGTATGAAAGTAAGAAAGTAAGAATGTATTCAAGTATGTATGAATGTATGTAAGTATGATGATAAGATATGAAAGTAAGATTATGGTTCTATATAAGAGACATGATCCCATTAAAGGATTAAAATGAGAATTTGATCAAACCATTATGAATTTATGGTGGATTTTACGAGCAGTGCCAGTGAGAATTGTTGATAGAGAGCTCTACAGTAATCTGATAGTGCTCGAGTTGTTTGACTATGACCTAATTTTAGTAATGGATTTCTTGGAAAAATATAACGCGTCTATTGAATACCGAAGACGTAAGGTCGTGTTTAATCCCGAAGGAGGTGATCGATTTGAATTCATTGGTGATGCGAAGAAGAAGACAAAGTTGTTCCTGTCAGCTATGAAGGCCTGAAAGCTACTAACCAATGGTTGTAAGGGTTTCTTAGCCAACATTGTGGATAAGAAGAAAGAAGACAAATTGAAGCTTGATGATGTACCCGTCGTACGAGAATTCAGTGATGTGTTTCCAGAGGACTTGCCAGGTTTGCCGCCAGATAGAGAAATCGAGTTCGAGATTGAGATCGCACCGGGCACGGGGCCAATCTCTAAGGCACCTTATCGAATGGCACCTGCTGAATTGAAGGAATTACATGAGCAACTTCAAGAGCTGTTGAACAAGGGTTTCATTCGCCCTAGTCATTCACCGTGGGGAGCTCCAGTTTTATTCGTGAAGAAGAAGGATGGGACAATGAGACTCTGCATCGACTACAGGGAGCTAAACAAGGTGACCATAAGGAACAAGTATCCATTGCCGAGAATTGATGATTTATTCGACCAACTGCAAGGTACGACTGTGTTTTCGAAGATTGATCTACGATCTGGATACCACCAACTGAAGATCAAGGAAGGAGATATCCCCAAGTCAGCTTTCAGAACTCGATACGGTCATTATGAGTTTGTAGTCATGCCGTTTGGGTTGACCAATGCCCCTGCTGCTTTCATGGACCTGATGAATAGAATGTTTAAAGCGTTTTTGGATAAGTTTGTGATAGTATTTATCGACGACATTCTCATTTATTCAAAGACTCGAGACCAACATGAAAAGCTTATAAGGACAGTTTTGCAGACATTGAAACATCACCAGTTGTATGCCAAATTCTCTAAATGCGAATTTTGGTTGGATCGTGTGGCATTCCTTGGTCATGTGATTTCTAAAGATGGCATAATGGTGGATCCCGCGAAGGTTGAGGCAGTTAACAATTGGAAGAAACCGACCAACGCAAGTGAGATCAGAAGTTTCCTTGGTTTAGCAGGTTATTATAGGAAATTTGTAGCTGATTTCTCGAAACTTGCTATGCCGCTTACGACACTTACCCGAAAAGGAAAGAAGTTCGAATGGACAGAGGATTGCGAAAAGAGCTTTCAAGAGCTGAAGAGACGACTCACAAGTGCTCCAATCCTGACGATTCCGGATGGGGATGAAGGGTTCGTAATTTATAGTGATGCTTCTAAAATGGGACTTGGTGCAGTTTTGATGCAGAATGGGAAGGTAATTGCCTATGCTTCAAGACAATTAAAGGACTATGAGAAGAACTATCCCACCCATGATTTAATTTTGGGTTGGAATTAATAGTTGGGCAACTTTCTGCAATGACTTTGTCTCCAACTATTTTAGATGACATTCGGAGCAAACAAGATCTTGATCCAAGCCTTGTGAGGATTAAAAAGGAAATGCACAAAGGGAAGTGTGAAGGATTTAGTGTGTGTGATGATGGAGTGCTGAAACTTAAGGGACGGTTATGTATTCCTAAAGATGAGGAGCTAAGGAAGAATATTCTTGAAGAGGCACACAACACCCCGTATATGCTTCATCCTGGTGCAACCAAAATGTACATGAATCTTAAAAATAGTTTCTGGTGGTTCGGAATGAAGAAAGATGTAGCACACTATGTGAAGCATTGTATGACGTGCCAACAAGTTAAGGCTGAGCACCAAAAGCCAGGAGGGGTACTTCAGTCAATTCAGATACCGGAATGGAAATAGGAAGACATTGCGATGGATTTTATTACTGGATTGCCAAGGACTACGAATGGATACGATGCTATATGGGTGATCATTGACTGATTGACCAAGTCAGCACATTTTCTTCCTATACGATTGACGTCCTCTATGGAACAGTTGGCAGAATTATATGTGAAGGAGGTAGTGAGGCTTCATGGTGTTCCCAGATCTATTATTTCAGATCGAGATAGTAGGTTCACCTCCCACTTCTGGAAGAGCGTTCAAGCTGCTATGGGTACGAAGTTGAAATTTAGCACGGCTTTTCATCTGCAAACAGACGGTCAGACGGAGAGGACTAATTAGACACTTGAGGATATGCTTCGAGCTTGTGCCTTGGACTTTAAAGGGAGTTGGAGTAAGTTTTTGTCATTGGCTGAGTTCGCTTATAACAATAGTTATCAAGCGACGATTGGGATGGCACCCTATGAGGCTCTTTACGGAAGACGATGTAGGTCCCCGATTTATTGGCATGAAGCTGGGGAGAAGAAGCTAGTGGAGTCAGAACTTAAGGAGAAAACCGACTTCTTCAATAAGACAACTGAAGCATTGAAAATGATTCAGCAGCGGATTGCCACAGCTCAAAGTAGGCAGAAAAGCTATGCGGATGTGCGTCGAAGGCCCTTAGAGTTCGAGGTTGGGGACTTGGTGTTTATCAAGGTTGCCCCGATGATGGGCGTGATGCGATTTGGGAAGAAAGGCAAGCTTAGTCCCAGGTATGTGGGACCATATATGGTGATTGAGCGTATTGGCAATGTGGCATATAAGTTAGATTTGCCTCAGGAGATGACGTCCATCCACAATGTATTTCATGTCTCGATGTTGAAGAAGTATGTACCGGATCCATCTCACGTCATCAAACCACAATCGATTCAGATTCAAGAAGATATGAGTTATGAAGAGAAGCCGGTTGAAATTCTTGATCGAAAGACAAAGACCTTGAGGAACAAAGAGATTCTCTTAGTAAAGGTTCTTTGGCGTAACACAAGATGGAGGAAGCTACATGGGAGCGAGAAGACACAATTAGAATGAATTATCCAGAATTATTCTAAGTTTCGAGGACGAAACTTTTATAAGGTAAGAGGGATTGTAACGCTCTAATTGCTACCTAACAATAACGTTAGGAAATTAACATTAGAATTAACATGGTTAATGTGATGAGATAGCAAAATTTTTATTATAATGTTATGTTGAGTTATTTTTCAGGTGACGCGACGAGGACTCGACGTGCTAGAACAAAGTTCATGCCAAATCGATAAAATTTTCTTATGATGATTTGATGAATTCATGTGACATTTTGTTTTAGTATATATAAAATGATATGTTATATAAATGGATATGTATATGTTTATACATATATACTATATGTAAGTATATTTTATTTTATATATATATAAAGATTGTATTGTATATATATGTCTTTATATATATAACATATATATATTAAGTTATTTGATTAGTCAATTATATATATAATTATATGCATGTATATGTGTGTGTTGTATGTGTTTGCACGGTATAAGGAGAAAGGTGGTAGGTGATGCTTTAAAAAAAAAAAAACAAAAGGCGTGCTTATAGTGTGGTAGGTGGGAGCCGAAAGAAGAAGAAGAAAAAAAAAAAAAAAAAGAAAGGCTTATAGTGTGGTAGGTGGGCAGCGGAAAGAAGAAGAAAAGAAAAGAAAAAAAAAAAGTTAGTGGAGCCAAAATTCATTATTGCCTCCCTCTCTCTCTCACTTCCCTAATCTCTTTTCTTTCTTTCCCAATTCCTTTCCCATTCTCTCTGCCTCTCTCTCTCTCGCACAAACACAAAAAAAAAAAAAAAAAATTTGCCAAACCTCCAAATTCTTCCAAGACCGAAAATCAAAGAATTTCAAGGTATGTTGCGGAATTCCAAATGGTTTTTAAGGATGCAAATGAACTCCATTTTTAACAAATTTGATATTTTTGGAAAGCCCTAGATGTCTATTTTCTTTTAAAATCAGTTTCATATCATTTGGAGTTATGTGTGAAATTTTATGATTTTTCAAATAGGTAGAGGTCGGACTGCCAGTTTCGGTAAAACTTTTAATGATCAAATTTCAAAACTATTTTTGAAAATCCAAACGGTCTCCGTTTTTAACAAATTCGATATTGTTAGAAAACTATAGATGTCTATTTTCATTTGGAATTAGTTTTATATCATTTGGAGACATCTGTAAATTTTTATGATTTTTCAAATAGGCAAAGGTCCGGCTGCCAGTTTCGGTAAAACTTTAGAAATCAAATTTCAAAACTATTTTTGAGGGTCCAAACGGTCTTCATTTTCTACGAATTTGGTACCATTAGAAAGATCTAGATGTCTACTTTCATTTAAAATTGGTTTCAGATCATTTGAAGCCCGGTGTGAATTTTTATGAAATTTTGAAGGGACAAAGGTCTAACTGCCAGTTTCTGCAAAGATTTGTAATTTCATGGAAGTATTCAATTTTTGTGTTTTGATGTTATTGAATGATGAAATAGGCCTTTTAGGAGCTGCTATAATATGATGGATGTGTTTGATGTATTATTATGAGCTTTCGTTGATTTCATTATATTTATGATTCATGGCATGAACGGTTCTAAAGACGAGCACCCGAGACCTCAATCGCGCGTCACCATCGGAAAATTTGAAAAGGTTAAGTGAGGCGTTTATGTAAGTACACTCTCACCTGCAACATGAATTAAAGATTTGAGAAGTATATATTTTGATGTTGATGATGATGTTATGATGTTCTTAAATAATACTTCTCCTATGATGACGTTTTGATTAAAAGTATATATATGGTATGTATATGTATTTTATGTTTTAAAATGGCGTTGTACACCCTTGATGATGATGATGATGATGATGATGTTGTCCGGTGAGCGGACTTTTGTCACCGTTGGTTTGGGATTTGCTACCCCAACCCTTCCGTGACTAGCGCGCTATGATGGTACAACGCCGGGCCCAATATATGATGGTTTTAAAAGTAAAAAGTTTTTAAATGATGTTTATATTATGATGATGAAAGAAAAATGTTTATTTACATTTGTGAGATTTAAGTGTCTTATTAAGCCCTTGCTTATATAAGTTAATTCATGTTGCAGATAAAGGAAATGGTAAGATATAGTGTTGGAGGAGCTTGGAGCGGATAACGGGACGATATGTGATAGGAAAACGGGAGGAACGATCTTAAGATGGACATTTATAATTTCAAATAAAGTTTTGAGACTTTAATTTATTATTATTTGATTGGATAATTCATATGGACTTAAATTTTATTTCATGATTTGGGTTTTAAAAGAATATATATATATATTTATATATATTAATTATGAAGTTAAAATTTAGATATAGTTTAAAAAAAAATTCTAGAGTTTTCTAAAATTATCTAAGTAAAGTTTTCCTTTATGTAAATACTTTTATTTCAAGCTTAATATTTTCCGCAATTTTATAAGAAATAAATGATTAAATAAGAAGTCAACGGTAACGGTCCGTGAGGGGTCGTTACAATAAAATACCTCCGAACTTAAATTTGTAATATTTTTTCCCCTTAAACTTTGAAATATTTATAGATTTCCCCTTTCAATCGAATTTTTAACTAAAAAATACTCACGACACTTATTGGCAATATGAGTTAGAGGGTGTTAAGTATGAAATTACAAAGTTGACCTTATTATTAGGTCAAAAGAGTAAATATTTAAGACTGATTGTTATTTTTTTTTTCATACTACTCTATTATGTTTAACTTCGTAATTTCACATTTAATAAGAGTAACAAGTGTCATATGTGCTGCCAATGATTTTTACTTTATAATTTGATATTTAATATTACTATCAAGTGCGTTATTCTGTAAAAAAAATAAATTAAATTAAATTAAAGGGAAAAATCTGTAAATATTTTAAAATTTATGGGGAAAGAATGTTACAAATTTAAATTTGGATGGCGTGTTTCCTACATGGTCTAAAATTCAGGGAGAAAACGTGAGTTTGACCTTGAAAAAAAACGAGAGGCATATTTAAAAAGTTAAAAACGACAACAAAAATATAAACGACAATTAAATGAATAAAAAAAATTACAGGCGACAACTAAGAAAATGGAGGGAAAAATGATGACATCAAGATGAAGATACACGATGAAAATAGAAACTAAACATAAACTTAAAACTTTGAGGTGGGTGCAGAAGACGGCAAAATTAAGTCCATAACCACAAAAGGGGGAAAATAACGTGGAAATAGCATTAATTAAATTCAGCAACTCCAAAGTTCTACCGTACGATTAAAGATTGATGAAGACAATGGAAACAGAGTACTAACCTTCAGTTTTTGATCATCCTTAGTAGTTTTGCCTTGTGTACTGCCACAGTAACGTAAATCCAATCATTCGCGTCACTGAGGAAGTTGAAGTAAGAATTTTCTCCAAGTCTTGCTGAAGATTAAGGTGCCACAAACTCCCCAAAATCCGACCACAAATCCAAGTCCTAACGTGACATAAAAACCTCTGGTTACAAACATGTCCTGATCTTCTTCTTCATCACGGGCTGGTGGAGCTGTAGAAACAGCTGGTTCATCACCTGAACACCTCTTTAGAAGAGGGGCTCCACAGAGCTCAGGATTCCCCTGTGTATGAACTAGCTTCGAAGCTTTGGAAGTTGAGTGCCTGTTGGAGTTTTTCCAGATAAGTTGTTCGATATGTCCAGTACATTGAGACGAGCAACTTCATTGAGACTTGAAGGAATTCCACCAGAAAGTTGATTGTCTGATATCAAACTTCAGTGAGACGAGCATCTAGCAGAGTAAGCTTACCAATCTCTGAGGGGATCCGACCACTAAAATTGTTTCTTGAAGGCTAAGCAACGACATCAACACTGGCAAAAAAAAATAACCAAAAAATAGAAACGACAAAAAAGAAATGAACTACACCGAAGTAGTAAACGACAGAAAAAAAAAAAAAAAAAAAAAAAAAATATATATATATATATATATATATATACATATCCACAACGGAAGTTAATACTTTAACGGTTCCTTTTTAGAGGGACCCAAAAAAAAAAAAAAAAAACGACAAAAGAAAAAAACTTGAAAAACAGCAAGAATTGTACAAATTAGCATAAGAATGATAAAAAAGGAAAAACAGAGAACAATATAGGAATGACATAAACAAACAAAGCAGACGCAGGATTCTTGAAGTTACCCTTACAATAATTATAGTAAAGACATCTCCTCCTCCAAGTCATTACAATAATACAATGAAAACGATTTGAGTATTTTACATCAAGAAACATTATCCGTCTTTTCATCGAATCTACGACGGCAAGAGTCCTGTAGTCTACACATAACTAGTAACACAAACAAACTTCAGGTCCTTTGCACACAATACTACCAACCATTTAGAAGAGAAACCAGTTTTCTAATTTATTTCTTATTAAAGTAAAGTACTTAGGAACTTTATTGTAATTTAAGATATTTCTTAATTTTAGGTGATTTGAAAGTATTACGCAACTTATCCAATTTTGTATATTTTCACTTGTATTTATATAAGAACTCATTTATAGTGTTTCTCACTAATGAATTCTTGTTTTAATTCCATGGACGTAGGCACATCTACATTAATTATCTTTATATTCTCTTCTCTCTTATTACTAACTTTGTTAGGAACTTCTAACTGATTACTATTCAAAGTGTGTATACATACGTATATATATTTTTTACATTATATCCAATTTACATACGTATATACGTACATTTATATAGTTACATTGATATCCAATGACAGAAGGTCCTTTACAAATAACACAACAAACCATTTGTCAACGAAACAGAATCCTCTGTTTTATTTTGTTTCTTGAAGGCTAAGCAACGACACAAACCATGGCTCCAACACTACTTGCTCCATATAGCTATGCAGAACTATGTAAAGACACACTCTTTATTCCAAGGTACGAAGTATGTTCCCCATTAGATGTGCAAAATCTGCTCCAACAAATAAAATATATCGATACTTGTTAATTCGGAAACTTAAGGTTCTTTAACAATGCAAAAGAAATATATAACATTAAGCCAACATTTTTTTTTTTTTAAGACAATTCAGGATTTGGACAGACTTAAGAGAGGATTTAAATATTGTGCAGTTTGCGAATTAGAGTACTGACTTTTTAGCTTTAGATCCTCCTTGATAGTTTCGCTTTACGCACTGCTGCTGCTACATAAAGCCAATCTTTCATATCATCCAAGAAGCTGAAGTATGAATATCTCCATGTCTTGTTGATGATTAAGGAACCACAAACTCCCCAGAATCCGACAACAAATCCCAGCCCTATGCTGATGTAAAATCCTTGGCTTACAAACGCGTCCTGATCTTCTTCATTCCGAGAAATACCAGCTGATCCTGAAACGGTTGGTTCATCATCTGGACACCTCTTTAGAAGAGGGGCTCCACAGAGCTCAGGATTCCCTGTGTATGAACTAGCTTCAAAGCTTTGGAGTTGAGTGCCTGTTGGAATTTTTCCGGATAAACTGTTGTTCGACAAGTCCAAGATCTCGAGACGATCCACTTTAGTGAGGCTTGAAGGAATTCCGCCAGAAAGTTGATTGTTTGATAGATCAAGAGCATCTAGCAAAGTCAGATTTCCAATCTCGGAAGGGATTTGTCCACTCAAGTTGTTTCTCGATAAGTTCAGAAAAACCAACTGAATAAGTCCAGTAATTTCGGTCGGAATTTCGCCCATCAGCTTATTGCTTGACAAGTCAATGCCCTTTACAAGTCCCAAAGTAGTGCTGAATCTGGATAAGGTTCCTTTCCATATGAACTTTAGTTCATCCTCATAGGATGTGTACTCATAAGTTCCACCGGAATTATATGAATATGTATGCGAAATGGAAGTATCCCATGTATCTTGACTCTCCACGCTTTTCTTCATTGCAGAAAAATGACCGAAGCATTTCGGTATACTTCCTGAAAAGTTGTTCAAAGACAGGTCCAACAGTTGAAGATGCCGTAGATGACATAGATGTGAGGGAATGCTCCCAGAGAGGCGATTGGATTGTAGACTAAGAACGATAAGATTTGACAAAGTTTCCCCCATCCATGTCGGTATTGGTCCCGATAATCTATTTTCTCCCACATCAAAAGTTGTCAACTTAGTGAAGCTCTTCAAGGAATCAGGTATTTCGTTGGTGAAAAAGTTGTTTCCCAAATGCAATGCTTCAATCTCAGTTAAGGAGCTGATGGAGATCGGAATTTTTCCGGATAACTTATTATTTGCCAAAACAAGAACTTCCAAACTTCTGAAATGAGTCCAACAATCAGGTAGTTCCCCGGACAGCTGATTGAATGAGATATCCATAAAGCACGTTTGCACATCCTCAGTTATATCGCACAACGAATCTAGTTTTGAAAATCCATTCGTCGAAAGATTTAGTGTGCCAACTTTCAATAGGAAAAGAGCTATTGGACCTTCTAACTCGTTTGAACTCAGATCTATTGCAGGGTAACCTGCAATTTCAATAGGAGAATTTGGGATACTTCCATAGATTTAATTGTTGGAAAGATCCAAAGAAAAGATTTCAGGAGACAGATCATCCCAAAACCAATTGGAATAGAATCCGAGATTCCATAGTTGGAAATATAAAGTTGTGAATAATTCTTGTGTGTCTGAAGCCATATTGGGAACTGACGGCCCGGCTTGCAAGAGGCAAGGTTTATTGAATCCAACTGAAAAGGAGGAATCCAAGATGAACAAGGCCTCCGATGAAGGAAAACAGCCATTGATATATAGAAACGGTGAGACGGTTGTAGGAAAGATCAAGGACGGAAAGTGAAGACAAAGTGTTAACAAGAGAGAGAGATGAAGGTACTGACACTTGGAAGATTGCACTCACCAAGCTGCAAGTTCTTAAGATAAGGGAGCTTATTAACTATTTGCATCCACTCGGTAGCTTGGCTCATGTTTGTGTAAGAAAGATCGAGCAGTTTCAAAGAAGAAAGAGGAAATATCCACTCAACATTTTTTGTTGTTAAGCCATAATTATAGCCTAGATCAAGAACCTATAAATTATCAGTTCTCATCATAAAATTCCGCGAAAATTTCTTTCCTCTCACATTTCTTTCATACCAAACAGAAACACAAATGATCAGGTCTGAGTTTAGACTATCACTACGTCTACTAGATAATTAGTAGAAAATAAAGACGGGAAGATCAAAAGGAAAGAAAGTTATTGTTCCTTGTTAGGCAAGGGTCCATTAACAAAGTTCATAAATTTGATATTAATGGGTGTTTGGTGAATGAGTTTAGTTTAAGATTTTTAAGTTTTAATAATAATTTTTCAGAAAAGACAAAAAAAACTTTTTCAGAAAAAAAACAAAAAACATGATGAAAAAAATCTAATTTAATTTAAACTAAACTTCTCTCCAAACACGCCCTTAAATTTCTCCTTAACAAGGGTCTGAGCTTTTTTTTTTTTTTTTTTTTTTTGGCTTTTGTTTTCGAGGGAGGGTGAGAGAGAGAGAGGAGATGCGTTGAGAAAGAAAGAAGGGAGGAGGAGGGAACATGTGGGGTCCATAAAGTGAGAAAAAGAGAGAGAGAGAAAGTGAAAAGATTGTTTGAATGTTCTTTGTACTTTTACTGGTAGGACTAACTAGATGGACAAAAATTAAACTCAAACGGGTTATAGGTACGTACATGTTTTTTTTTTTTTTTTTCCCCTCCTAATGGATGATAACGATCTCATTATGAGATTTAGTCAACGATGATGCCAATTAATATATTTTATACGGGACCTACACATATTAGCACACGGTCCCTTACCATAACCGCACCAGCAATCAAGAACACACCGATTAAGATCACTAAAACTCAAACTCTTGTCACAAAATGTAATTTCTCTAACATTCAAGTAATTTCATTACTAACACATTAACCATTTTTATTAGGCAAATGTCTATGGTGATTTCTTTCGCATCAAGACAATTCGAACAACAAAGAAAAAAAAATAAATTAAAGATATTTTATTCAAAGCACAAAAACATGGATGTAGAATTTCTTTATGTTTAGCTACTTGAAAACTTCAAGATGTTAAGAGTGTGCCAACAAAGTTAAAAATGGAACTAAAATCGAAGCTCCCAGATGGATCGGGAATCGAATTAGTAGCAACAGTAACATTTTTATGTTCAAAATTTCTCTCATCTACTTTATTCAAGTTTTAAAATTTCATAACTTTCCATTTCATCTCCGATTAACCCATTTATTTTTCAATTTGGTCATAATTAACAGAGGAATGAATTTAAGCCAATACTCCATTGAACATGATAAGATTTTATTAGATTTGTTAAAAAAACTAATTTTCAAATGGCTTTTTCTAATATCCATTCAAATGCTATTTTAGAAAATTCACCTTTTGGTCAGAATTACAAAAAGTGCACATTCAAACGCTATTTCTTTTCTGAAAAAGTGACATCTCATTTCAAAACAAGAAAATAATCGTTTCAAAAGCAAAAACATGAACCAAATAGACTAAAAGTATAAGGAAATAAAGGACCCATGATTTTTGGTGGAAAATTTAAGTGTTGTTGCATATATTGTCAGCGAATTCAGTGTTGCATTCAAGAAGAAAACAGATAGAAATTGGACCTTTCTCATCCCTGGCTTCTCGTCGGTCACTCAACCGACGAGAAATATCTTTCTCGTCTGCCTAGAACAGACAAGAAAGGCCCTGATTTTTGTAGTGCTAGTATCATAAGACAGTGCTTTCTATGTTTTGTTTGCTAGCGTGTCTACCTTATAAAAGAGTTTGTATTAATTACGTGAAAACAGTACTCCATCTCCTAATTTATTATACTTTGTAAGATAACAGAGTAGTAAACTTCTCTAATTCTACATTAGATTTGCCATGATTTTTTGCTGTGTTGTTTGCAACCATAAAACTTGCTGGTCGATGATGATGATACCGATTAACATATTAGTACAATATATCGGGGACTGGGGCCCCCAGCCAGAATCCGACCACCAATCAAGAACACATCGATTGAGATCACAAAAACTCAAACTCTTGTCACAAATGTAATTTCTCTAACATTCAAGTAATTTCATTAATAACACATTAAACATTTTTATTAAGCAAATGTATATGGTGATTTCTTTTGCATCCAGACAATTCGAACAACAAAAAATTACAATAAATTAAAGATATTTTATTCAAAGCACAAAAACATGGATGCAGAATTTCTTTATGTTACTTCAAGATGTCAAGAGCGATCCAAGAAAGTCGAAAACGGAACTAAAATCGAAGCCCCCAGATGGATCGGGAACAGAGTAAGTTGCAGCACCACCGACGAGATTAGAAGCAGCACTTGGATCGGGAACGGGACTACCAAAGAGACAATAAGCGGCGCCTGCAGATGGATCGGGAACGGGACTACCAAAGAGACTAGAAGCGGCGCCAACAGATAGACCAAAGAGACTAGAAGCAGCGCCTGCAGATGGATCGGGAACGGGAGGACTACTACCAAAGAGACTAGAATTAGCGCCTGCAGTTGGATCGGGGACATGACTAGTTGCAGCATCGCTTCCCGGAGGCGCCTTAAATTGATTATACACAGCTGCGGTTCCAACAACGAGTTCACGAGCAATAAAATTGCCGGCTGTCGCAGTCATAAGATCATAAACCAAAGTTTGCTTGCGATCCTGGAACGAAAAACAAAAAAAGACGATACAAGAAATTTAGTTAAAATTGTCAATAGGATTCAAAAATAAAATATTGACGAGTGAGACAAGAAATATTAAGTTACCACACTATTAGACTTGTTTGGCTGTACGGAGTTTCCTGACTCGCTTTCCTTTCGCCTCTGTAGCAAATCGTTAGCCACAAACTTGGCATTGTCGTGGTGATGTGAAAAGGTCCCGGCGCCGTAACAAGAGCTGCATAGCTTGTAGAACGAACCATCGGTGGAAGAATCCAAGCATTGAGAACAAGGAAAGAACCAACCGATGAGAAATTCTCCGCAGCTATCACAGAAGCGCAACCGCCCGGATTTTACCAAGTAAAACAAGGTGAGAATGTCTTGTTTGTCAAGCAAGCCGTCTTTGTTCCGGTCAAGATTCTTGAAGAATCGGGGATTGGTCAGCTGCTTCATGTGCTTCTCTTCCTCCTTAAGCTTGGCCTTGTAAACTTGAAACCCTATTTTTCCATCTCCGTTTACGTCCAAGTTTTGGAATAGGTTTTCGGCCGATTGCTTGTCCACTTGGACAACTTTTCATAATAAACTATAGCAGAACTCCTTATCTCTTCCATCTCTCTCTCTCTCTAAATTCTCTCTCTTAATTTTTTTTTATTTCTTTACACTTCTGCTGGTACTAACGGGGCGTTTGGCATCCCAGTTCAAACTGAACCCGTTTGGGGGCGTCAGTCCAAACAGATAATCCCATTGAACCGTTGCACAGTAATTCGGAATGGTTTACTGTGCACCCAATTCCCTTTCATAACTCAGAAAAAGAGAGAGAGAGAGAGAGAGAGAGCTGAACTCAACATCTTCGCCGTCGCCAAGCTCAGCCCCAGCATCTTCGCCGTGGCCGAGCTCAGCCCCAGTGCCAAACACTGATCTAGCTGCCCCCCTTGCGTCTTCGCCATCGACCCAGACCCTTTTTCCCCAAACGACGAGTCCCTCGACACCCCCAGGACCTAGATCTGGTCTCCACCCCCTCCCCCCCCAACGACAGTACCCCACCATATCCAGCCCTTCCTGCCCGACGGCAATCTCCCCGCGACCCAAGCACTCGATCTCGACGGCAGAGATCTGCAAATGCGACTAAATCTTGAATCACAGTTTCTATTCTCTATCTCCGTCGCCGGCGAGTCTCACTCTGGTTGGGTTTGTTTTTTTTTTTTTTTGCTAGGTCCTTCACCGAGGGTGGAGGCTCCGGGGTCGGTTTGCTCTGGTGGCTTGCATGGGTAAGCGACGGGGCGACAAGGGTGGGTGATGGGGCTGGGTATTGGTTAGCTTTTGGCATTGTGTTGATTTGGGATTTTGGGGCTTTTTTGTAATTACATGTGTTTGTGTGGAAGTTTGTAAATTTAATTTTCACTAAAAAATGGTAAATAATTAGATTTACATTAAAAAAAATATATTATTTTTAACTTGTAAATAAAAAAAAATAGATTACGTAGTTGATGACGGGATCAACGGTACTGGATCCAGTACAGGAACGTAGAACCATGACTCGAGAAGGGGTGTAAAAATCAGATGAGAGATATAATGGCTGATGATATGTGAGAACGATATCAATCATATCTATGGTATAAAACCACGTAAAAGCAAGTTCAGTTTTATCTTGATTGGTTTTATCAATCATATTGTCATTAATTCGGCATATTGTCATTTTTTCCAATTTTACTTACTAGTGTTTGGTAAATGAGTTTAAGTTAAGATTTTTAAGTTTAAATTGGTTGACTTTTTGAAAATTAGTTATAATTTTGGTTGACTTTTCAGAAAAAGACAAAAACTTAGATGAAAAATGTGAGTTTAAACTTAGATGCCAATTTTACTTACTGGTGTTTGGTAATGAGTTTAAACATACGGTAGCATGTTAGAAAAACTTAAAAAAATTTATTCTCCTCATTTTCTTAACATCCAAACAAGGCCCTTGTTTTTTTAATTTTCAACTCAACTTAAACTTTTCCACCAAACATTTAACTAAACTTAAACTTTTCAACTCAAACTTTTTACCAAACACTCAACTTTTAAACTCAACTTAACTTAACTCAAACTAAACTTAAAAATCTTAACTCAAACTTGTGAACCAAACAGACCCTAAGTAGTGGCTTCGTATAGGTATATATATATATATATATATATATGTGGGTGTGTGTATATATACACACACGCATATGAAAAGGTCTTTGCATCTGCGCAAATACACTCTAGTTTCCTGAGATGACCAGGTCATCATTGTTCAGACGACTAGTATTTCTTAGCTACTTCCATATATATATTTTTTTCGTTTTTCTTTAGTACTTCTAGATATGTCACTATCATCAGTCACCAAGTCAAATTTTTGGGGATTAACTACAAAAATAATTTCACCAGAATCTCTATTTTAAACTAATTTTAAAAAAAAAATTCAATTTTTTTTAAGAGAAAATAAAAATTTAAACAATCCATTTAAAATAAAGATCTAAACGTGGATTAAATATATTTTGTATAATTATTTCTGATAAAAATCAAAGTTAACAAAAGGATATATACGTATATATTGATTAATCTTGACAGGACGGGTTCGGTCCGTAAAAAATTGTAAGTACAATATTAACTCTTCTCTAATTTAATCTTTGCCATTTTACAATGCAAAGAAACATTTAAGGTTTTTTTGAAGAAAAATAATTAATCTTTATCGTGCAGTCCGTCAATTGCGACCTAAATTGTACTTTATTTTTGTTTTAAAGATTGAAAATATTTGTTGCATCAGTACAATTGCCATTTTATCCAAATATTATCAATCACGAATATTTTTTATTGGTTGAAATTTAATGATAATTAAATAATTTTTTTGTTTTGTTAATGTTAAAGAATGGACACGAAGGATAATTATAAACTTTCCTTACCTTGATGCTAATGTTTTCCATCATAAAATCCACTTACGAGAATACAATATATGGCGAATTCCAACTTTAATTTTTTCCACATCCAAACTTTCTTCCTATCAAATATCTTAAATTATCAGTTCTCATCATAAAATTCGTCTAAAATTTTTTTCCTCTCACATTTCTTTCATACCAAACAGAAACACAAATGATCAGGTCTGGCTATAGACTATCACTATGTCTACTAGATAATTCGTAGAAAGTAAAGACGGGAAGATCAAAAGGAAAGAAAGATATTGTTCCTTGTTAGGCAAGGCTCCATTACCAAGTTAATAAATTTGATATTAAATTTTTCCCTAAACAAAATTACATGTTGTGACACAAGAAATTACATAGAAGAAATTAAAAATCCAGTCAAACGGAGAAAGCGTCGGTATTGGATGGAAACTCTTTTTTTTTTTTCAGCACTGATCTTCTCTCTGTAATTCTCATTCCAACATTTCTAGTCAATGTTAAACTTAAAAATTTACAGATGGATTTAATCTCCTTACACATGTTCTAATTAAGAAGCATGTCTAAATTTTTAGCATTTTGAAAACATGATTCTTCAAACTTCACAAGAAAGTTATTTTCAAAACATATATATCTATACAATATATAAAAAGGAGGGTAAAGAAACATTGTTTTCGTCAAAACAAAGCGTTTTGTCCTTTTTTTTTTCCCTCATTGACACAAGTAAGGATGAAGGGTGAGAGAGAGAGAGAGAGAGAGGAGATGTGTTGGGAAAGAAAGAAGTGAGTAGAGGGGAACATGTGCGGTCTATGAAGTAAAAGAGAGAGAAAGTGAAAATATTGTTTGAATGTTCTTTGTACTTTTACTCGTAGAAGGACTAACTAGATGGACAAAAATTAGACTGAGATTGGTAATAGGAACGCACTTGGTTTTTTTTTTTTTTTTTTTTCCTCTCTAATGAATGATAACAATCTCATTATGAGATTTGGTCGATGATGATACCGATCAATATATTTATATGGGGACCTACACATATTAGTACACGGTGTCCGGCCATAACCATGCCAGCAATCAAGAACACACCGATTGAGATCACAAAAACTCAAGTTCTTGTCACAAAATGTGATTTTTCTAACATTCAAGGAATTTCATTAATAACACATTAAAAAATTTAATTAAGCAAATGTCTACGGTGATTTCTTTCGCATCAAGACAATTCGAACAACAAAGAAATACAATAAATTAAAGATATTTTATTCAAAGCACAAAAACATGGATGTAGAATTTATTTATGTTTAGCTACTCGAAGACTTCAAGATGTCAAGAGCGAGCCAAGAAAATCGAAAACGGAACTAAAATCGAAGCCCCCAGATGGATCGGGAACAGAGTAAGTTGCAGTACCACCGACGAGATTAGAAGCAGCGCTTGGATCGGGAACGGGACTACCAAAGAGACTATAAGCGGCGCCTGCATATGGATCGGGAACGGGACTACCAAAGAGACTAGAAGCAGCGCCTGCATATGGATCGGGAACGGGATTTGTAGTACTACTACCAAAGAGACTAGAAGCGGCGCCTGCAGATGGATCGGGAACAGGACTACCAAAGAGACTAGAAGTGGCGCCTGCAGATGGATCGGGAACAGAGTTAGTTGCAGCAACCACCGACGAGATTAGAAGCAGCGCTTGGATCGGGAACGGGACCACCAAAGAGACTAGTAGCAGCGCCTGCAGATGGATCGGGAACGGGAGGACTACTACCAAAGAGACTAGAATTAGCGCCTGCAGTTGGATCGGGGACATGACTAGTTGCAGCATCGCTTCCCGGAGGCGCCTTAAATTGATTATACACAGCTTCGGTTCCAACAACGAGTTCCCGAGCGATAAAATTGCCGGCTGTCGCAGTCATAAGACCGTAAAACAAAGTTTGCTTGCGATCCTGGAACGAAAAAACAAAAAAGACGATACAAGAAATTTAGTTAAAATTGTCAATGGGATTCAAAAATAAAATATTGACGAGTGAGACGAGAGCTATTATTAAGTTACCACACTATTAGAGTTGTTTGTTTGCTTGCGATCCTGGAACGAAAAACCAAAAAAGACGATACAAGAAATTTAGTTAAAATTGTCAATGGGATTCAAAAATAAAATATTGACGAGTGAGACGAGAGCTATTATTAAGTTACCACACTATTAGAGTTGTTTTGTTTGCTTGCGATCCTGGAACGAAAACCAAAAAAGACGATACAAGAAATTTAGTTAAAATTGTCAATGGGATTCAAAAATAAAATATTGACGAGTGAGACGAGAGCTATTATTAAGTTACCACACTATTAGAGTTGTTTGGCTGTACGGAGTTTCCTGACCCGCTTTCCTTTCGCCTCTGTAGCAAATCGTAAGCCACAAACTTGGCAATGTCGTGGTGATGTGAAAATGTCCCGGTGCCATAACAAGAGCCGCCATAGCTTGTAGAACGAACCATCGGTAGAATAATCAAAGCATTGAGAACAAGGAAAGAACCGACCGACGAGAAATTCTCCGCAGCTATCACAGAAGCGCAACCGCCCGGATTTTACCAAGCAAAACAAGGTGAGAATGTCTTGTTTGTCAAGGAAGCCGTCTTTGTTCCGGTCGAGATTCTTGAAGAATCGGGGATCGGTCAGCTGCTTCATGTGCTTCTCTTCCTCCTTAAGCTTGGCCTTGTAAACTTGAAACCCTATTTTTCCATCTCCGTTTACGTCCAAGTTTTGGAATAGGTTTTCGGCCGATTGCTTGTCCACTTTGGACAACTTTTCATAATAAACTACAGCAAAACTCCTTATCTTTTCCATCTCTCTCTCTCTCTAGATTCTCTCTCTTAATTTTTTTAAAAATTTCTTTACACTTCTGCTGTACTAAGTAGTGGCTTCGTATAGGTCTATATATATATATATATATATATGGGCGTGTGTATATATATGCACACACGCATATGGAAAGTCTCTGCATTTGCGCAAATACACTCTAGTTTCCTTATATGACCATTCAGCTTACTAGTATTTCTCCGCTACTTCCATATATTTTTTTTTTTTTCGTTTTTCTTTAGTACTTCTAGATATGTCACTATCATCAGTCACCAAGTCAAATTTTTTGGGCGTCAACTATGATAACAATTTGACCAATTCCCTGTCTGAATCTCTATTTTAAACTTATTTTTTAAAACTAAAAATTCAAAATTTTTTTAAGAGAAAGCGTTGTAGAACAATCGGTTGTAGAACAATCGGTTAAAAGGAACATCTAAACATGAACTAAATATCTTACGTATAATTGTTTCTGATAAAAATCAAAGCTAACAAAAGTATATATGTATATATATATATATATATATATATATTAATCTTGCCAAAACAGGTTCAGTCCGTAAAAAAATTGTAAGTACAATATTAACTCTTCTATAATCCAATCTTTGCGATTTTGCAATGCAAATAATATTAAAGGTTTTTTTTTTTTTAAATAAATAATCTATATCGCATAGTCTGTCAATAGCGACATAAATTGTACTTTATTTTTGTTTTAAAAATGAATAATTAATGTATTTAGAGGTTGCTAGTACCACAGAGTTTAAAGGTATGAGGAGTATTTATAAATTATTAAATCTAAAACTAAGACTAGAACACCATCTTTGAATAAGGGAGAGGGAGCTATGAGTTAAGAGGCGGTTCTATTTTCTTTTTTGTTCCTTTCCAAGCTAAATTTAAACTTTAATTAGCTCGACTATTGCCTTTTTATGCTATCAAGTTTTAGTTTTTTGGTAAACACTATTAATTAAGTTTTAATTAGTTGGAATTTTATATAAATCGATATTTTCTGAATGATCTTACGTAAAGAATAAAACAAGTTTATTAATTTTTTTTAAACGTGGGAAAGGAGATCAAACTCAACATTTTTTTACGTAGTTAAGTGTGAAATCATCGCTATATTATGTCTATAACTAGAGTTTTAAACGTCGTTAACAGTCTAAACTATCATTATTTTAGCGTCTACTTCTGATGTCATGATATGTGCAGTCAGACCTACATTCCTAGAAAAATCTCGACTATATGAAGAAAGAAAAAATAAAGGAGCAAACTAAGGTCAATTCAACCCCACAGAACTTTCTTCCAAACTATGGGTTGTAACCTGGAACTATTTTGTCGAATTATGTACTACTGACTAGTAGTTTCCTCTTGGACCTCAATCGTATTTTCAATACGATTTCTATATATTTTTTTAACATATATTCAATAGTCAAGTCGCCCTCTAAAGTCGTTAGATCAAAAAATGATGTTAAAATTTTGAAGAAAATTAATAGACATGTACACGTGATATGACAAGCTTCGACAAAATTAATTCAATTTCTTAATCTTTAAAACGAACTCATGCAACGTACATATAATTATGTCCAAATTTTAATTGAAATACCTAATTACATTGTTGAATTCAAGTGATAATTTATCCCCCCCAAAAAAAAAAGTGGGGGTGTGCTGTCCTCCAGCATACCATATATGCTACATGGATTTGGAACAATTTTATTAATTTGACCAACTCAACGGAATTTATAACTCGTTAATCCAATTTTCTACTGACGACGCTCCATTAGTTTTACATTTATACTTTGTTTTTTTTGGCTGAAAATTTACATATATGCTTGTGCATATATATATATATATATATATATATATATATAATGAAAAAAAAAAAAACCACCGTTTACACATGGAGCTACATTTATACCTTTTTTTTTTTCCTGAAAATTTAAATATGCATGTGCATATATATATATATATATAATATGAAAATAAAAAAACCACCGTTTATGCGTCCAAATATTCATATATTTTTATATATATTATATTGAGCATGTACTCGATCGGTGTTTTTTATTTATTATCTGACAATACATAAGAAGTGTCCATTCTTCTTACTGTTCACCAACCTTCAACCGAATCACTCGTTTTGGTTGAAACGAGCTTCTTCTTCTTCTTTTTAACTTTTTCTTTAAAATCTTATATATACTTTAATTTTGAACCTGTATAACAAAATATTTTAATTATATAATAATATTCTTCAATTATTGTCCTCGGTCAAAATTTTTCTAATGTCCTATAAAATTTTTTTTCACAAACGTGTCTTTATTTAAACACTTTCTTTCTCATATAACTTTCTATATAACTGTTTCATTTTCTTGTTCTTCAAACATTTTATCCATTTATTTTGATCATTTTATGGTTTTTCTTTTTATTTTTGTTCTTTTTCCTAAAACCTTATACTTTCTCCTTTCTCTTTACCCCTCTTTAAAAAAAACTTTCTTTTTTAATATGTCCTCACTTGTTCCTTCTATTTTTCTCATTATAATTTCTTTATGGAAAAATTTCACTTTTTCTCTTGAACTTTAGGCATTGTCACAAAATGCCCTATGAATTTCAATTTGTAACATTTATTCTCTCTGAGTTTTTGAACATTTGCAAATTTCTCCACTCTGTTAAGTTTAGTAACAGAAAAGCTTACATGCCATGCATGTCCACACAAATTCAAGGGCATTTAAGTAGAAGCAAACAAAAACTAATTTTACCAAAAATTAATGACTTAAACTTAAACATAAAATTCCTTTTATTAGAGAGAATTAAATAGCATTTGAAAACGTTTAAAACCCTAATTAGAAAGAAAATTAAGTCTGTGTTTCTTTCCTTTCGCTGGGTTGTATTTTATCCCAAAGATTTCCACATAGAATCAGTGAAATCAATGCCATATCGAAACACTTCACAAACCTTGACAATATCACTCAAGAAGAAATTCCCATATCTCTTTGCTGGTTTGGATTCTACCACGAATATCATCTCCTGCCAAAAATGACAACAGTGTAAAATAAATTACATTATCCCAAAAAAAAAAAAAAAAAAACTAACTATCAGTTGTCAGTGGATAGAAGAGAAGATCAAAGAAACCAAGAGACGTACATCATCGAATTGCGTATCCATACACAAATGGCAAATGACATCTTCGATCAAATAAGGGATGCCATCATTTCAAAGAACCAAGATGAATTTTAAAAAAATAAAAAAAAATAATTAAAAGCTTAAGAGATTAGAAACTGGAGGCATTTTCAAAAAACTTAAAAATATCAAAGAAACTTCAATAAAAATTATAATCGATTAATTCCATCAGTTTAGTTTGGTTTGCTACGCCGGCGGGCGGGGCGAGGTGGGCCGTGGGTGGATCTCCTCGGAGGTGAAGGTGTTTGGAGTTCACGATGCCAAAAATGTTGATCAGAGGCCGACTGTTGCAAACACTCACTTGAGGTTGTTTTTGTTTTTTTGTTTTTTTTTTTTCATTATTTATTTTTTTATTTATTTTTATTTTTTTTAATAAATTGCTTTGGTTGCTTTGTCAAAAACAACTTCAGATTTGTCATGAAAAACAACTTCAGATCCAACGAAGAGAAGAAAGGGGGAAGAACGAATTATGCAAGGAAAAAGGTTTTTTTTCTTTTAGTTACCAGGAGATATGTTGGGGTAAAAAGGTCTTTTACCATACATGGTTGATGTGGCACTTCTCAAAGAAAGACACGTTGCAATTCCGATACTAAATTTAACACAGGGGTAAATTTGCAAACGTCCAAAAGTTTAGCGGAAAACGGATTGTTATAATTTGAAGTTTTATGAGGTATTTATGAAAAGACCTAAAATTTAGGGGGAAAAAATAAAATTTATCCTATCATTATTTTCTTTTAATTTTGTTTTTAACGAAGGACTTTTTATTTATAATTTATTTATATCAAAATGATTTTTTTCCTCAAATACATCCTTACTTGAAGATCCTTTTACCATATCAAAAAAAAAAACAAAAACAAAAACAAAACAATGCATACATAACACATGTGTGCATAACACGTGCTTATAAATTAGTATATATAGAAAGTCAAACCACGGTTTTTTTTTTTTTTTTTTTTTTTGAGCTGGGTAATACTAATTCAGTTCAATTCACATATTTATCCCATCATTTTCTAACATTTCAATCCCAAAGAAATTATTAATAAAGTATTTTTTGAGAGTTAAAATTGAAGTTAAGTATTAGCCTATTTTTATACCAAATCAATTATATATGGGCAATCTATCATCCTAAATCAACATAAAACTATTACTTAACTTTCACATAAACATGAATTCTTAAGTGTATTAAAGCCCTTGTCGTCATTGCTTGCAATTAACTTAACAACATGTTAGCAATATCAATATATATATATATATATATATATATATATATATATATATATATACACACACACTATGGTCTATGATCTCTTAGGAAATCTTATAGTTATTAATTTATTAAATGAACACTTGGGTGATACATAGATCATCTCCTCTGAAGAAGAGGCGAAGATTGCTCACTTCCATATATAATAACTGGTTTGATCTTCATCTTAAAGATCGTCGGGATCTGAATTGCACTCTAAATGTGTACATTTCTCGATCTTCATAAGGAAATCGTAAAGTTGATTGCGTTGAGACACTGACCAAATGTCCCGAGAAATCACTTGAGCCTAGGACAAACGAAATGCAATAATATGAATGACAAATAAAAGGGATAAAAAAAAAAAAAAAACAAATAAGGTTACTCTGTAAAATTCAAATTAGAGGACTTCTTATTTTCCATTTTGTCTAATTCTCTCGTTCTAAATTATTCATTTTTCTTCTTTTAAATATATATATATATATATATATTAATATATAGTTAGAGTGATCACAAGGTGTATAGTACAAATATCTCCTTCAAGCAGTAAAAAAAAAAAAAATAATTAGTGCTTTCTTATGGTATGGCAAAAGGGTTCCGGTGCACCATGTGCAGTCATAACTTGGGATTCAAAAGTTGATAAAAAAATACTCTTTTATTATTTTTCCATCCATTGTGAAAATAGGCATTCGAACAAACGGGGAAAAGATTTCGATTTTTTGCTAGCAATAAGAAGCCAAATTGTAAAAGCCCGCTCCATGTAGAAGTGCTTTGCTAGGGTTTTCCCCTAGCAGAGGACGGACGTGGGCAGTGCCATCAACCAGGCAGGCCCTCGGACGGTTTGGGGTCGTCGACAACATGGCTCCTCATCCAACGCCATGCCGCTAATCATTGCACCCCAACATGCAAGGCAAAAGAGCTCCAAATTTCGTGATCTTTGGACTCCAAGCTCCAGCACCAATGAGTCCTTCTAGCATCAGAAATCTTCTCCTCAACTCCCGCTACCACTTGCCTTGTCCACATACATACAAAGAGCGAAGAGAAAAGCTCTACAAGATCAGAACTAGAATCATCATCGCCTCCAGATGCGGCCGGAGCATAAGCATGATCAGTGCTCCCTAATGGAATGTTAGAAGCAGAGCGAAATTTATCATGAGGGTGTGGTGGGTGTTTGGTGTATGAGTTTGAGTTAAGATTTTTAAGTTTTAATAATAATTTTTATTGACTTTTTCAAAAAAGACAAAAAAAAATTCAGAAAAAGACAAATTAAATTGAAATTTTGAGTTTGGATGGGTGAACCAACTCACCCTAAATTTTACAATATGAATTTTACAATATAGCATTGTATTTATCATTGTATTTATTCTGAAAATACAATATATCATTTCCCATTCTAGTTGTCTAAGAATATTCTGATGGATTACTAATTTTTACAATACGCACTACAGTTGTCGGTTGTTCCAATAAATAACAGGTCCTTTTTAAAAAAAAAAAAAAAAAAATTTGAGAATAGGCTTGGCATCATCCAAGGAAAACCGGGGCGATTGAACAAGCTTCTAATATTCCTAGTGTTCTCATATTTTAGATCTATATATAATTACCCATTATCGATACTTAAATAACTTATCATTCCCTAAAAACAAGTATCTTTATCATTCATTATACACACTTTTCATTCATCTGAAACAATCTCTCTCCAGTTTTGTATGCATTTTCCAGAATATATCATGGACACAAAAATTAGCATAGATAAAATATTTTAAACTAATCTCCAGACATACCATAAAATTTTTAGTATAAAGAAATGTCAATTTACCGATTGTCAACTATTATTGGAAGTGATATGTAAGTTAACATATAAAATAACACTCTAATGGAGAATTTATTTTCACCCAAATGTCAATTTATCAGGCGTACGCATATGCACATTAAATATACATGTATATTTTGTTAGAAAAATAGGGTTTTATAGAGATAGAGGTTGGCGTTGTAAAAATAACCGTCGTGATATACCGATCTTTCATGAAATAGATTACCTGGATATCCATACCAATACGACGAGGGCAACTCAAACACAAAAATTTAATGGAAACCAACCATCTAAAGAAGAGCTATGAGCACATAGGACCTATTTGGGATTAGATGTTCATATGGTAGTTTACCATGTTTATTTCAAAATTCCAACTCTACATCAAACTCTCTCTCTTTCTCTCTCACTTTCATTTTAAAAAATACTCAAATTTTAAAAGTTCATAACTTTCTCATTTCAAATCAAAATGAGCTAATTTTTACGTCAAAATGTTTGAACAAAAAAGGATTCATTTTGTATTGTTTTTTTTTTTTTTTCCAAACACATCTCAAATTTTTACATTATTTCTATATCACAAAACTTTAAAAAACAAAAAACAAAAAACAAAAAAACCTTTTCACCAAACACATGTTTTCAACCTAATCTTCAAAACATCAACTTCAGATGTTGATCAAACGGGCCTTTAGCACTCCTTTGAGATGCTCTTAGTTTGGACTGGCCAAGCCCATCGACAGTTCAGGCTGGGTATGCTACTTACCGTTCCAGATGGTTGTTGATAGAAACTTTATCTACAATGACATTGCCATTAGAATCAATTCTGTATGAGACATCCAATCCTTCCAAAATCAGGTGATAGACTATCTCCCCAGAAGAAATAACAGACCGCTCGCTTCCATAATCACCGGATTCATCATCTTGATGATCATCGGGATCTAAAGCGCTCTCCAAATGCGTACCGTTCTCAGTCATCTTAAGGTAACCGTGAGGTCGATTGCGTTGAGACACTGATCGAATGTCCCAAGAAAGCACTTGCTTTATCAAGCTTTGAAACTCATCCGGTGAGGTGTAGAGTGAACTATTTCCCTGGGACAAACCAGTGAAAATATTATGAATGAGGAAATGAAAGAGAAAAACAAAGTGTTAAATTCAACGTACAGAACTGCTTGTTCTTGCAGTTATGTATTTCAATTCTTCCATTTTTCTTTATATTATTTTGCTTCTTAAAATTAAAATGATTGAAATTCATGTTATGACAGATCGACTTTTCTTTTCTTAAGGCATCAAGGAAACAAACAGATGCAACTTCCAACTTTAGACAATGAATTATCACCAGCAAACATTGGAAAACATTGATATTCTACCGTCAAAAAGGGTGTAAAAAGGTTTATAGCCCTTTTTGCACACAAAGACGAATGACTTATTTTGCTCCTACTTAAATAAGTTTCTCGTAGTATGGGCTATTTGATACTGTGAAGACCGGATGATATTTTGATGTTTACTATCATCGGCAGAACAATCGGAGCACCTTTGTCACATAGAGCTATGTTGCAGATGATAAGGGAGAATCAGCTATGTGAAAAGGATGCTTTGCATTCGAACACAATGAAACAAGGTCCCGCAAATGATTATATATTGAAGTACAAAGAAACAAGCTAACTTCATAGGGAAATTCCAAATTAAACGTAAAACAAAGTAACACAGGTTCAAGATACTGAAAGTGCATGTTTAACTTCTCACCGCTTTTCTCCCAACAATCAGCGAGTGTGGAAGCAAAACCCTCAGAAAGCCAAACAGAAGCTACTACCAATAAATTGTCCTCCTGTGCAAACATGAGACACGGTTACAGAAGTATGGTAGACTTACACAGTGTAACTAGTAATTGTCGTGAAAAGAAACAAGAGAATTGTAAATGTCCAAACTAGAAGTTATAATATGCGCGTAAAGCAGTAGAAGTAATACCAATAGCCACTTGGGTACTGTGGCTCCTTGGATGCTATCACAGTACGGGAGATAGGGCTTGATGTCAAGTACTGGCTATTGATAAAATTCAAACAATGGAGAGAGATGTCACACGCTGGAATATTGCTGCAGAAAGTATCAAGTCACAATAACAAGACCAAGAGAGACCGACACATGCATACATATAGTTCTTAACGTAGTGCAGCCAGTAAAGAAGAAATGGAACTTACTGTCCCATCCACCAGATCCACGCCAGAGAGCAGTATTGAATCCCCTTGGACCGCCTCAATCTGAATGGAGGACAGTATATTTTAGTTCAAACTAACTCTTTTTAAATAGGCATGCATCTCATTCTCACTCAGACTCGCGTTTTTCACACCATAAGATGGAAATGCATGCGAAAGTGGCATGGGATTTGACGTAGTCAACCAATGATGTAACACTACAACTTTAGCGAAAGAAGCTAATCTGTTAAATAATCAAGAAAATAATACATTTTTTTGGACTTCCTCCTATGATCTAGTTTATGTAGTCAACACATGGAGAAGAGGGAACGAAATGTTTCCTTTTAAAACATCATGTTAGCACCGTGAAGTCAAAGCATCCTCTTACTCTCTGTCAAGGTTGCTAAAAGCAAGAGCTCAAAAACAAAACCTGTTTGAAGCTTGTGCCCCTTCACAGTTACATGCAACCAATATTTTGTAAGCATCATTTTCTGAATCCTTGTTACTATTATAAAGATCAAAGAGCTTGAGATTGCAAAGTTTCCAATATATATATATATATATATATAATCATACATGGAGCCTAATGCCAAGAATGATCATATCAGAAAAGTTAGAATTGACAAAGATTCCTTAGCTCTCATTGCCAAAGATCGCATGCATACCTTTGCAACAGTGAGCCCAATGGGACATGGACGATGCGGAGATCGTGTCGCAAATACTCCCATCCTCCCACCTTTCAATCTTGGCACTCTTACCTATTGATTCATCCAACATTTTATAGAAACTAACCAGTAATATAAATAAAGAAGAAGACGGGGGGGAAAAAATGTAGCCTGCTATGCCATACAGCAACAACTACGAGGCAAACACCTTGGCTTTGAATTTTGACTTGGTTGGATGCTTCCAAAGCTTCTCCAGATCAGTATTTAGATGAAAGACATATATAACCCAGCAATGAGAATATTCTCCAAGCCCCTCAAGGGATGGCTGGAGGCACACGAGACAATTAAAGAACAAGCATGCCTTAGCAAGAGGTACAAGTAAAGGTTGCCTCGGTGTGCCATCCTGTGGAAGTGACAGCGAATAGTTCAATACTAAGACACCAAAAGAACACTTATGCATGCATAGCAACATACCCATTTCACCTCCATCATTTGGTTGCATATAACTATAAGGAAAAATGAAAAACAAAAATGATAAATAATCTCTATCTTAACAACCAAAGCTGTCATTCAAACTACCTGTTAGAAAAGCACGACTTGATGATGCCAATAGGTGCCATGGGATAAGAAGTCAACTCTAAATTTTCAACCTTTGGTTGAGCTAGTCCTTTCCTCAAAGCCTAAAAATTGTTTAATTGAATCAATGAAATGATTGTAATTAAGCAAAATCAAAGACAGAGGGGAAACGCCTATAGACACAAAGGCATAAAACTCACAAGCTTTAACATCACTCTGCTAGCAATAACATCATTGAAGAAATCAAGAAACGCAAATTATCAAACACCATGAACGAAAAGAGAAGGCTCAAAATCCTACTAAGATGGTTCGGCGTTTATTAGCGTGCATTTTTTAACTGATATTAGATCAATCTTCAACAATGTGAATGCCGATGCTATATTCAGCACAGGCTATACTTGTGCCAAATTTAGCATTTGTTATTTGGCACTAATTATATGATATGCCAAAGTTAACATTAATCTAAGCAATGCATTACAGAAATTACCCGAATGCCAAATTTTGGTATCGGGACAAGCAATTTGGTATTGCATTGGAGATGCTCTTATAGTTTTCGAGAATAGTCCACAATATTCCAAACTTTGATCACTAATTCGCTAAAAACTGTTGATAAATCCCAAGTACGGTTAAAGATTTGCAAATGCCACCTCAACAAAAAAAAAAAAAAACAACCTTAAGCATTTGTTATCCATCCAATCACCAACTCAAATCGGAAGAACAAGATATTTGATTTCAACATAATTTAAGATCTTAACAAATCTTCGTTCTTTTCTATATTTCTTAGCACATCAAAATTTAAATATATTTAAAAAATAGTAATTAAAAAAAAATCAAACAGAAAGTCAGAGAGACCTGCTGAGCGCGAATTCGGCCTTGCCTCTCGGCGGCGCATTTCTCAGAGGAACCATGAGAGCTTTCTCAAGCTCTCGAATTTTAGCCTCCAAAACCCTAGATTTTTCTCTTCCACAAATACACTAATTCAGAACAACAAACCAGAAGATTAATCATCACAAAAATACAAAAAAAAAAAAAAAAAAATCAAGGCGAAGAACAGAATATAATTTACCAGAGAAGGCAGTGGAGGCGGAGAAAGCTGCGAGAGCAAAGGCAATGAAAGCTCTCAAGGATTTCGATTCTGCGGAAAACGCCATAACCGTTGCTCTTTCAAGCTCGTTCAGTTTCTTGTAAGAATTTGAGCAAGGTTTTTTCGCTGTTCCTGCTCTTTACAGTTTCCTTGTCGTTTTTATCTTTGCTGTATGCCTTTTCCCGCCGGAGGTTGTTGTTGTCGTAGAAATAGATATTGGGGGTTAATTTCAAATGTCACACTAATCCGAGCTTATAAAACTTAAAATGTCGTATTATTGACACCGAATATATCAAACGTTTCATTATCAGTCTCTTTACGTTAAAAATTGACGGAATGAAGTACGTGAGGCTTACATGATGAATGAGTGGGTGGATGATAATTTGGTAAAATGAACGTTGAGTAGTTGATTAGAGAGTGAATTAAACCAAATCTATGTTTCCTAATTGAGTCAACATTGTAGGTTTCATATGTTGGTTAGTTGTGTATATTAATTCAGTTTTATACCCCCTATCTAATCAATCAAAGAATTTTTATTTTACCAAATTACTCTTCACATATGCTTTATTCTATTGCACTTGTAAGATTTCTCATCATAGAGGGGATAATAATGAATTTTTTGATAAGTTTGGAGGCCAATAATGTGGCATTTTCAGCTCTAGTAGAAATATTCTTCAAGGGTTAAAATTGAGTATTCAGATCAGCACTTATACCCATTAAACTTGTCACCTTTTGACAATTTTGCCCGCAAGCTTTAAATTTTGACAATTTAACTCCTAAATTGTTTAAATTGTTGCAATTACCTTATGTGGCTTAACTTTCCGTTAAATTGGTCACGGAAACCCATGTACGTTTCATGTGAAGACAGAAAACCCCATTTTCGACAAAAAAACTTCCAAATCTAATACCAACATTCAAATCCAAATCTTTAATTTAATGTATAATTTACTAAATGGGGCATATTTTAACACTTTAGAAAATTCAAAGGATAAATTAATACAATTAAAACTTTAGAGGGGCAAATTGCCAAACGGTGACAAGTTTGGGGACAACAATGAAATTAATCCTTCCACTAGTTGTCCTCCAACTTTGGGGTAAATCCTATTATGATCTCTTGTCTTTTGAAGTATCACATAATCTGTCCAACTATACAATTATTATTTCTTTAAAATGCTTCTATGAGCACAGATGTCTTCTTCATCCAAGCACACAATTTTCCCATCGGAGGACGTTATCTTTCTCATCTAGGCACGCTCTTCATGAACACAAATCGTCCGAGCGCGTGTTTTTCAATTTAGGTCATTCATGAATCCGCGACGAGTGACAGCATCCCTCAATCGACATCGACTTCACTCCACCAGCAACAACTCAGACAGGGGACAAAAATCTCTCTGAACTCCATTCAGTAAGACTAGTTTGACAACTTATAAGTACCTCTCCCTTGAGAGGCCAAAGTTCTTAATCAGAGTCTAATCGGTCGTTACTCAATCTAATCTAAAAGGGATTTGGGCTCGAACAGCATCTCGTAATTAACATCAAGAATTAATTTGTATCGGCTGAGACGGAGAAATTTGTGATCTCGAGCATGTCTATGTACAACGCCAAAACTAATTTGTATGCCAAACAATTTGACATTCAAGAGTTACAAAATTAGCACCAACATGATAAAATGTAAACATCGCCAAGTATCCTTCCACGTGAAACACCTCATCTCTGAGAGCCAGATCCCCTTTTTCATGGACCGAACTTGTCAGTGTCGTAGAACTCTATGTTCTTATACTTCTGGGATATTATCTCTGCTTGAACTTTTCTTGCAGTGTCCGTTGCACAACCAACCAGAATGAGAACTGATGTGCCTGCGAATCCCCGAAATGCAGTTAGGTGGGTGATTTGTTCGACCACAGCAGGGCCTGCAGCCAGGACTGCCAAAAATGCTGAACCGAGCACCGATATCCGACTTAGGACCTATTTCCAACCATAGAAGCCAAATTTCAGACATATATATCGCATTTATGATTATGCTTTAAGTTAAATAACCAACAGAAATATCAAAGAGTCAACTCGAGCTAGTTGGCAGTCCTATGGAGAATAATAAAGTCAGCATCAGAAAATACAATGTAAATATGATTTTTTTCTGTAAGCCATAAATTTTCCAAGTTCCAACTCTTGAAGACCGTAAAAGAACTTGCTTTAACGCAACTGAAAGTCTGAAACATTCATTCATGCAACATGAATCTTTTGTTTGATGTAAAAGAATGGAAATCAATTTCAATGGAACAATGAAACAACTCATAGTATATGAATTTGAGAGAGAGCTGAGCAACTCAAAACACCACAGTGTTGATGATTTTGAGATTCCGAGCAGTTTTGGTTGACAAGTAAATGCTACTTCACTTCAGTTAGTCGAGATGAAAGTAAAGAGAATGCAGACACTTAGCTAGAAAACAAGCGACAATTCAACTCACGAGTGTAAAATCAGTCGCAATGACACAAGAACAAAGGCTAATTCTAAATAAACACAGCCAATTAAATGATAGATTTTTGCAGCTTAAGATGGCAGAAAATTACCGTTTTAATAAATGCCGCTGTACTTTTACCCGGTCGTACAAGTGGGATTGATGCACCTTGACGCTTCAACTGTTCACTCACATCATCAGGGTCCAACTGAAGGAAAGTGTAGTAATAGTTGAAGAAGGCTATTAAAAGGATGTTGGTAGGAAGATAAAACGAACCTACAAAGAGTTCTCACGTTAGTCTTAGACTATCGGATTTTTTATCTTGTAGACATAGAAATCAAAACTCTACTTAATGAAACTAATGTGTGGAAGTTTCCTCTATTTTTATTTGATCTATCTTTTTGACAACGTTGCTATTCTCATAAACACAAGCGAAAATATGCAAAAATCCAGAACAGGTTGAATCTCATCTCATATATTATGCAAAGGATCATTTTCATAATACTTACTGAATGCCTTAAACATGGAGTTACTATTAATAATCTCTAGCGCCCAAACTTTTTGTAATATTAAACGGAAGCCTATGTTTAAAAAAAAAATGTTAAAATGTCAAAAGATCATAGAACTGATCACATGGGTTGAAAACTCGGACATAGTTTAAGCCAATAATTATTTTCCTAAGCTTTTAGACTCTCCATCTTTCGAAATGTCTATAGCAAAGAAAAAGTTAGTAATCTTACCACCGGGACTTAAAGCAAATGCAGCCTTCTTTAATGCAGCTAAACCAGTGAAGCGTGCCAGTGTACCAGGAAGCGCCAAAGACGATGTGGAGAATATAATTGGCATCACTCCAGAACTGTTTACCTGCATTGTTAAACTAGTTACTACTTAGATAGCTTGACAATTATATTTAATACAAAAAAAAAAAAAAAAAGTGTGTGTTACAATATAAGACTATTGTACCGCATAATATTTGAATATCATGTTACAATAGAAGACGAATGATGAATGAGACACAACCAAGGATCAGAAAGAATTAGCAGACAGGAATCAACTCGGTAGGATGTGTCGATTAGAAAGTAACAATAACTTGATCACTTTTGATGACTGTGAACTTAAAATAGCCGGGATAAAAAAGAAGTGCCAATATACGGAGGGTACCATTGGAAATGCTCCTCCATTGAACTTTGAAGACAAATTCTTGTTTTTGTGTTCTCGAATTTAACTAACTCGACTCTCTAGTCACAAGTTTAATCACTTTCAGGCATTTTCAATGGGGTTCGTACTAGCGCTAGTCACGGATAAGCATCTGAACCTTTTAATAGTCCATGCAAGAAGGAAAACGACTAGAATTCAGACCTTAAAGGGAAGGTAAGCAGATCGTTGAAGCCCTCCACTTCTACTGCTGTATCTTGAGGCATAGTTGAGTGGAATTTTCCTCTCGGCTTCCTGAAACCTTTTATTAGATTATTCTGAATGTTTTTTTATTCCGTAGAAAATAAAAGAAGCACTTCATCTTAGCCAAACAGCCCGTGCAACTTACAAGTAGCACTTACCTGAACATATACGATTCCGAAGACTAATAGAAAGAAGGAAGCGATGATAATGCCAAGTCCAACGTAGTTGCCTTCATTAAGAGCCTGTGCAATAGTTCTACCGAAAGATGCTGGCAAGTAGGAGATAATACTTGTGAATATCAAAAGCGATGTGCCATTTCCAAGTTTTAGGTCTGAGATTCGTTCCCCGATATACGTTGTCAGTACCGAGCCAAGTGTAAGTAAGGTAACGGAAGAGAGAACCCACTGCGTACTGAAGTCATTTACATAAGGACGAAGGTAGAGCACTTGGCCAATTGCCTGTCGGGACAATCACAGACAGATTAATAATATTGCGATCAAAACCCTCATAACTGTTAGTAAGTAGTTTGAGTTCCTCACCTGCACTATGGCGAACCCAACAGAAGCATATCGAGTATACTGAAGAATTTTCTTTCTTCCCGCTTCACCTTCTCGTTTCTGAAGATCCTGTAATTTGGGATAAATCTGTGCAAGAAGTTGGAAGACGATTTGTGCATTGATGAACGGGACAATACCAAGTGAGCATATCCCAAGTCTGCCAATGCCTCCTCCAGAAAAAGAATCTAAAGTGCTCAATAAACTATTCTGATCCAAATTTCCGACGAAAGCATCTCGATTAACCCCACCAAGAGGTATATATATTCCCAGTCGGGACAATGCCAAAAATCCTAAAAGCTTGAGAAACTTCCCCGGCAATGGGCCTTTGAAGAGTCCCCAAAATCAATGGAACTATCCTCTATCGACGCTGCCGGTATTAAATCACACTAATCAACTTCAGAGAGCAACAAAACTTTTCCAGCTTGAATAAAGCTAATTCAATATTTTTCGATCAAGAAAAACAAACCTGCCACCCCTCGAGCTGAAGATTTCTCATTTCTTGTACTAGAAGAACTCTCAAATGTTTGTGAGATTACGCTGATAAAACTTTCCCAAGTCGCATTTAGACCAGAAGAGACATCTGAATTGATACCCAAGGGATCAAAAACTGAGCCTTCAGAGCTGAGAAGTTGGTCCAATGAGCAAAATAGATTAATATTACCATGACTGCATGATTTTTCACTTCGAGTTAAAGAAAAGTAAGCACTAAAAATGAAAAAAAAAAAATTTCCTTATGTTATGTAATTGTTAAAGAGTTCAAACCTTACATTAAACTACCAAAGATTGGAAAGTCCCATTGAAGTTACTAAGATTGTTTGGTTAAAGATATCCATTTCTATGTATTATTATGGACACTTAAAAACAGGTGAAGATGCTATTCAAGCTCATGTGGAAATAAGAAGGATAACGAAAACTCAAACATAATTGGAAGACAACCTCGAAATTTTGGTCATACTTTCCAGCTTATAACCGTCTGTTTGATCATAAATTTGCGAAAAGCACAGTAGGTTTGGCAGAAGAAGATGAAAATAATTTTGATGCCTACAGTATTATACAGAACAATGTAACTCGCTCATAATGCAAGAATAGACTTTGGCATCTACATTAGTACCCCGAAGATCTCAGCCACTAGTTTGCTTCGAAATCGGATACTCCTCGTGAACTAGAGAATCAATCACCAAGTATGGTTTTATTTATTTATTTTTTTTTTTTTTGGCACTTCCAATGCTCAAGCTTCATGTAATCTAGGAAAACCATATACATGAAGGAAAAACAGTCATTTAGTTTTGCAGAACCTACAAAATTTTGACATGCGTGTAATCTATCCTCTCTGGTTTCGGTGTTCCATAAATAAGCTATCAATCAAGACCATAAAAACACTAGAGCAAAATTGGGTGAGTTAAACAGAATTACCACGATATACTTCCCTTCACAAGACAAATTATGTTCGAGACACCATTTTTAATTCAAAGAATTCAATTGCAATCCAAATCCAAATCCACATCCAGATCCACTTTATTACGTTTACGAAATCCGCACCGCACTCATTTTTCTTTCTCCCAAACACTCGTTCCTTTTCGATTCTCAATTTGAATTAAATTCTTTCAATTCAAGACGCTGTGCCAAACATGAGCATTCATTTCATAACTCTCTCAACATCACTATGCACTAGAACCTCTTTAAAAACATCCATGTTTGTATAACGTTTTGGGAAATCATAAAACTCAGCTCTTAATTCAGATACGGGCACTATTTTCGAACACACAATTCTATTAACTCCCACCCATCAACCTAAATCACACAAGCTTTACTTCTCATTGTCACACACACATTGCAAAATCCAAAAACCAAAAACCCATTTAGAATAACAAAAAAAAAAAAAAAAAAAACACCCCAGATAACCCAATTCAGAAAAATGGAGGCCACAGATTTCATCAACAAAGAGAGAGCTAAAAAGGGTACTAAAAAAATAAAATAAAATAAACTAAAAACCTGTGAGAGAGAAGGCCAAAGTTCCATGATTTGGAGGAGAGAGGCTTTCTCTGAACAGACAAAGAAGCCCGGCAGAGAGAAGTTCTGAGGCGCCGAGAGGAGTTGGGAGTGAGATGAGAAATGGAAGAGAAGGTGTTGAAGCAAAGCGGAGAAGAAGAAGAAGCTTCTCTGACCGTTATCAACATTCTTATTATCTATTTTTCTCTTAAGTCTCTACTGCCTTTTCTTCTCTTCTTTCATGACCTCTGTTCTCTCTAAACGATATATTTTGCCCCACTGACCTCAGTAAGGTAAGGCAGGCCACTATCATCTACGGACCACTTTTAATGTATAATATATTTAAACCAATGAAGTCTTGCCACGTCCAAACCAGTGTTCCTAAGGGAACCTAAACTAAAACGAGGGAAAAAATTAGATAAATTTGCCCTTTTTAAACACTTAGGGTGAGTTTGGTTTACCTACTCAAATTCAAATTTTTGAACTTAATTTTTGTCTTTTTTAAAAAAGTTTTTTATTTTTTCTGAAAAAGTCAATAAAAATTACTATTCAAACTTAAAAATTTCAACTCAACTCAAATTCAACTCAAGCATCAAACACCCCCTTATTTAAGTATAAATTGCCAAATTTTTTTTTAGGAAAATAATCGTTAATCAATAATCAATTATATTCAATAAGTGATTGAGCCTAACAATTACATATTAACAGTAGTCAATTACTGATTAATTATGATGAATCAATAATTAATTAATTAATTATTTCTTAAAAATCAATCATTTTCTTGATTTTACACAACTCGGCCATTTATTATTATTATTATTTTAATATCATTTATCCACGTATCCATAAACAAAGGTAAGGCTGTGGTGTTTTGATTGTTTTATTTCATTATTAAGGAGTCCCATTGATGGACCATTTTGAAATAACGATAATTTAAAATATTAGGAAATTTTATTCAGAAAACATTTACAAGAGGTCATTTTCCTATCTATACCTTCTAACTTTCGTTATTTTTTAATTTATATCTGTATTTTTTTTTAAACTTTTGTCTCTTTAATTTTTAGAAACTACAAAAGTAAATTATGAATTTTAAAATCTATTTCAATTTCATCCTTCATTCCTTTTTTGAATGTAAAAAAATAGAAAATATATTGTATCTTGAATATTATGTCTACATGTGTTTAAAATGTATAATACAATTTTTTCTTGGGAATTAAAAACTTTTAAAAAAACAACAATTGTCTTATTAAGGGTATGCTTATCTTTTTCTGTTTTTTTAAGTCCATAAAATGTGTGAGCGAAGAAATTAAAACATGTTTTTAAAATTTAAATGCTATTTTTGTAGTTTTTGAAAATAAAAGTACAAAATAAGAAATAGTTAAAGCCATAAAATATAATTATGTAATTACCAAATAAACAAATAAATAGTCTTGGAACATCTAGAACGAGGCTATGGGTAACTTTATGAATGCAAGAAAATCACAAATTACATGCACATACAATTACGAAGTCAGAAATTTTATTAAGAGGGGTTAATAATAACAAACTTTAATTTTAAGAAATAAAATGAAGTTTTTATTTCTTTGAGGAGGCTATTTGTAAATTTTTATCAAATACATACATTAAATCTTAATTAATAAAGAGTTCAGGAGCATTAAGCCCCACCTCAGGCCCTTGTGCCACATACAATTTGTGACTACATAAGAGTCAAGCTGTACAAACGTACAACTTGCATTTGTTATGCTTATTAATCATTACTTTTTTTTTTTTTTTTGGTTTTTAACAAAATATTTACAATTTTTTCTTTCGACTTTGTACGTATGATTGTCATATTGTTATTAATCTAATTCTTCTTCATCAATGGAGAAGTCCTCAAAGAAGAGGAAGAGAAAATACGTAAAGAAGGATATGAAAATGACACAGGGGGGAGTTGAAATATTGACCTAAATTGAAGCTGTACATAACTTAGATGTGATGCATATTAAGAAAAACATACATGATGCTTTTATTTAGAACGATTTTGAGTATGAAAAAAAATGTAAAAATACAGAAAAAAAAAAATGAATGACTAATTGAAAGACTTAAAGATACGTAAGGAATTAAAATTAGAAAAGAAGACGATAAGTGATTCAAGCTAGCAGCATTTTATTCATTGTCAAAAGATGAGCATAAAGAATTTTGATTTCCAGATGGGAATGCTGTAATTATTTCTAGAAATGTCAACATAAGCAAAGGAAATATAACTAGGTTAAGAAGTCATTATTGTCATGTTATCTCAACATCTCTTATCCGTTGGATTAAGGCAATGTTTAGAAAAGAAGGTGATGAATACAATCAAGAATATATATATATATATATATATATTCTCCATATTCATTCCCATATTCATTTTAACTATGTACATATAAAATTTTTGTATCAAGAATTATCTCTAGAAGTAACAGACGAGTTTCATGCCCTTGCACGTTGACCGAGTTTTTTAGTTTTTTCATGTGCTTGTTGCATGGTAAATTGAGTATGCTATCATACAAAACCCGAGATGAAAAGCGCAACATACAAAGTTCTGACATTTGGTTGAAATTTTTTTATTATTTTATTTTTAACTCAAAAGTTTTATAATTTGTAAAATTTGTCCTCACTGAAATTAAAAAAATTCTTATATAGTCCTTATTTTAACCCTACTAAAAATAAAAATTTCTGAAAACCTTTTGTCTTTCCTCTCGTTGCGCATCAATTATGCATAAATTAATTTTATAATAAAAAGTTTATACTTTAACTACTTTGCTTCTACTAAATCAAAAAGTTTATAAAACACTAAAATTAGAAATTCTCACATAACCTCCTTTAAAGTTTATTTATCCTTTAAAAAAAATTTGGTATCGCCCTCAAATAGATTTCTACTTCCACCCAAAGTAATATGACTTCTATGGGAATATCAACAAATTTGGGAAGTCATGATTACCTATATTGGCACAAGGTGATATGTTTAAGTATGCTTTGGTATAATTCTACTGATGACAATATATATATATATATATATAATAATACACGAAATTTCATTTCAGCATTATCAACAAAAGCTTAGAATATTATAAAGATGATCATTTTATCCTTGCAATCCAAGTTAAGTAAGACTATTATTTAGGTGATCAGAAAAAGGGTAAGAATGGGAAAGTGGCTTAGAAGGTAAATCATCGACACTTTTGGAATACACCATCAACGAATGGAAGTGGTGAAAATGGTGGTGAGGAGGACACCGTTGTTAATGGAGAAGTTTATCAAGAAGAAACTCTTAAATGACACCTCAATGTAATATTTGATGCTACTACACAGAAACTCGTCCTATATTTTGTGAAGATATTGAACCAATTGACGTTGAAGCAGTGGATGTTGAGTTGGAAATAGATCCCAATGATGAGATTCTACAAGAATGAAGTGGAGAAGAAAATGATGATGGGGAAACACTACTTGGTGATTCAGAAGACATAACTTAAAGTGAAGAAATTGATTGCTTATAAGGACGTGTTCTTATAACTTTCATTTGCTATGTTGTACTAGAAAGTGCAATAGAAGTTACAGTGATAAAAATCAAGATATTTTAGTTGTCTTTCTTTTAATTGGTAGGATGAAGGCAACACCCATAGGGGTGGATGGGTTGGTAAAGGTGGATGACTTTGCTAGCTTCTTCCTTTCGTCTACCTGAGTTCGACTATCGTTGCCTCTCCTTAGGCCTCACTCCAGCTTCGGCCATTGAAGTATTGATTTGATGATAGCAGGGTAGACCACGGATGGCCGACTGAGTGAACTAGTATAAAAAACTCATCTCCCTACCATACCCAAGGAAAGAGGTTCTTGTCTGTGGGGCTGAAAACCTGAAAATGATGGGGTCACCTCCAGATCCTTTTTTATTCACCAAATAATTGGTAGGATAAAGGCAAATAAAAATCAAGAAGGAGATTTCTTTCTAAAGCCTTTATGTGCATAATTTCTTTAGACAGTTGAACGAATATGTAATCAAGAGCATCAATTTCTTTTAGCTCCCGTTTGGGGCCAGCATCTCCAAATGTTACCTTACCATCTGGATTTTAAATTTCTAACTCTACATCAAATTTTCTCTCTTTTCTATTTTCAAAAAACTTAAATTTTAAAAGTCCATAACTTTCTCGTTTCAAATCAAAATGAGATGATTTTTATGTCAAAATGCTCGTGTCAACGAGACAAATAAGATAAAATCCATTTTGCATATTTTTCCCCAACGCATTTCAAATTTTTGCATTATTTTCTACATCATAAAACTTTTTCAAAAGTTTTTCCCCCAAACATACATTTCCAATCTAACATTCGAAATACTATCTCCAGATATCCCCAAAACGGGTCATTATTTTTTCTTTTGTAAATACTGATTTTTGGTACTCATTGGTTACTTTAATAAATTAGTTAATTAAGTCAACACTTCTTTTGTACATAGTTATTCTAAAACAAGTACTTAAAAGTTTTTTGCATTCATATAATTACTATCAGATAATGCACCATATTCTGCGACCACATTCCATAATATTTTGGTTGCTAAATCGACTAGACCTTTTGTTACCAAAATATTTTTTTGCTGATTGTCTACTTTCCACAACCAAAATATTCTAGTCACGGAATGTTGTTCACCCACCTTCTTTTAATCCATTTGCATCAACTTTTTGCGATAAAAGATTAATTAGTCGCAACATATACGTTTTTGCAACAAAATATTTAATTGCGAAAAAACATCGTAGCAATGTGATGTCGAAAGCATCCAAAAATTTTTGCGACTCAAAATTCTGTCGCAGCAGGCAATTCTGCAACATTTTTCCTTCTTGTTACAATAAATTTCGTTGCGGAAGGTGTGTGTTTTCCTGCAGTGCTGTTTTGTTACTAACGATAACCTGACATCTTACTAAAGTAGTTTGATGTGTTACCAAAGGTACCCGATTGCTATCATGTTTACCAATCATATTACTTATCGTATTCTACCGTGATACTATCAATTTCCCACTCGGATACTAAACAAAAGAACACGTTTTGAAAGATCCCAAATCTGTACTAAGCCCGAATTGTTGAATCCAAATCCAAATGTCTATGGGCTTGGCTTTAAGTTTTGCCAATATAGATCAGATTACATGTAGCCAAGAAATATACAAGCCTTACATACATAGAGTGTATATCTAGAGGCTTATCCTCCGTTAGATGGAAGCAATTTCAATACAAAATCATGTCTACTAATCATCAGATCAACGATAGTTAATTAAGAGATTTTTCAAATGTCGAAGCACAAACAGTTTCTCCGACTACATGTCTAGTTATTGTCTTTCGAGGGAGACAAAAGTGTCGCTAATACGAACTTTTAGTGAATAATGTCGTCGCTAAAAACCCTATTGTTTTGGTAACTATTAAGTCCTTTTTAGAAGACAGTATGGAAATCCACTTGTTCTGTTACAGAGGAATTCGAACTTTACATCTTGTGGTAAATTCAAGTTTTCCATACCATATCCACAACATTATCAGATATATAATGTTGAACGATGTTTATTGTTGCATAAATTTCAGGTCATGGTACTATAGATGTATTTCTTTAATTAGTGAGGCTAAAATTTTAGAGAACAAGTGAGATATATCACTTTCTATAATTAGTGAACATAAATGTATTTTTCAGATAATGACAATAATAATTATAAAAGAAAGATCATAAAATGATTAATGATGCTCTCATTGTGACATCTTTCTTTCTTTCTTTTATTATACAGATATTTGAATTTTACACTTGATGATAAATTCAAATTTGCTAAACTCTATCTCCAATCACCATTGTCAGATACCTTGTTTAACGATATTCGGCTTTAAAAAAGGAGTGTTTACTGTCACATAAATTTCAGGTCAGGGTATATGCCAGCTCTAACATAAAATATAGGCACTTGTCGGTGTAAGATGCTGATCTTCATCTAACAAACCCTAGAAAGATTGGATACATTATATATATATATATATATATGCATATGTATATATATAATATTTGCTATGGAAAGATGTGCGTAGCCATCCTTCTAGCCATTGTCCCCTTTCCCTAAAGTTCAACCAACACTTATATTATATCCTGTTTTTTGCAAAACACAATGAGGCGTAGTTGAGATATCTGCTTATTGGCCATTATATTATATTATTCCTATTGTATCTTCACACCTTTTCAATATAATAAACAAAATTAATATATATATATATATATATATATGGCTGTCTTTATTTGGATATAGTTTTTCCTTGTGAGCTCTTGTCATATTATGTTGAGAGTTAAGTAGGGGAAAAAATAATGATATGTTAACCATCAAAGTCACAACTTAAGGGTTACAAACTACGATTCTTGTTGGGGTAAAATAAAAAATAAAATAAAAAACCAGTAAAAGATCTACCAGTTCAAAATTATATCCTAATAACAGGTTGTCTTTTTTTTTTTTTTTTTTTTTTCTGGGGTGTGTTTGGAATTTCGCGAATCAAGCTAAAAAAAATATGGAAATTTCGGAATGGCTTGGTCAAGCTCAAGGTATTGATGAGTCGATTGCTTGTAATCTAATCAACTTACTAAAATCTAAAACACACTTTCCTTTCCTTGGCAGGATAGATCTTCAATTCAGTGAAAAAAGTGCCAAAATTAGTTAGTCCCACACACTAATAGTCGTGAAGAAAAAGTGAGGCAGAAGCAAGTTGATTTAATTAATTTATTAAATTTAAAATAGGGTTAGAGGGAACAGGTGAGCGTGGTAGTCATAAAGCCTACACATCCACAAAAAGATGAGCAAGAAAAAGTCATGTTGTGCTTTGTCATATACTTGTCTTTGCCTCATAAGATCCAAATTCTCACATTCCATTTCCATATTATATTACACTATATTTATATTTAAATATCTCCCTTTTATTAGTTTATTTCCCAAGTGATCCCCCAACATAAATTAATTATGAGATTTAGGAATGCAAATCATATTCTCCTGATAAAATTAATGAAAAAGGAATCCTAATCCCTAATAAAGAATTGATTTATTAGTATAAAGTTAGTTGATTAATATTAATTAATCCTACACCCCTTATCTTATCTTTTTTTTTTTTTTTTTGCCACTGAATAATTAGGACCCCAGAGAAGACTTCACATGTCAGCATCTTCTTTTAAAAGGCAGGAGAAAAAAGTTGATGAATTCAAGTATTTCTTCCAAGACAATCCATTTCTTTTTAAAGGGGTTTAGGTAAACCAAATTGGACCCTACATCATTTTGTTTGGGGGATGAAAAGGTGGGTGAGGAGTACATTTTGGACTTTGATTTCCACCTTTTTTTAGAACATGACAAAAGCTACATAATAACCAAAGTAGGTTAAAAGCCTGCTTAATAACTAAAATAAACTGTGTTTTTTATTACATTTAAATCACTTTTTTTTTTTAACTTTTTTTTTTTTGGTTTGTACATGTATGCTTTTGTCTTGTTAACTTTTTAGGATCTAAATTAATCATCTACTGACAAGAAGGTTTATTATCTAGCTAGGCACCTTTTCCGACTTTTTTCTAGTGACAACTTTTTAGTGCTTTTAATTATTTATTATGCATTGATAAATGCACTTCACCTAATTTCTCACAAACAATGTACAAAATACAATAGAGTAAGTTGGACCAACAATGATGCATGAAAAAGGAAATAGACAAGCACATGCTAATGTCACGGAATGATCAAAGAAAAGGGCAATATTTAGAAGCTCTCTAACAAGTTACAACAACTCTCACTTATAAAAAAGAGATTTTTTAAATGAAAGTTCAACAGACATGTGTGACTGGGGAATTTTTCATGGTGCCGAGAGAAAAATTTCTGACATGTTGGGAATACGATAATTCTGATATTTTATGTTCAAATTTATAAAATTTGAACATTGAAATTGATAAATTACTCTAGATTTTCAAATTTTTAAGAGAATATGATAATGAATTATACATTTGAACGTTAACAATACGAACTTTAAATGCTAAAGTTGTACAAGTTATGATATTCTTGTATAACAACACTGGTGTTGTGGTGGCACGATATAGAAACACCCCTGGTTTTATATGTGTATATATTTATTTTCTATGTCAATGTTTAGGATTAGAAACCCTACTAGACTAATTAACATAACAACAAATACGCTACTTCTAGCGGGAAATTTAGAGAATTTGTCCCCTTAACTTCTTTATTTAGTTTTGTGCCCTTAGGTGGATTTTTTTTTTTTTTTTTTTTTTTTTTTTGGGTAAGGACATTCTTGTAGTTCTCACTTGCAGCTAACCAAAACCATGCTTCGACTAAAGTAATGACGAATTTTGGATCAGTTTGACAGGGTTTGCTAAAAGCTAGTTTTTTATTTTGACTTTTTAGATTTAAAAGTTATTTCTGGATGTGTTTAGTTCTCCATATGAGCTTATACTCGAAGTCATAAAATGCAAATACTCTAAAACAATCTCTTATAAATAGATTTTGACACTCGGAGCGTAGTAAGATATTGTAAATTTCACTCTAGTATTTTTACTGCTGATAAAAAATATACATATAAAATCATTTTCAATTGTTTAACTCCTTTGAAAATTTGGATTCAAACACTTGTTTAAAAATCAATTTTTTTCCTTTTCTTCTTTACTTGACTAAAAATAAAAGCAAAAACCATGCTAAACAATCTCAACACATTTCATGAAGTTATACATAAATCTCGTGATAACATGTGTGAAGGTATCTTATTGCACGTTAAGATATAGATTATATAATATATATATATTCTCAATATATTGCACGTTAAGATATTATAGACCAACATACTTATTCACTTTTTTTTTTTTTTGGCAATAATAACTTTCATATATATACATATAACGAGATTATGGTAGATTATTGATGGAATCAAATTAGGACACTATTGAGGGAAGGCAAAGCTGTGATAAAATAAAATATATTTATACATATATATATATATATGGATAGGTCTGCGTCAACTATAATACAAGGAGAGAAATTAAAGTAAGGATTCAAAGTAGTGGTTCACACTTCTACCTCTTCATTTGGCTTTTCAAAAGTTGATGTGTTTACATGGCTAAAACAAAACAAACGCATGGAAATTTCATGGTAAAGTTGTAAACCGCCTTTGGGGGAACCTCCTTTTTAACGATACGAAAAGTGGTCGACTTTTGGGTTGGGGTGTTGGTTTGGTTGTACGTGATGCTTTGTGGGTTTCTTATCAAAAGGGTTTTTGACTCATTGACCATTTACTTTGCCTTTATTTTTAATTTTTAATTTTAATTTTAATTTTGGTAAGGAAATAATCAGCCACCCGCCGACACGCATGGTCTTCACTTCACCACACTTTCTCCACCTTCTAGAGGAAGTAAAATCCTATTTTCATTCTTTTCTAGCAAAAAAATAAATAAATCTTACTTCATATTTAGAGGTCATACATCCATAGAGTCCTTATTGTATATTCAACCCTATATCTGAGAATGAAAATACCGAATACGCGGATATGAGTGAAAATATCCGGTACTTTAATTTTTACAAAAAATTTTTAAAAAAAATTTATCAATATCGTGAAATATTGAAGAAAATATATAACTTTTAAATATATTTTAACATTTTCGAATAGCATAAGTGTAGTAAGAAGATATAATAATACAACAAATTTAATATGTAAAACTTCTTATGTCTTACATATCTTAATATCAAAAAGGAAATCTTTGGAAGTTCAATATAACCAGGGATGTCATCTTGATTCAATATATTTTGAATACCGAATATAGTTGTGAACTTATCAGCTTATAAGTTTGTTGTTTTTGTTTTTTTTCCTCCTTGTATTTTCTGAAGAGAATTTTAGTATGTTAGAAAGATTAACAAAAGACGAAATATTGAAATTCTTACCGATATTTCGGAAGTTTGCATGTATCCGATATTTGGTATTAATTACAGCTAGATTTTACCAATAACGAATTTTCCCGATATTTTGATGGTAAATATTTTTACCACTCAAAGATATTTTGATATCCTTTAAAAACGAAAAATTTGGTGAAAATTTCAAAAATATAGTTGACATTTGTGATCATACTTACATAATTAAGAATTTTTTTCATTGTTGTCTCGAACTATTAGATAGTAATATTATTGCATATTTAGTTTAATAATAAACTACACATAATTTATTGTGAGATATAGTGTAGAGTTCAACTTTTCCTATACTAAAGTTTTAAAAAAACAATAAAGATTGTAATACTGTGACGGTTTATTTTAAATTTTACTTTAAGTAAATTGGTTTTGGATTTCTTTAGACAGTTTTTGTCTCTAATCTAAATTGATCATTATGGAATTTTTAAAAATTTGATCTTAATAAACCATGTGATCACTATCTTGAATAATTCGTCGAGAGAAGTAGTCATCTCAAACTGTTTCCGACCTCAGGGTTGAAATTGAGGAGGCATAGAACGCCGAGAAGGTGATTGCATGAATTTGACAAAAACAAAAAAATAAAAAAAAGAATGTTTTAGTTGCTTTGACCGATTAAATTTTATCGATGTGGAATAACTAAGCCATAATCATTGGTTAATTATGAGTACTCTGACATCCATTCCATAGTAATTATTAAATTATAAAAAAATATCTAAAATTAGTGACCTAAACTGTAAATAAATCGAAGTAATATGATGAATACATTGAATATTGAATTTTTGCTGACAATCGTTGTTGTATATCAACTTTTCCAATAGTTTTGAAAACCGTCATAAAAATGGAGTTGCATATCAACTTCCACGAGAGTTTCATGGGTTTTTGAAAACCGTGGTGTAAATTAGTCCAAAAATGTTCAGAAAAAAGGTGGATTTTTTCGTGCTCCTATTTCATCTCAAAATATTTGAAATTTCAAGCACTATCCATAATTCGAAAATAATAAAACTAAAATGATGTAATTATATATGTTGTGATGAGAAGTAGGGTTTATTAGATAGATCGCGAACAGAGCCTAACAACAATGAAGTGTTTGGACTTTGCGCATCTAAAATGGAGCATTTGGATGTCCATTTAGACAGTTAAATATAAATTTCAAATGTTTTCAAATCAAATGTATTGTTCTAAAATATTAACATCTAAACGTCAGTTTGGATAACAATTATATATGTTTATTTCGATGATAAGTTAAATAATTTAAGGTATCAAATATTTTCATCCATATATTAAAGTCAGATGGTCCCCCAATCAGAGGTTTTGTCATTGAAGAACATGAATTTGAATTCATAACCCACCCAAAAAAAAAAAAAAAAACATGAAGAGCAATTAAAAATGACATTCATACAAACGAAAGAAAAGAATAAAGGAGGAGTTTGTGCCTCGACACGTTTGTCGGTGCCTTTATTTGGTAGCTTCAATTTCAAGCATGTACATACGTACATTGCTTGTTGGACCAATAATGTTTTTATAATCGACACCTTATATACATTTATATATAACACACACATATGTATGTTATATATATGCATTAACCAAGTTGGTGACGTTACACATATATTTGCACACATAAAATTAATGTTATCCTTAAGTAGCACTATACTATGTGGCTATATGGTTTGCTCATAAATTAAACAGAAAAATTAGTTAGTAATGTAAATGCATGTCAACACCAATATAGCAATATTATTTGTAGATCTAATCTAATAATAGTATCATATTTAATTTTCACAAATAAAAGATTGGATTTCGGATCTTACTAGACTTCTCGATTACAAAAATAAAAAAATAAAAAACACACATACAAAGAGAAAGTACTATAAATATTCATACATATTTAAGTACATTTTTAATGGTTACTGAAATATTTACTTATCATGTATTATGAATTGTTTACTAAGTGTGTTTATAATTTATATATAGGTAATGGAAAGCCCAAAATTGAATTATGAAATAGTAAGAGCTGGTTTTTAATTTTCGTGGAAATCTAGCAGTAGGAGTACATATGGATTTCTTTTATATTATTATTATTATTATTATTATTTGTTAATAGCAAAGCAGACCTTTTGTAGGGTTTTACCGCTACATAATTTCTCCCAGTTTGAGAGGGAGAATTTTAGAATTATCTATAATCTATAACCTCGAATCTATAACTTGTACAAAACGGGATAACAAAAACTGTAGGAAATAGTATTTTTTATATAGTTAAAGAAAGTAAATACTAAGATTTTGATATATTTAAAGTCAATGGTAAATATTTTTAAAACATCTTAAAATGACAGAATCTTAAGGAAAAACATCTCATTTTTTAAAAATGATTCTCCACGGCAATTTCACATGGAATTAAAAAAAAAAGTTAATTCATATAAAAAAACCTATTATACATGATCATCTCAAAAATATTATGAATTTGTTAAAAATACATTACGAATAAAATTTTTTATAACTTTTTTTTCTTAAGATAAGTAATTTATGTTATAAGCTATTATAAATAATTTAATGGTTTATTTAATGATATATATCGTGAATAAAATATTGTTTTACATAGGCTTCGAAACATATTTTTAAACTATGGTCCCCATAAATACTTTTTAACTAATTGTTCCATTTTCTCAAATTTGTCCTTTTTTTCAAATCTAATATTTACGTTTAAGTGTTTGACTACAACCACAGTACCTTTATTAACTTCAACCTTTGGAGATGAAAACATATGTTTGTTGTTTTTTATTTATTTTTTATTAAATCTTGTATTTTACAATTTTCTCACTAAACTTGTTTTTTCTCTTATTTTCCTAAAACTTGATTTTTCTACGATATGGTCCCTACTTAAATATATTTATGTAGTCTTCTAAAATATTTTTTCTCCAATGTCTCCAATTAATACATTTTTTTAATTGTCCCAATAAAATAATTGAACTCAATGTATCAAAAAAAAAAAAAATTCGGTTTTCCTGAAAATCTTATATTTACTATATTTTTAAGTGTTTCATCATCCAAAACGCAAGACTCGGTTTCGGATATAAGTCTTGGATTACTTTAGCCTTGCCGATGCCCACTCTTTTTTCGGACTAGCGACAACTAATTAGAGCCATGCCTACTTTTTTGTTCTTGTTTTTTTTTTTTTTTTTTTAACTTATGCTATATATATGTATAAATATAAGAGAAGATGCATTTTTGTTTATCTTTTTTTTTTTTTTTTTGTTCAATCATTATTGTATGTAATATCAATTTTTCTTATTTCTGTCAAGCATCTTTTTCTATTATTTCTTTAGATTTCATATATATAATTTTCTAATTAATTTCATATTATTATTTCAAAAAGATCATGAAACTATTTTTTAATTCACAAAAAATATAGGTTAGTTATATATTTATTAAATTTGGCATTTTTTATACTTGGAGACAACAAATGTCATACATTTTCAAGTTAAACTCAAATAACAAGTTGAATTAGCACATTCATTTTATTTTTTTTTTCAAAATGAGAAACAATTAAAAATAATTTTTGCACTGAAAGATTATGAATCATACTCAACAATAATTATAATTTTCAGATAAAATATTTCTAAATAGACAACATAAAATGTAGAAATATTTTTCTCTTACTACTAGTATTCAAATAAACTTATTGCAAATATTTTCTAAAACTTATTCTCCTAGAATCCAACTGTGTATACCTTCGAACTCTTTTGAGATTTTCTAACACTTCAATCTCACACTCTAATTCCTATATCTGCATGCCGACCCTTATAAATTGGATCGAAATCTTCTTTATCATCATATCATTTCAGGTCACATATTAAAAGCACAGAGGTTGGTTTTCGTCCCAACCTCCAATGCTCATCACGCGACGCTTTCAATACTAGCTACGTTGCTTTTTTCTTTCTTTCTTTCTTTCTTTTCATTTTTGTTTTTTTGCTTTGCTTGCTTTTTTTTTTTTTTATTGTCCTTACCAAAACAATTTATTTTAAAAAAATTCCACGTCATATATATATTGTTTTACAATATTTTAATTAATAATTTAAATAATAAATTATTTCACACGCGCTCGCATACTCCAAATAGTGTTTGGTAAAGGACAAAAAAGATCTAATCCTACAATAGAACACTGAATCCTAATATAGTGGTAGGGTTAACTGGGACTGGGAAACCTCTCAAAACGTGCACAATATTCCAAAACTTTGCACTTCTTATTCGACCAACGCAATGATTTAGGATAAAATCATTCCAGTTTCTATTAGAATTAGACAATAATATTATTAATCTTATTAAGATAAAGTGTTCAATTTATTTATCAGTTATAAATTTATAAAAATTAAATTATATTTTTTTGAATTACATCCACTGCATATGAACACTTCATACCTATAAAGATCTAAGTATAGGTTTGAGCCCTTATGAAATTTTTTCATATATAATGATGATATAGAATTTACTATATGAATTACTAATATCAATGAATGTGCAAGAACTTTGTTCTAAATAATGTAATTAAATAGATACAAATATACTTTCTATACACCTATATATTCCTCACGGATATATGATTTTTCTCATTCTTTGTATTTTTATTAAATATGTACTTGATGTATTAATGAAACTTTAGAGGTTCTTAATACCCTTGCAAAAAATTTCATATTTTCAGATAGATTTCTATTAGTTTTTGTTCATTTTAACGTCATATTTTATTAATTTCAGTTAAAATTTATAATATCAATATTTTCATTGATAATAGTGTTCTTCATCCTTCAATCTACCTTCGTATGTGTCCATTTTAGACCAAAACATTTCTAATAGAATGTCAAATCAATATGCTAATGTCATATACTAATATTTGAGTGGAAAAGCCACTATCCGTATTACTAATTTTGTGTTAAATTTGGCGAATGCTATAACCAAATTTACTCTTTCGAAACTTGGTAACAACCTTTAAATACCAAATTTAACATCTACTACATATTATGACAAACTTTCCTGTTAGATTTATCATCCAAAATAGCATTTCATTATAGAGTAATTTTTTTCTTTCAAATATTAAAATCAGATATTGATATATTTGTTTGATACGATCCATTTGAGATGCTCAAAGCTTCTTTTTTTTTTTTTTTTCTAGTTAAAAAGAGGATCACTGTTGTTTTCATGCCCTTAGACCAACGTCACTATGTGAATCTACTGGTACCACAGGTATGACAGAAGAAAGACCTGATTCATGCTTTCTCACCTAACATCCAGGGAGTCCAAAGTCATCAAGGCTTGGTCTAATTTGGCAGGTTATTGTAGAAACATAATTACATTCTCACAACAGATAATGATATTCGATTTTTAAATATTAGACAAGAGAATCTAAATAGGTAATGCTCTTCTTGCTATGTCACTATCGTTGGTGATATGCTCTCAAAGCTATCTTAGCGGATGGTTTTTAGAACTAAGCATGTGTTAAGTGCTAAGGTTTGGATTGTAAAATTTAAGTTTAAGTTGATTATGAGTTTATCGATGTGTTTAAATTGTTGGAGTTAAAAACTGTAAAAACTTAAAATGTGTTTTAAAAAAATATAACTTATTTCGTTTGTTTTAAAATTTTATATAATTTTAAAAACATATATATCTCATTTAAACTTACCTATTTAAAATTATAAAATTTTAAAATTTTAATTACAAAAATAAGTGAATAATAAAATTATAAATTAAATTATAAAATTTGAGATTTAAATCAAAATAGCAAACACATGCTGACTTTTGAAACTTGAAAGCTTTTGTCGATTAGCTAGCACATGACAATTGTAACAAATTCAAGTAATAAGGCATAAGACTATATTAAATAAATGAATAAACTAAAGTCTAGTCTAGAGAGAGAGAGAGAGAGACAGAGGGTGAGAGAGAGAGAGAGAGAGAGACTGAGGGTGAGAGGGAGTGGTTGGGTTTTGTCTTCATTCCGAAAAGGTGGATATGAGATGATGAGGGGACACAAGTGTAAAGGTGAAAAGGTTTGTGGGGTTCAGACAGAGAGAGAGAGAGAGAGAGAGAAAATGCCACTCTGTCCTTTTTCTTCCGCAGTTCTACTTTTTCTGCATAAAGACAAAGCAAGTGGAGCTTTCCTTGTAATCAAAGTATATTCTTTCAAAGTCATGCATCAGAGGCCTTCTCTCTCTCTCTCTCTCTCTCTTTTCTCTCACTCTCTCTCTCTCTCTCTCTCTCTCTCTCTCTCTGTGTCGTGGCTAAATTTCAAATTTCCCATAATAACCCTTAGCAAGATTTTTGTTTGGATAGGATCATTACTTCCAAAATTCACTCTTTTATTTTATTGTTTTTTTGGTTCCCATTAAGGTCATATTCCTATCAAAATTTGCAGTCTTAAATCATGATAATATAAGATATATGTAAGGTTGTAATTCATTCCCCTATAAAGAACAAGAAGACAGAGAATAACCAATTTGTAATCATTAAAAAAATGACCAATTTGTAAGGCAAATATTGGATGTACATTTATTTGCCTTTTTTTTTTTATCAGTGATGAGCACATGCTCTGCACGTGCCATGCATTATCAGAAAAGAAAAGAGAAAAAAAAATACTTCAAATAGAAAGTTATTGGTGAGATGTTATAACAATAGTCGAATGGGTTATATGGAAAAAATTTTAAATAGCGATATATTTAAGAAAATTATTTTCAATTAAGGTTAAAAAAAAATGAAAAAAGATTCGAGAATGAAAAAAGAAAGGAAAAGAAAAAAAAAAAAAAAGAAGATGTCACATATCAAGTACATAAAATAGCACTTTAACTCTTCTAAATATAATAAAGATTAAATCGAGAATTGTTTTCATTTAATGTAATTAAAGTGCTTTTTGATCATCTATAACTTTTTGAGTAATCATATCACGAAGAAAATTAAGTGGAAGAGCCGGTTGGTCAGTAAATTGCAATTTTTGAAGTAAAAAAGATATATATATATATATATATATATAAGTTTTCTTGTTTGGTGCCCATCATATCTAACATTTGTAATATTTTATTTATCATCTTGTAATTATTAATTAATTATTTTTTTAATTATTTGTAATTATTAATTAATTTATATATAAATTTTATTTAGAATCATGTAACAAATATTATTTAGAACCATTAGTATCAAAGATAAGTATCATTAAAAAAATATATTGAAATCAACGGATCATTAAAATGATGTATAAAAAAATTACAAGTTTTATTTTGTAAGAGTGTCTGATAAACGAGCTCCACAGGAAGACATGCATGTTAATGTGGAATTTTAAGATGCGATAATAATTAATTTTGTATTAATATTAGACAAACATGCATAGTGAGAACGTTTTTGTCATTTATTTTGCTTGATTTACTTTATCCATAACCACGTGGCGGAATTTCAGATTGGCCAAACTCTAGAATTAATGACATTGATGGTCGATAAATTATTGGATGACTTCAATTCAAAGAGATTTTTATAACCCTAGGATTAAAAAAATGCATTATATGTAGAATTATATTTTTTTTAGTCATCAACTCTGTACTAAAAATTATTTGATTCACATATATTTTTAATTTTAACATGATTTGATATATATATATATATATATATTTCTCTCTTCAGGCAGTGGCTAACTAATCATTTATTTTAATGGGGATGTGTACTAAATGATTAAATTTTAAAAATAACTTATATAGGAATAATCAGTTTTTATTATGGAAAAATAAGAAAAATATAGAATTTATAAAGGTAAGGCAGTGGCCTAACTAATCATTTATTTTAATGGGGATGTGTACTAAATGATTAAATTTTAAAAAATAACTTATATAGGAATAATCAGTTTTTATTATGGACAAAATAAGAAAAATATAAATTTGTAAAGGTAAAGTAATATATATATATATATATATAGAATTTCTCACTGGAAAGAAGAAGGATCCCAAATTTAAATAGCTAGGTACACAAATATTAAAGGGTCTATATGTTTATGTATCTACTGTTATGATTTTGTTCATTTTTAACAATAGGCTGACAAAAATGACAAATGGAATACCAAGCATAAAGTTCAGGGTGATATTATTTCTAGTAAGGCAAAAATCGGGGCCAAATTGAAACTAGATAGCCCTAAGTCAAGCAAATAAATTGGGATGTTCAAGGTGTTATGTTCTTTCTTATTTATTTGTAGAAAAAATAAATAAGAATTAAGGTGAAACCGTTGGTTGCATCAATTCTCCTTCCAAGAATAATAAATCAATGAGAAACTTCACTTCAGAATGTGTGAATCCAAATATAGAATATGAATTGCGTATTCAAATAAAAATGTATGTTCGGATAGTTTTGTTAAAGGCAACATTTGAATAGTATAAAGTAGAAAAATGAGTGTGGTACAGATTATTAAAAAATAGAAAGTTGGATCTACATTTGAGTTGAATTATTGTAAAATAGTGAAATCATTTTAAATGCATCTGAATGTTTCATTATCAACCAAATACACATTGCATTTAAGTATAAAAAAAAATCAAATTGAATGGGTGATCCAAACAATGGCTTAAAACAGCTTCAAAAGCTTATACATGTTGGAGTGGCAAACAAAAAAGTATTGGTAGAAGAGGAATTGAGAATGGAGTTAAAAAAGGATACAGCCAAACTCCAGAGATAACTACTATACCTGCAAGATGAACTCCAAAAATAAAAATAAAAACAAAAATATCGACGTAGGTTGATGGGTCCCCCATAGTGATGTCAATAGAAAATCATAGTGAAAAATAAATTCTCGAGCTCTATAGTAACAAGGGTCCGACACAATGGAGATCTCGATGGAATTCATATGATCTTTCTGATTTGGAGATTTGAAAAAGATGGACAAATAGATCATCGATTGATAGTGAGTTGTGATGACCATATGTTTCATTCAAAGGGGGATTGTTGGAGTGTGTGCAAAAAAAAAAAAAAAGTCCCAATTGGTTTGAATAGAATTGAGAATAAAATCAAAAAGGAAGTAGGCTAATATTCTTAATAGATTAACCACTTTAGAATGGAACTTCAAAGAGCCAACAGATCACGACTAACCTATTAATGTATGTTAATTATTAATGTGATCGATCTCAATACTCATTCAAATTATAATTAGAAATGATATGAATATGTAAAATCGTTTTCCAACCTACATAAAATTATTTTAGCTTTCTAGAAGAGCTTGAAGATTAAATTACAAAATTATGTAACTTCTAGAGAAGTATTTTTCAAGAATATGTTTTCAAAACGGAACTAAAATTTACAATGACTTCACGAACTTAATTACAACATATTTCTCATTTATTCATAAAATTAAAAATCTTTATTTTCTTACTCAACTGTTATATAAATATTTCTAAACACTAGTTAAGCAAAATCATGACTATTAGTCTCGACTTTCTACAACCTCATACATTATTTATTATACACATGGATATATGTATGTTATATCCGTTTTGGTTCATATATTATGCATCCTCTTAAAAATATATATTGTTTTTTATACAAATATTTCAAGAAATAAGTTTAATTACATGGGTCCATTGTCATAAAAATAAATAAATAGGATTTTTGCACCCCATTATTGATAAGAAAGAAGGTGAAGAACAATAGAGAAGTGATTTTAAATAATAATAGGAGGGAGAGAGAGTGTGTTGGATCTAAATAAAGAGAGAGTGGCTATTAAATGAGGACACATGCATGTAGGGCTAAGAAGAAAGAAGACCCAAGTGAGGCCTTTGCATAAATACATTGAATATGGAGTTATCGACCGGAAAAAAGGCATCTCTTTTTGTCTTCTTGGTCATTTCGCTTTCCTCTATTTGTCTAAGTTCAAATAAGAAAAACGAGTTCCTCCTCTTTTGGGTGGAGGGGATCAAGATAGCTTTTTGGCATGCCTTTTGCTTTGCATTGAGGGTATATATGAAAGTATCATGACGTTGAAACTATATTTTATATGTTTGTATACGTGTAAGGCATGTATTTGACCTTTGACACCCTTATAATACACTAAATAGAGAGATAAGAAAGAAAAGAGGGGTTTCTTTAATCTTTGCTGAGTTTCTAAGCTAAAATAAATATGTTACCTAGTAAGTGTGATGATTCGATATTCTTATATGTCTGTTATATTTTTATATATTTATATGTAGGTATAGTTACATTAAAGACAATCATGTTAAAATAAACATATATATATACATCCATGTGAATTACAAAATTAATAATAATTAAACAACTACGTACAATTATGTCCATTCATAATTGAGCATATTGGATGATGGAGTCGACCTAATAAGAGACTGCAGAGTTAAACTCGAAGAAAACGCTTAGCATTTTTGTTCATAATTATTTGACCGAGATCTCGCTATCCAGTAAAACCTACGTATACCGATAAATAAATTGAAACAGATAACGACGTGAATCGATACTATTCCTAAAATAAAAATCATCTCAAGTAGTCTATTCTAGCCTAGATGTGAGTAAGCAAAATAAAATAAATAAAAGATGCCCAATCCATTGTTAGGTGTGGTCCGGGAGATGATTAAAACGTTGGTCCAAAACCAAAACTCCATGCATGCATGTATTAATCGCGGTCTATTTGCGTCCCTTCTAATAAATTTACATGTCCATATCAAATCTTTTTAAATTTTTTTTTCCAATTAAAAAAAAAAAAGAAAAAAAGGAAGAAGACAGAAAATATATTTTTGACCATAATCCATTTGACTTTGTTTTCCTCTTTTTATCTTTTCCCCTTTTTTTTTTCGTAAATGGACGGTTGAGAGGTGATATCAACCATAAGGAAAATATATTTTTCAGTTGCAAATAGTACAAGAGAATTGCAATACGTAATACGAGATTTGTCGTCGTTGACACTTAGAATTTATGAACAAGTTAAGACGGCCGACTAATCTTTATGCCTCGGCCACTAGGCCATGTCTACCGTTTCGGCTACGCTATAGGCGTGTAATGAAAATGAGACTTGGTATACTTTATCCAAATCAAAAAGGCAAAAAAAAAAAAAAAAAATTATTCTTATATAAGTCAAAATTTCCTATATATCCCTAACCTAAATGTAGCTATATATTTAGATGTATCTCTTTTGCGGCTACGTACCCTAATGAGAAACTATGAATGATTTCATATTATATTACGAATTGGAAAAAGTGAAATAGCACAAGTACTTAAAGAAAATTAGGGAGAGAAAGTGAGGGAGTGACTACTATTATGCCAAATTATGTACCAAGTCAATTTCCCTATATCCCTAACCTATATATTTTTCAGTAGTATCATGTTTCTCTAATTATATTATGACATTATATTTTTTTTATTATAATATCATATATCATATCAATTGAAAAAATCATATTGATAACATGTATCATAATATTATTTGAGGGGATAGAAAAATAGACACAAGTAAATTAAGGGACATATGAATCAGATATACGAATCATGTTCTCTCACAAAATGTGGATCCAACAAAATTAGCTTCACAGATCTTTCAGTTAAACGCAATAAAATGTTACGGTCATGTAACATAAGGCCGAAGTACGATAAACTTGGCCTACATATGACTCCCAAAGACGAAAAGAACCAAGACCGAGGGGAGGTAAGACCTTCAATCTCTTTACGAACAAGAATCTCATAATAGGTTGAAACTCGTTTTCTGCTTAAGGAGAAGGATAAATCTCGTGATCATAAAGTGTCACTCAATTCTGTCAGGTTGAACAAGTTTTTTTTATTTACTTTATCACTCATCTATTGTCAAACCATGTATTATGCAACATTATGTCAAAATTCGAAGTTATTAAGGGTAAAAATAAACCGAGTCCCACATCATAGAAGTATAATTACAATAATAGATAGATAAGAATATTATGCCACTACACTTAATAAGTTGATCTTTTAAAATGGAAACTTAATCTTTTAGAAATCTCAAATTTCTCGTCTCCGCACTAACATTCACAAGATCAAGATGAAATAACCTAATTTACAGCTGACACCGTGCCAATTAAAATGATAGGCTTTATCAATTGAATTCTATGTCGTGAGACGACACCTTTTATTAATAGATGGTGTTTAACAATGCATGTGACTTTTAATTATTCTTTTATTGTTGAGAGAAGAAGTTGAAATGAAAATGACACGTTTAGCCTTTGTTGGAAGAGTGGAAAAATGAGAGGAAGGAAATTAGATTAGGGATTTTGGAGATGAAAATGAAAATTTTGGTTGTTTGGTAGAGAAAAAATTAGGAAAGAAAGAAAATCGAAAATCCCATAGGCCCCACCACCTTTTAATCCTTCCAACTTTGAGGAAAAAAAAAATAGATGGAAAATTTTGACCAAGTAAATGTGGATAAAATAATTATTTTGAATTTAATCTATCATCATCTTTAAAACTTGTATAATATTATTTTTGTAAAAAGATATTTGATTAAATATTTTTTTTCATATTTTCTTTCTCTTCTACTAAACAACACGAAGGAAAACATGACTTCTTTTCATCATAGAGATTTTACTTTCTTTTCTTTCAATTTTCTATCCATCTTACCAAACATAGCATAACAGTCCTTCCCCTGGTAGAAAAGGAATCTTGTATTACACGGCGTAATAATTGTTAAAAGAGGGATATTTACGACTTTAAGCTTTACTTTGACCATGAAGTTGACTTGGACGTGCGATGGACACAAAAAGTCGTCCTCATCAAATGGTCATCGGAGCCCCACACGCAAAAGGTTCGCCATGCGCCGCACTTGATGGAAAAAACACCTCATACACGTCTCTTCAACACTCTTTGAGAAGAATTTGAGAGAGAGAGAGAGAGAGAATCCCAACCGTCCAAGATCAGGAGCCACGTGAAGAGTTGTGGAAGTCCACGTGTCAAACTAAATGGATAGAAATCTGCCACGTCACGCCTTTCTGATCGTGAATATACAAAATAGGAAAAAAAAAAAAAAAAAAAAAAAGAAGCTGCCCAACTTGAGAAAATAATAATAATAATATCCACTTGAAAGAAGTCATAAAGGAGAAAATGCCTCATCTTTATTAATTAATAATTGTCCGGGGTATTAACAAATATTTTTTAATGACTATTTTAGACACTATAAATTTTGGCATAAAGAAATTAATTAATATCTAATACAATTTAAAGAACCAAAAAAGGAAAGGAAAAAACAAAAAAGAAAGGAAATTGAGTGTTGAAAACTGTTTAGACATTAATTAATAATAATTTGTGGCTGTAAAAGCTTTTCACTTCCTTCAAATCTTTCGTCCAACGTCACTCTTTCCTTTCTTCTAACGGTTTTTTTTTTTTTTTTTTTTTCTCTATTGACTTTTCCAAATGTACCTTTGACTACCCGCCAACAGCTTCTCATATTTACAATTCTATCCCCCCACCACGACTCAATCAGGCGTCAGCCACCACCACCACCTTGACGCTGGTGGGAAGCGAATCTTCGCGGCCAACACGGTCCGATTCGCCATCCGATTCGAGCCTGATGACCACCGACTCGTTGTCCGTCAAAACCGGGAAGTCTCGATTTTAGCTCGTCGAAGCTAGGAACGAGTACATTCTCCACCCACGCCTCTAAACTTGTCTTGCCTATCCATAGCCCGCTCAAGATCTTTTCCACGGCATCTTCGTCCATTTCCAATGGAAACCTTGGCTCCGACAATGTTGGAGAATCGGTTTTGCGATGGTGCTCGTGATACCGTTGCGTAGGTACTGGAACTCCGCCGGCTTGAAGACAATTGTGTCGTCCACAGAATCGAGCATTTCCCTAGGCGGTGGCAGTGAGTTTGTGGTGGTGAGTAATGGCCTGTTGTTGAGGCTGTATTCTTCGTGATCAACTGTCACAATCGCTTGAATTGCGTGAGCCGTCTGCCTTGTCGTCATCGGTGTCAGCGGCCTCATTCAGATCGAATTTCAGAGCTGAATTTAGTTCCTTCCTGGCTTAGTCAGTCTCTGATTGTCATCATGAAGCCAATGTGCTCGCCTTTTCGAAGTCTTTCCACTAACAGATAGCCTCAGCTGCCAAGCTTTTTTAGCTATACTTGCGAGCTTCTCTCCGTCAACCGAAACCCCGTTTGACAAGTACTTAAGATTGTCCGGCAGCCAATCTGCCGTGAGGATGAACACAACGTTTCCAAGGCTGACTTCACGGCCATGGGAATCGGATAGACGCCCCTCTCTCCATTGCCCGTTTTATGCTCCCGCGAACAAGCATAATCTGCTTCATTAATGTCCTCCAGCACAATCACCGCGAAGGGATTACTCCGAACCGCCTCTGCAATTCTATCCACAACTGTTTTACCTCTGAAGCCTATATCCGATTCCCCATCTCCGCGCCTTGAGCCGAGACAGATCACCACCGGGCTGGACTCAGAAACCAGCTCTGCAAGAACCGATGCCATCTTCTTCTTGCCGACCCTGTCAGGCCCAAGGAACAACACCCACACGTCACCTTTCGACCCGGCCCCACGGCGCTTGCCACTGCCTAACTTGCACTCTGTCATTGTTGCCGCCAAACTGACCGCTGCCTCCGGCTGCCACCACACCTTCTCTGCCAAACCCTTAGACAGTCTCTTAAACTTGTCGGCATCTAGTTTGGAAGCCATTTTGTCATCTTTCTGAATTTCAATCAACTTGTTTTGCGGTGTTTCCGAAGATATGCAGCCAATTAAGTCCTTGATCCTTTCTTTATGGCCCTGATCTTGGGTTGTTCTGTTGCCCTCCGCTTGACCGAGGACTAACTCGGTTCTCACAGGGCTTCCTGGGGGAGATTTAGTCCTCTCAGAAGGTTGGTTCAAAACTGGGTTTGTGTTCAACTGCAGACTTTCTCCGAGGCTTTTGTTTAGTTGTGGTTTCGGTTGGAAAGGTTGGCGTACAAGTAAGTTCGGATTGTACAAGCCTGTCATGGATAAACCCGTCGGGGTCGGAACTATTCTCTCGGTGTTGAAATTCGGCTGATGATGGAAACTGGGGTGAATATGCAAGCACGTATCACTCCATTTCTTTTGCAACTCTTGAGTCTTTTGCTTCAAGATCAGTTCTTGTTCCTTGGTCTGCAAAACAGAAAAACAATTATTAAAAACTCATTAATAATGTAAACATTCATCTCATTTGTTGGTCCACTTGAGCTTTAACAAAAACTAACCGGTGTCTGATCCAATGTTTTGGCATCGCCATCACGGGCTTTCGCATTCTGCAGCCATTGCGGTAGAGGCGGGTCGGTTTCCCTCCAATTTCACATCAGACGACGTTTTTTTCGGATTCCTTGGCGACGAATTGGATAGCTCTTGTTCGTAGCTTTGCGTGCATTGCGGGCAACAGCTTGTTGCTGTTCTTCGAGACGGATCAAAGTTCTCAGACAAACGCCTTGGTGGACAATGCTTTGCAGCTGGAAATCCCTTCAGAGGGGACAGCGATTCCACCGAGCTGCTGAGAATCCCATTTGTCCCAAGCCTAAACATTTTACCCAAAAGTTTCAAATCAATACACATCAACCAGATTCAGATTATTATCGACATACAAGAGTTCGTCTTAGATACTCTTTGAGTTGACACAAAATCTAAGGGTTGTTCAGATCATAAATTTTACTTTCCAATCAAGTACTTTTTAGCAGAGCACTAGTCATGGATTCCGCAAACAGCAAATTCTTGATACCATCAGATTCAAACATCCAAAAGTTATCATTTCTGGCTTAATACCTTAAATAAATCACTCAAACCCAATAGAAAATCCATTGATCAAACATATCATAAGCGAAAATTCAAGACCGAAAGTACCTCCGGAAACAGTCCCGAAACAGGGGCTCTGGCGGCAATTGGGACAGCCTGCAGATCCCAATCATTCTCCATAGAAGGATGGTAAACTTGACACCCTCAAATACGTCTCGCACGTCGCAGTGCCGATCAACCCAAAGCCGTCCTCCGCCGCTACCGCCATCTCCCGAACATCGCCAGAAGCTTCCCCACCTCCGCCACCGCCGCCCGCCCCGCCTCCGAAACAACCTGCTGCTGCTGCCCAGCAGCAGCACCTCCCAAACTCACCGGCTGCTCCACCAGCCACTTCAAGTCTCCCAAATTCAGCACAACACCGCCTCCGCCGCTCGATTTCCCGATCCGGGCCTCGACGAGTCCCGCCAACTCCTTCACCCTCTCCACCGTCTTGGTCCTATCCGAAACAACCTCCTTCTCCAGATGCACCACCTCAACATTCCTCATCAATTCCCCCCAATTCCTTCCCCTCGATCCTCCTCAGAATCTCCCTCACCACCGCCTCCGGCTCCGAATCGCCGACAAGCACCGGGTTCCTCTTCCTCGTCCTCATCAGAATATCAATCACCCGCTTCACCTCCTCCGCTCTCATCTGCCCCGGCTGCGCCGCCCCGCCCTGCTGACTCTGCTGCTGCAGCCGTGGATTCAGGTACAAATTCCGCCCCGGCACCGCCGCGCCGGGCCCGGGCCGGAACCCCAACGGCATGGTGCTGTGGGGATTGTTGCCCGTCGAAGCCAAGGAGGTGGCGCTTGCGGCGGCGGCGGCGGCGGAGGTACTGGTCAGGGACTGCTCGATCGTGGCCTTGACTGCGGGGCTCGAGAAGCTCGCCTCTCGCATGACCCGGCTGACGCTGGGGTCGTCGAGAATCGAAATGATGAGCTGCTCGAGCTCGACTTTGACGGCCAGCAACGGCTGCTGCTGCTGCTCCGGGCAGCCGCGTCGCTGGTGGGCCTGTGCGCGCTTAAGCGCCGCCATCAGGGCATTGGAGATAGGCGGCTCTGCAGCTCCGGCACCGCCACCGTCTGGGCCGTCGGGAGACGCTCCAGAGCGACGCTGAAGCAGAGCTCCAGAGCTCGGCACTGGAGGGGGTGGGAGGAATTGGGGTGAGACTTGATGCAGGCCTGCCGGAGGAATCCCGACGGCGAGGACAGAAGCGTCGCCGCAACATGGAGCGGCGTTGTCTGGCCGTGGTTTCGCCGGCCGGCCTCCGCGATCGAGTGGTTGAGAACGCTCGCCGCCTCAGGCGTCAGTGTCTGCTGGATCGTGCTCAGCCCCGCTCTCATTTCACAAAATCCAATTATCAAAACTCACCTCTCTCTCTCTCTGTATCTACCTATATCTATATCTATATATATATCTCATATACACATACAGATAATAACAAATCGGATTCTACTCGTAAAAGGGTCTGTTATTTCTGCTCTCTGATATGTCTGAGAGAAAGAGTTGCGAATTGGAAAAATAAATGCGAAATTCAATAAAGCCCGTTGCAAAAGTGGAAAAATAGACAAAATTTGCGTTTTTCTGGAAGCGAAGAAATAAAAGGAAAAGAAAAAAAAAAGGTGTGGCCAAGAAGAAAATAAAAATCGATCACAAAAACTCACTTTTCACGAACACAAACAAAAGAAAATATTAGAGAAAGAAAGTAACAGCTTACATATTATATATATATATATATATATAGTTTCTTCTTCTTCTTCTTATATATGGGATCTATATATTTTCTTTTCTTTTCTTTTGCTTTCTCTATCTCTCCCAGGTGTTGGTTTTGAATAGAGAGAATTCAACGCGAAAATGAAATATCAGATCCCCTTCTTCACAAGAACTTGCCCATTTCTCACCCCTCCCTCTCTCTCTCTCTCTCCTCTCTGCTTTTTATTTCTTTTTATCTCTATCTCTATCTATAGATCTATATATGTTTATGTTTTGTAATGTGAATACAAAAATATCCAGGAGCCACAAATATACCCAACAAAATTTATACCAACAGTGAAAGGATAGTTAAAAGGCTCCAGAAGTAGAGTAACAAAAAATTTATTTAAAAAAAAAAAAAAAAAACCAACTTTTTTTTTTTTCTTGTTGTTAATAGAGAAAAAGACCCAAGTGTTATTCTTAATAAATAATAGTTATAAACTAACACAAACCCAGAGTCATGTAGAGTAAAAACTGGGGAAAATTTTCTTTTTTTGTTGAGTGGGGGAGAGAGTTTGAACTTTGAAGTAGAATCACTGTATCAGCTTTCCAAGGATTTGTGTAAGAAAAAAGGAATAACTTTCTTTTTAAAAAAATAATAAATTACTCATTTAATATTTAAAATTATTAAAAATATTATTATAATAATCATCTATGTTAATTTTTAGACTCGTTTAGTCTTTAAATTTTTAAATTTATACAGTTTTGATCCATGTATTATAGTTAGAGTAATATTAAATTATTAAAAATATTATTAGAGTAGTTCCTTTTCTTAATTTTTGAATGAAATATATTAATAATTTAATTAAAAAATGATTATAACTAATAAATTCTCTTTAAAAATTAACAAAAATTATTATTATAATAATATTTTTAATAATTTATAATTATTTCAGTTAAAAAAATGATTAAAAAATTACACAAAAAAATAGAGATAAAAAGTTATATAAATTTAAAAATTTAAAGACCGTTCTAATAACTTACCTTAAAAAAAGAAAAATTTTAATTATTTTTTGTTGAGCACGGCAATCTGCTCTCCTTTTTGTGTCCAACTTTTTATTTGTTTATTATTCTTTTGATTTTCTATTATTTTCCTTTTTTTTATTTGAGCCACTTTTATCACCAAATAACTTTTTTTATTTATTAATCTATTTCAGTTCATTCGAGATAATGGAGTGAGAAAGAGAAAGAAAAAGACACTCACTTTTTAGGAGGAGAGAGAGAAAGGGAGAGTAGAGTAAAAGATTTATTTAAATATAAAAAAATCCATGACTATGGATTGACTGCCTTTTTATTCTTTTTTTTTTCACTTTTATTTAAAAGTAATGATAAACAGAAACCACACGACAAGCATCGCGCGTGGTGGACACGACCATGGACCGTGACCATGTTTATGCCTTTTTATCCCCCGTGAGAATGACGGGTCGGGAAACTCACGCGTCCCTTGAGTCGCGTGTTGTAACAGAAAGAAACTTTCTGTCTTTTATGCATACGAATTTTTATTTGATTTTCTCCTTTTTTTTTTTGTTTTTTTTTTTTTTTGAGCCTTTAAACCAATTTTCTGCTTTTCACACGCAACTGCTGCCAAGGCATGGCACCGGCTTTCACCTTTTCATACTTACTCTTCCTCTGTCTGTCTCTGTCTCTGTCTCCCTCTCTCTCTCTCCTCTCTCTCTCTCTCTCTAACTTTATGTAATCACACCACATTCTCTTCTTTTTTCACAATTTTAAGCATGCAAAATTTTAGGCACATAAACCATAGAGTACATATAGGCTGGTATATATATGTGCTAAAAATATATATTATATACATAGGCTGGTATATATGTGCTAAAAATATATATTATATATATAGGCTGGTACGTAGAGATTACATGGGGCACTCTCTACCTCTAGTTTTAGGGCATCAAAATCTCTTCTTGATGTGTGTGTGTGTGTGTGTGTGGGTGTATATATATATATATATATATACTTTTTTTTGGATGATATCAACTTTTTGTTTCGTTTTGAGTTGGATTCGTCTTTAAGTAATAATCACTTGTTTAACATGATTTACCAAAAAAAATAATAATAATCACTTGTTTAACAACACTGCGGAATAAATTAAATTAATTAAATTAAATTAAATAAAATAGATCATATGATTGTATTGGAACTTCACGGTGATAGGTACTGTAAAAAATGCCTTTGTGCTTTTACATGTATAAGTAAAAAAAATTATCTAAAAATTGGGTAAGAGATACGTTGGGATTCTTGATGTGAGTAAATAGATGGCAAATGTTATACATGAAATTTTAGGGGGGGAAAAAAAAAAGTTTAGATATGAGATGTTGTACCAAACTTTTTTTAAAAAGCAAAAAATTGATTTTTAGAAAACATGCAAATATACTTTTTCTTTTTTGTTCTCTTTAATTATTCTCATGACTTTTTTGTTTAAAGTTGGGAAAATTTTCAGACAAAACCATCGGGTCAAGACCGAGGGACGGGGCGCGATCGGGGTTAGGGCATGGTCGGAGTCGATTTTCTTTTGTGATCTCGGCCCCGACCTTGTCTCCCAATCTTGACTTTGTCCCTCCCCAGGATCTGGCCTCTAACAAGGATCCCGACCTTTTACCTCCAAAGTTTTTTTTTTTTTTTTTAATAAAATTAAACTTTTCACTTTTAAAAAATGACAAAACAAAATTGTTAAAATGAAACAATTTAGAACTATGCTTAAAATACCAATACTATAACATTTTATATATACCCATACTTCGTTTGATATTTCCCGTTTGTTTTTTTAATAGTGGAACTAATTTTTTGTATAAATTGTTGTTAATGAACTAAATATAATAAGTATGTATAAAGAGAAGAAAGTTTAAGGACCTTTCAGATTTTAATTCTTAAAATAACCCAACTAATTTACAAAATAAAGGATATATAACATTATTTATTTGTCTTGTTTAGGTACATTATTTATTAGTCTTTGGTCTATCAGTGTTGTGATAATTTAGATCCTCTTTTCTTAAGTAGATTAGACCTTAATAATTTTTTTAATGTACTTATCGTATAATAAAGTTTCACATAAAATCAGTCATATAATTAAATGCATAATTTAATTTTTTTAGAGAAAAAAAAAATCGGATGTACTGTTTTTGTACTTTTTTTTAAAAGCTTTTAGTGCATTTTTTGTCTTTTTGTTTTTTGGTTCAATTATTTGTTTCGTATTTATTAAATGCATAATTTATTCTATTAGTTTCGTATTTATTCATTTATTTGGTTTATTTATGAACCATTAGGATACTTGGACAAATAACAAGTTATCTCTGTTTTTTATTTTTATTTTTGTTTTTTAAATAAAACATGAAATTTTAGGGGGGAAGAAATCTCAGATGCAAACATATGTTCGGGTATTAATCGTTGATAATTTGATGTAATTTTTACATGTTAAAGTGAAATGATATTTCTCAAAAGCTTTTTTTTTTTTTTTTTTTTTGTGATTACAAGTATAAATTAACAGTAATTTTATACATGTCTGTATCATAAAATATAGAATTTGAATTCCACAATCTCAATTTAAAAAAATTGGTAGCATTCCCAATAGATTATTTCCAAAGACTAAGCGAGAAATTCTATCGCCCTAATGGTCCTAATTGATACAAATTGTTTGTTCATTAATTCTTTATAACATCCATTAAAAAAATTATTAGCAATAAAAATTTAAAATATTTTTGTAAAAGGAAATTTTAAACCTACTTAAGCTAAATGGCGACCTTCTTACTCGCTTCCTCATTTAAAACAACCCAATTTTTAGTTTTAAAAATGTTTTTTTTTTTATTTACAAGCACAAAAAGTATTTTGAGAATATAAAGTACTAAAAGTCGGATTAAATTAAGTTGATCCAAATTAAGAGTGAGCATCAAATGAGTATATTAAGATAATTTGAATGGGTAAAAAGGGGTTTTTATTTTGGTACTTGTAAAGGTTTTTTTTTTTTTTTTTTTTTTGGGGGGGGAAACAAGGACTCGTAAAATGGGTTTTACCCAAGCGTAAATGTTACAAATATTATTATCAGCAGCGTTGTTGTCAAAATCTTTTTCCCCACTTTTTTTTTTTTTTTTTTTTTTTGAGGAGCCAACTTGCTTGAATGGGAAAACCTTCATTAAATGCTCTTGAAAACGGTACAATCCTACTCATCACATGTCACAAGCCGTCCAATAAATCGATCATTTAATTTGGTGGATTCTAGCTTGTTTGAATGGACCGACTTTCTTTTTCCTATTATTGTAGGAAATTTATTTTATATCTTTCTTATAATGATTGTCTGTATAACTTTATAATAATTTTACTAGAGAATTTTTTTTAGTGTGACACCTGTGTTAAACGACATTTATAATTTTTTTGTGTCTTATTATAACAACTAAATAATTTTTTAGGTAATATTTATCATCTATATTAATGCTTTAAATAATACTCCTGTTATAAGATTCTTTTGTACAGTACTCCCTTTGTTACAAGATTTTAAATAAACAATTATATATAAATCAACTAATTATTTCAAGATATAATATAGAACAACTAGGTAGGATGATAATAAGGTGTTTGTGATCTTGACTAGATGTCTTTGGTATAAGTTAGCACTGCTGCAATGGTCGGACTTTATGGGTAATCCATTTTGAGAGCAATCTATATCTCACACAGGTGGCTTTTCTTCCCTATAATTATTTGGATATGTCATTCTTTACTCGTATAGTCCTTTTTGTTTCCAATAATTTATTATTTATTTAACATTTCAACTTAACTCTAACTAAATTATATTTTTTCATCTCAGTTTTTTTTTTTTTTCTGAAAAATCAATAAAAATTATAATTAGTTTTTGAAAAGTTAACCAACTTTAACTTAAAATTTTAATCTTCAACTGACGAACCAAATACAAGATGATACTTATTGACTTTATTAGAATATATATAAAATTTAATTTGCTGAATTAAATTAGCTTTTTTTAAGTTTAATGTACGTCAAATATAATTTAATGAATAAAATCTATATCATTGTTAATATCAAAAAAATTATATCTTGCTATAAATTTTTTTTAATCAATTATTATTATTATTATTATCGTTTGGTACAGCTAGCTAGATTGTGAACTTTTCAATTTCATTCCTCATTAATGACTCCAACCCAATTTAGTTAAAATAGAAAAGCTGTGGCCTTAAAGGACAGAAACAATTAGAACAGCTTTTTGGACGCTTAAACCAAAGTTTGCAGTACAATATTATAGTCAAATTAGTTGGATCGTGTGGTTTTTTTAAAATGAATTTAATTGAATTTATATATGGATTTTAAAGTTATAAAGTCAATCACTATATATTTTGAAATCATTACATTTCTAAGAATAAAACAACCAACGTACGATAAGGATCTAAATACAATTTTTCTTCGTTTTGAAGTTTATTGACATTCATTATTATGTAAAACAAAACTAATGTAAAAAATTCCTTTAAAAGTCTAATGCATGGATTTATTTAATTATTTCAGCCTTTTAGAAAGCAATTAAAACATGAGGAAGTCATTAAATTTTGGACAAAAATCTTCTTTCAAGACTTTTCGACGAAAAAACACAAAATTAATACATGACTAAACAATACTTTTTAAAATTTTCAAAATAATAATAATGCTTTTTAAGCCAACAAAATTTGTTTTTATTAACAGGGAAAAGTATCTGAATGAACAAATATAAAGATCATTGTATAAATATGATACAAAAAATTAATATTAGACCAGTATTACACAAAATCAAACTAAAGTAAACTAAAGTTTGTATTATGTTGGTCAAGGTGGGGGAGTTTGTGTTATGTTGGTTAATGGATGAAAAAAATATGATTATTTGGATAATTTTCTCTCTCTCTCTTTAATTTTTAAATATCATTCCATTCTTGTTAGCTACTTTTAGCTAATCTTTAAATTTTTCAAGGGGATCTCAGTTAAACAGCATTTTTCCAAATAAATACTTTGACATTTTGAGTTTGTAGATATCTTATATGTAAATGAGAATTTTACAGTAGGATTAAAAAAAAATAAAAATCTATTGAATCCGTATCAGATTTAATTGTTTTACCTTTTTTTTAAGGTTGTTTTCATTTATTTCAGGATCATTCTCAATTTATTTTGTAAATTTAATAACTCTTACTTTAAATTAATTCCGGTAAGATTGTCAATCATCCGAACATGCCAATATCAATATAAATGTTTTATCGTTAGGCCAACTCAAACATGATCTTTTCAACTATCCATCCTTATCTTAAAGAGATAAGGATCCGAAGTGCAAGCAAAATCCATATATATATATATATATATATATGTATGTAAATATATTTTTGTATAGTAGTAAGAAAATGTGACATCTATTGTCTTTCTTAATTCTAAGATGTACGCAACACAACATTTAATCCCAAACAGTGATGCATCACAGTGTCCTGGGTGTTTCGATGGTAGTATATTGTGATATTGGGTTTGTTCAAAAATAATCATTTCAAACTAACAAATAATCGCAATTGAATTTATTTATTTAATTTTTTTTGAGTAATCAGATATCATTTAGGAAAAATTAAGTAAATAAACAGTTTTAAACACTTATTTAAGTAATGGTTTATTTTTTTTAATTTATAAAAATGATCGTTAATTAGTAATTGACTATGATTAATAAATTATTAATCTTAATCAATATGATCAATCAGTGATTAACTGATTGCTTTTAAAAAAATGATAATTTTCCATACTTCATAAAACCCCAACCATTTATTTTATTAAAAAAAAAAGTATTTTATCCTCGTATCCCTATTGTTTACGGCTCATTAGGGCTCATTTGGGGAGCATTCCAAACGATAATTTTTCATACTTTATAAAACCCCCATTTATTAAAAAAAAAAAAAAAGTCTTTAATCCTCGTATCCCTATTGTTTACGGCTCATTAGGGCTCGTTTGGGGGAGTATTCCAAACCACATTCTCAAAACTTTTTTTTAATACTACTTTTTAACTATTCACATCTCAAAATTTCTATAATAAACTCAAAACTTAAAATCTATAACTTTGTTATTTCAAATCAAAATAAGATAATTGTTTTAATTGTATAGAATTTCAAGATGAAAGAAAAAAAATTCATATTAATATTTTTTCGAATAGATTTTGAGATTTTATATTTTTTTACTTCAAACGTCTTTTTTAACCAAACATATATTTTCAAAAACTAAACTTATCTCCAATCAAAAATGTTTTCAAAACTCCGTCACCAATTGTCTCCCTAAACAGCTCTAGCTCCTCAATGTTCATTTTACAATTCAAATATGTGAAATTTATGAATAGATCATATCAAATTCACCCCTCCACTACCATATTAAAATCGTTGCAAGAAAAGTTACCTCAATGATGATCTTACAATTTCCACCCCTAAGAAAAAGAACATAAAATAAAAAAAAAATTATTTCATTAGTTAAACACAAACAACTTTTTGAAGGATTCCACAACTTTATACTGCAACAAGCAGAGTACCACTTTTTGGCAAGCAAGAAAGTAGAAAAAAGAAAGAGAAAGTTAAACTAGAGAGAGAGAGAGAGAGAGAGAGAGAGGAGGGAAAGTCTTGGGGAAACAAAAATCATTCATCATCATATATTCCCTTTTGGTGACGCACGCCCGCTCTCATCTCATCTCTTTCTCTCTCTCCTTCCCCGGCCTTTTACGCGTTTTTCTGACTACGAAAAACTACGACTACTACAACCCTTTTTCTCTACACACACACACACCTATATATATATATATATATATATATTATTCATCCCCCTCCTTTGTCTTTTTTGGTACCTTGCTCCCTCCTCTTGTGTGACAAACGACTTCCTTCCCTTGTCCCATCACCTTTTCAAATTGATAAATGCGTAATTTCGTGTTAAAAAAAAAAAGATTGTTGAGGCCACTTTGGGCTCGACCCTGACGGCCCGTAGGCTCGGTGCACGGCCTGTGAGCCGGTCAACAGGGCTGCAGCCCAAGCTCCCCAACCCGTCCCGGGGGGCGCGGACGCTCGCACTCGGAGGTTGTTGACATCAGGGTTCGAACCCTTGATATCCTTTGAGAACACGGAGTTCCCACCCATCTCAGCTGCAAAAATGTTGATGTCGAAATCTCTCCCGACAGCAACACCCAATGTAATCGGGTGGTCCGATCACGTCCGGCCAGTCACTCCGTCGCTGTTACCTGCAAGATGAAAGCACCTCGGGTTTAGGGGGACACCGGAGTGGTGTCTGCCGAGGGCACTCCGATGCTTAAGTCAGTACGGGAGTAGATGAGCAGCAGGAGAGGCAGAGTTTTGACAAGGCAGGAATGAGCTTACCTAAATTTGTGGTTATTTCCTCTATTTATAGGTGTTCTCTTCGGGCTCGGGTACCCGGGGTGACCCGTCCGGGTCGGCTACTTGGTGCCCCGAGCGAGCGACGTGGCTCTTGACCTGTAGACGTGTCAGCCAGGGGCAGCGCCACGCATCCAGTCTATGGGGCGGTAGGGCGACCGCTGCCGGTGCCTGAGGGAACAATCCCTGCAAGGGCAGGTGGCGACGATGTGACGTGCTGCAGGGGTGAGCAGGCGGCGCCCTCCGCCGATGGGACTTGTGTCAGGAGTGATGTGACAGGTGGAGTATGGCCTTCGAGGACCTTTGGCACCTGGAGTGTACAGGTATGGGGCTCGTCTGGTATTCTAGTCGGTTGGTCGTCTTTCGTGGGTAGACGGAATACGCCGACAAGCTGATGATGTCCGAGTACGGTCCATCGAATTAGTGAACAAGTTATGGTCGGACATGGTCGGACCACTGTTCTCCGATCGGAGCTCCGGAACTGAATGTGAAGTCCGGTGACAAGATCATGTACGTTGTAATCGGAGCAGAAATTGGTATCAACAATGATCGAACTAAATTTATATTGAAATATTATTTGTTCGTTGGATTTTCCGATAGCTTATTCTACCTAGCCGTTTTGAGTTAAATTGTCAAAATAGAAAAATTGAAAGGTCGTTACGATCGATCAGTTAACCTAAAACTTGAACAAATTGAATCGAGAATACTCATGTAGATTGATACTCTAGCTCATTCGTGGTAAGTGAAATGATCATGACAATTTGGGTTAAGTGAAAGATGTTGACTTAAAAGGTGTATAGTTATGTATTTAGGAATTCGAAAATAAAAAATTCTAACGATAAAAGTTTATAACAATTTAACAATTCAGGGTATGTGTTACTAACTTTCCACGTTTATTAATATATTTATAGGAAAATCATAAAACTATACATTATAGTACAATTTATGAATTGTATAGAACATAAAAACCACTTTTTTCGAATCCTATATAAGGTAAGGACATAATTTGCTCAAAATTGTATAGAAAGCTCACTCTTTAATATAATACTAATTTTCAATGTTATATTTACTAAATAGTAATTAATAAAGTTGTGGCAAATTTACCATTAGCAAAATAACAAATTTGACATTTGATTATTATTGATCGTCTATTGTTGCCTTTTTCCATCTCTAACTCAATATTTGTTATAAAAAGTATGAAAATAACTTGAGATTGTATGCTTCAATGTGCAATTTCTAATACTGTAACTACGTTTTTTTCATCATCATTTCTAAATTATTTAAATACTAAAAAAATTGTTTACAGATTTTAAAATTTAGTACCAATAATACATTTTAAAATTTAATAAGGTAGATCTAATTTTATATAGTATTACATAGTGGAGAATAATATTTTAAATTTTCAATATATTTTTTTTAATAGCAAATGTAGGCTGTGTTTGGAACTCTAACTTCAAATAGAATTTTGGAGGGATTTTTTATTTTGTGAACTTTCCACAACTCAATTTCAAATCTACATCTATGTATGTTCTTTCATTTTCAGAAAGACACTAAAATTTAAATAGTCCATAATTTTTTTTCATATCAAAATAAAATGATTCTTATATCTAAATCTTCACGAGAATAACAAAATAATATCTATATTACTATTTTAACATGTTTCACATTGTAACATTATATAAGGGGGAGTTTGTGATTTCTTTTAAACTCAAATATTTTCACTCAGTTTTTGTCTTTTTTTGAAAAAATTTGTCTTTTCTAAAAAAGTTTTTTTATCTTTTCCTAAAATTCAAAAAAAGTTACTATTGAAACTAAAAAATTTCAACTCAAACTCATTTACTAAACAAACCCTAAATATCATAGCTAATTTTTAATTTACATTCAATCAAGCATACGTTTTAAAATATTAACTCATTTTTAATTTAAAAAACTCAAACTTTTAAAACTCCAAGTACATTCCAAACGGCCCCATACGCATGGTATTTGTGTTGACATTGACGTATATATCGGAAATGGTCTAAAATCAATATAAAAAGCTTGTTTTTTTTTTTTTTTTACCTTGATTTTTAATTAATTTAAATAAATAAAAAGCTTGTTTTTTTTTTTCGATAAATTGCAGAGAGAATATCTTTATGTACGTTAAAAGCTGTCCGAGTGATCCTGTTTTTGTTTCTGATTATTTCGCGAGATTTTCGGTGAGTTGTCGGGACGCGAGAAGTTGGGGAAGAGAGAGAAGCTGACGCGTGAAACTTAGTCCTTGCCTTTTCCGGCGACCGAGAAAAAGCGAAACTTTGAAAGTAGAGAGAGAGAGAGAGAGTAGAGAGAGAAAAGATGAGAGAGAGAGAAAGAGAAAGTGACTTTCAACTTTCTGCATTTATTACCGTTCACGTATCTTTTGCAACCCCTTTGTCTCTTTTCGGTCCAGTAGAATGTCGGAAATACCCTTCACATCTTTCTGGATTTTCAAAAATGCCACTTTCTGTTTAAGAAAAAGCCCCCACCATTTTGACACGTTGCTTTGAAGCATTTGTTTATTATTATTTGGTGCTCACAAGTCCACGTTATGATTGTCAAGGTAAATTTTGATTATTTACCAAAAAAGGTAATTTTTGATTGGATTTATCAAAATAAATAAATAAATAAAGGTAAATTTTGATTGGAAAATTGCTATAGGGTAACTTTTTAATAAGTTATTTGTAATAATTAATTTGTTAATTTGTTAATTTTAGATAAAATATGTGTAACATAATAACTGTTGATGTCAAATACAAATATTATTGAAAAAATTATAAAGTAATAAACTAGTTATTATAATGTAACGTATGAAAAAATTATAAGTCTGACTACCGAATAAAAGAGTATGCTTATTAATTTACATTCATTCTATCAATATTTCTTTTATAAAATTAATTAAAATAAGTAATTTTTTATAAAATAAAATTGGGTTTGTATTTCCAAGATGGTACTGATTCTATTTTTTCTTTATGTCAGTGCCGTTATTTTGTTAGATTTTTTAAATATTATTTTCATTTATGTTTCCTCATTTTGAAGTAATTCTTATTTTGTCTTTTGAACTTTAAAAACGATTGCGCCTTTGCCTTCTAAATTTTGAATTGATTTTACTTAACCCTTCGGTTAGAATTTATATATTAAAAACAAGCAGAAAAATGATAGTTAAATGGTCACATGGTCTTTTTTCTGTCTATTTTTAATATAAAAAAAAACCCAATATAATGAGTTTAGTGAGATTAATTAAATTTTTTTTCTGTCCGTTTTTACCAAAATTCTCTAAAAATAAAACTAATTAAAAATTCAAGAGATCAAATGAGACTTTTTAAAATCCAAGACCAAACCAGAACTCCAAAATTCAAAGAAATAAATGAGATTGATTTATTGTTTTTCTAATAACTATAAAAATCACTAACAATTATAATAATATTTCCCTTAAAAAAATAATTATAATAATATTCTATGATAATTATTAACATGAAAATATTATAACCGTAATATCAGCAACTTTAATTATTTATGATCTTGGGATGGAAAAACTACTAAACAATTCATTAATTATGGCTGCTTGCTATTCTATAAACATTTTTTCTTGGAATTTTAATAGATATTTATTGGCAGTCTTTGCATCTCAATCATAACCCTATTCTTTTCTAGATGAGGTTCAAAAAAAATCTACTCATTGCGGGTGCAATGCTATGAAATTATTTTGCTTGTGTTGAACTCAAAGAAACATTTAGCCAATGATTTCACTATAACATGTAGAAGCTATTTGCTATCATTTTTTTTTTCCAAAAAAAAAAAGAAAAAAAAAAAGAAAAAAGAAAAATTACGTAATGGGTAAGGACAGGGTTAAGCATTTTTTTTTTCCCCAAGTTTCATTAAATATAAAGAATTTTGTGGTAAGAGACTTGTTAAATAAGATACAATTTTTAACCGAAATCTCAAATATAAATTATAATTTTTTGCCATCATATCAAATAAATAAAATGCAATAATTCTCTAGTTCTCCTTTACTTAAAAAGCAATTTTAATTTGAAAGTCTTTTTTTCTTTTTTTCTTTTGCTTGCTTTCTTATCTCAACTTTTTGGTTGAGGTTATTGTGACAAAGGACTAATTTGATTTAACTATCCTAACTAAAAAGGTACTCCGCTGATTAGCATTTCTTGATTAGTAAAAAAGCATGTCGAAAAGAAAAAAGAAAAACAAAAAATCAAAAATCAAAAAAAGGAAAAAAGTAAAAAAGTGGTTTTTATAGGCTTATGAATTATAATCTAGAAGTTTAGGAAATCTTAAAAGGGTGATATAATTTACAAAGCGTGACATAAAGTTTCATTTTTCAACAAAATGTGTTGAAAAGTCAAAAAAGATGCATCGGTTTGACTGTGCAATGTGAAAGGAATTGAATCACAGAGATTGTTGTTGTTTTGACTTATATGACTTCATAAGCACTTATTTTTTTACAGCTTTTCCATTGTCATAATGAGACCTTGTAACGAACAATATCACATATTTTTTTTTTTGATTATGTAATATTCTTATTTAAAATATGTTTGGTTTACCAATTTAGAATGAAAATTTTATATTGAAATTAACTGAGTTTTTAAATATTAGTTAAAATTTTTGTTGATTTAAAAAAAAGGACAAAAATTGAGTTAGAAATTTTTGGATCCTAATCTAATATCCATACATAAGCTTGGTACTCCTTGAGTTGATTTCATTGTTATCGTTGCCAGTTAGCGGAGATTTTTTATTCTTGTAATTCTTTTTTTTTTTTTTAGTAATATTGAGGTGATAAGTTGATAAATGATAGATCGTAAAGTAGACGCCAACTTAGTTGGGATGTACTTTATAATTTTGATATCAGTTATCATCTCTCACCATTTATTACAAAAAATTAGTTTTTTAATAATTTGATTTATGATTTTGTATAATTTTATTTTCTGCATTTTAAATTTTTAATATAAACCCTCATAAAATCAACCGGTTGACTTCTAAATCTTACAATAAAAAGATGTTTTTTTATGGGTAACACAAAATAATAGGTTCTACCATAAAAGGCACCTATGTGTATATAATATAATCATTTAATTGAAAATTTGTTTTCACAAAGCTTTTAATTCAAATTGTGAAGATTTTTGGATTTTTGAACTGGTATTCGACAGAGAGAATAAACGTGGTGTGGATTACAGAAGTGTGAAAAAATTAAGTTGTATTGAAATTTTTTTGAAATCATTTTAAAAACACAATTCAAACTTCAAACATTTTAATTTAATAAAACAAATCGAGAAACTTCTATGAGGTGGTTTCTCGATTTTAAAATAAGCTATTAATCATATTTAATGAGCGATGAGATAGAGTAAGAAAAACTACAGTATAATATTTTTATTTATTTGAAAAAAAAAATCTTTCGAATTTACTTAAAACCCTAATTAAACTTCATTTTTCACCTGAAGCTAGCCCGAGCGGGGTATGTGTGTGTGTGTGTGTCTATATATATATATATATATATATATCTAACATACACATATATTAATATACCCTGAGGTGTCGCTTGTGGAACTTTTATAACGATTGAGAAGCTTGCAGGCATATCCCACCCTTCTTAATTTGTTTCTTTTTTCTGTTTTCACACTGAAAACCGTGGACCCAAAGTTTTGCCATATTCCAATATTAATTTGCCAAACAGATTTCTTTGACGTTGAATTATTTAGAAACGGTTATATCCTAAATGACATTTCCATGTCAATACGGGGGTGGGAAACAACCAAAATATGTTGGAGTCTAATGGAGAATGACCAACCTATTGACTAATAAAAATTTCCCTGCAAAAAAAAAAAAAAAAAAAACCTTAATTTTGTTTTAGTAATAACTTTTGTTTTGTTTTTGTTTTTTGTTTTTTTTTTTTTTTAAGTTCCCCTTCTGTTATAAGAGTATTATCTGACTTTTGTCTCTATATTTTTAATATTCCACTCTAGAAATCTCCTCTTGATCACTAGTATTGAGATAAAGAAACCATTTTCCCTTTAGTTAAATGATGACAACAAGAAATAATATTTGAATAATTAAAAAAAAAAAGGGTCACCATCATAATTAGTAGGTAGTATAGTAATTCCAATTCAAAATCATATTTTATCTCCTTCGGTATTTAGATGAGAAAATCATTTTCTAATACAATACAATACTTGCTGTTAAATTTAGCACCATGTATAGCATACACTGAATCTGACTTGTTGTTTATTGGTTGATGTGTCTAATTTTTTATTTTTTATTTTTTGAAATGGATGTGTCTAATTTTTCACCTAGTAATAGTTCCGACATTACCGTTCTAAGTTTTTTTTAATTAAATTTTTTCTTTTCTTTTCTTTATAAGTATCAAAGCTTAGCAATTAAAAGAAAAAAGAAAAGAAAAAGACATAGCTTTTCAAAATAACATTATACATATTGTAGCATATAATAGAAGAACATAAACAATGATTCGATATTCTCACTTTTTTCTTTTGTGTCAAATTTAACATTGATATTAATATTTGCACTAACTTAATTTTCGGAAGAAAAGTTTAGAATCGCCAAAAGTACGATCAAAATGTTTTTTTTCCCCCTTTTTTCTCTCCTAAAATTTAGTTTGTTGAAAAACGAAGCTCATAAGAACGACATATATTGAGTTTACATTTGAAAACAACGTCCAAATAATTGTAATATATATGCCCTACTTTCTGACTTTATTAAGACATAGCATGTAGTTTCCAAATGCAAACCCACCCACATGCTCAACCTTATAACGAAATTTTTTATGGTTCAAGATTCGGGTTCACAAAAGATCTCATCATTTGATTGTTGAAATTAGTGGAACCAAGTTTTCAAATAGAAAATCAAGCGGTGGGAACCAGGTTTCGACATGCAAACACACATGTATCTTGACACACGCATATATATATATATATATATATATATAGGTGTACAATATACCCCCTCCGAGATATCTATAAAATCATTAAGTTTAATAAAATAAGGAATCCAATAAATATTTTGATTTTGATATTCTTTTTAGGGTTGTGAAGTATAAGGCATTGGTGTTATCCTTACGCTCTCACTTACGTCATTTTTGGAATTTATGTATTGAAATCATTAGTAAAATAAAAAAAAATCATTATATATATATATAGGTGTACAATATACCCCCTCCAAGATATCTATAAAATCATTAAGTTTAATAAAATAAGGAATCCAATAAAGATTTTGATTTTGATATTCTTTTTAGGGTTGTGAAGTATAAGGCATTGGTGTTATCCTTACGCTCTCACCCACATCATTTTGGAATTTATGTATTATTGAAATCATTAGTTTAAAAAAAAAAAAAAAAAAAAAAAAAAAGACCTGCACATCTCGTCAATAATCCCAAAGTTCCATACACAAAAATCATACAACCTCACTATAAAGGACAATCGAACATCGGAGAGATGATCTAAGAAAGAGTCATAATGGAATAATCATCTATTATTACCATTATGCCACCATCAAAGATGGTGATCTTAGACTATATTTACTCTTTATATAATGTTACTTGTTTTTTTTTTTTCTTTTTTTTGCTCTGAAAATAGTAATTTATAATTGATTAAATCAATATTTTTGTACAAAATTATGTACACAGTAATAAAATGTTCATAAGTTAGAATAGATTTACACTCTTATTATATAACGAAAGTGAATGTATATACGTGCATGTGCATGTGTTTGTGAGTGGAATATCAAATACAATATCACAATATGCATTTACATAAGGTTGATCTAATACAATTAAACCTATGGTTTTTAAACACTTATTTGTAAGATAACTTTTAAATCTCCAAAACATACTCCAAAGATATCTCATTTTCTATTTGAGAATTCCCTTGTCATGTTGGAAGTATGAGGAACTTCAAGAAATGGAAAATACTATTGTTTTTATCCTCTGAATTTCAACCAAATACCTTTGATTATTTTTATTTATTTATTTTCTCCACTTTATTGTGGGGGTGATATTGTACAAAATTAATTGATATGTGACAGGAACACAGTCAAAGATTAAAGTCGAAAAAACATATATATGTTGAAGATATTTTTCCATCCTATATAAAATATGTAAAGATAATAAGTGTCAATAAATGAAGAGTGAGAATTTTCTAGCTCCAAATATTGTATTAAATTATATAGCATTTAATAAAGACTTCCCATCAAGGGGCTTTATTGATTAAAGAAAGGTAAAAGTCACACTGAAATCTAAGTTGTAACCATTGATAATTTATGTAAACAACACTATAGAAAATTTGCATTGAATTGTTATTAGTTAGAAAATTGTACCAATAAGTAGAAACAGTAGAATATAAATGTGAGAGGGACCCAATTATTAATGTGAAAACATTATATGGTCGACGCTATGAATGAATTAAAACGTTGCAATTAATATATATATATATATATATATAGATATACATGTTGCTATTAAAAGAAGAGAATAATGTAAATGGAGAAATTTTCATCAATAGGTTTTTGTTTGTTTGGGGGGTTTTTTTTTTTTTTTTTTTTTAAGAATTAGTGATTATTGTTTACATTGTAAAGATAAACAAACATAAATTTTTATAAATTGTCATAATTTCATTTCACAACCTATCCATTATTTTACAATTGTTAAATCTATATGCAACAATTAAAATAACCATATATATTGTTAGATAAATATTATTATCATAATTTTCCTTCAATAATTGCTCAAATAGATTTTTTTTTTTTTTTTTCCCAATTGACAACCACTTTAAATCCAAAGGATGAAAACTTTTGACACCCCCTTAGGGAAAAAAAAAAAAAAAAAAAGAAGCTCGAATTAAGTTGATATATATAATTACAAACATTTTAGCTCAAATTTGAATAATAATTAATTGATTAAAAGTTATAGGGAAGACGTTTCTTTCTTTTGTCTCTTGCATATATAAATATAAATATATGTATAAGCATGATACCATAATAATTTCTTCCACTTGAGAATGACTAAGGTGACCTCATCAATACTCTAAACCCTTTTCTCTCCCACTTTAAGTACCCCTTCTAAAGATATATATATATATATATATATATATTTCTATATATTTCTATCCTATACGCTTCTTCTTTTCCATAGTTTGAATTAAGAACTTTCTAACCTTATGTCTATGTGGATTAATAATTATTCCGCCTCAGCATCATTACTAAAAGGTGTTGCTTTGTAGTCGGTTCCTTCACAAGGGAAAAAGTTTTTTCCCACTACACTCCCCTTGCCTTTTCAATTGCCTAATCTCCTCTCTCTCTCTCTCTCCCCACCAATAATAGAGGATCCATAATTCAAAAGAGGCTTTTCTTTTTCCCTTCTTTTTTCCTTCAAGTAAGGATTGCTAAGATCAACCAATGACCCCATTTGTATGGATCTCTCCTTATCCTTCCTCTCCCTCTCCCTCTCTCTCTCTCTCTCTCTCTCATGTAATTTTTTTTTCTTTCTAATTTGACCAAATGGGAACCTCAAAAGGCAACCCACCCCTTTTTAATTTCTTTTTTTCCCACACAAAGTTCAAATTGGCAATTCCTCAAGCAATGATCATGGGGAGGGGTTAATAGAAAGCTATTTCCTAAAGGCTATTTGATGGAATATTACGAGACAAAAGGGGCCCATTCCTCTTTTCACTAGTGCAAGCCACAACCCCACCTAGCTTTTCTTACAATTATTATAAATATATATATACACACACACACACATATATGTGATAATAATCATGTACATCAAGGTCAAACTTTAAGCAAACACATAGCAACAAATAACTCACAGCTGGGGTGTGAGAGGAGATCAATTGAGAGCCATATGCCCCTTTAATTAAAAGCTTTTGGTAGCTTCTTGCACTCAAAGCAAGTAGACTTTCAAGTCCTCCACCCCCCCCCCCCCCCCCCGTTCCTTCCTTCCTTCCTTCTATCTCTCTCTCTCTTTTAGTTTAGAATAAAAGAAAGTGATTTTGCTTTTTGCTAAACTGAATTGGGTAGAAAGAAGCACCAATCAAGCAAAAAGATGACTTTAATTCCTCATTCTTTTTATTCAATATATATTATATATCAAAACATTATATCATATTATGACTACGTTTGGAACCTTCACTACTGATGGAGTTTTCTAAATATTTTTTGTCTTTTTTTATAAATAAACTAATTTCATGACTATTTATATATCAAAATCTCTCTTTATTATTTTCAAAAAACTTAAATTTTGAAAGTTCATAACTTTCTTATTTTAAGTCGAAAGAAGATTAAAAAAAACGTGCATAGAATAATGAGAGAAACGAAATAAGATCTATACTGTTTTTTTTTCCAAACATATTTCAAAATTTTACACTTTTTAACTATTATAATTCATTTTTAACCTAACGTACATTACCAAACAATATTAATTCATTTCTAATCAAAATATTTTCAAAACTCTAACTCCAGTTGATGTTCCAAACACCTCCAATATCTTCTATTTTTTTAATGAAGGTGTGGGGGGGGGGGGGGGGGGAGAGAAAGAAGAAATTGAAGTTTGAATGTGATGTTAAATGCTTGTACCAATCCAAAGAAATGTTTGGATTCTAAAAGAGGAAATGAGAACATATATACAGTGACCTATTGTTCTTATTGGGAGTGGAGTTTCTTTCTTCTTAATATAAGTTGTGTAGATAGCTTCTTTGCTTCTTTCATGTAAGAAAATGGCAAGAATATTTGCTTTAACATGGACTTTTTCTAGCAGTATTGGAGGACCACTTTTGTAGGTGACTGAAAACGCTAAAGTATCAATATGTTTGTGGATGTTGTTGTAAGTAAAAGTATAATAAAGAAGACATATTCTAAGATCTTACAATATATATTATCCCTTCTAAAAAAAATCCTTATAAAAAAGCTATTTTATTGTGATTCATCCAAGTCCAACTCCACCAATTATAAGAGTAAGAAAAAATCAAACTAAACAAGTGAACAAAAAAAAAAAAATGATAACTGAAACATCACGATTACTATATGCATGTATTGTTTTAAAATTTCTCTGATGCAGTATTAGGAGATATTATAGTAGAGGGCTTTATTACACTAGACAATTGCTAGCTCTTGCTAAATTCTACTTTAAAATTAAAGCATTAATTACCCATGACGGTAGAGGGAGCCGCCCCATAAAAGAATGTCCTTTGAAATTATTATATTATTGTTATTATTTTGAAAGTTATATATCTGAGTCAGTTTATCGTAAGCGTTCTTCATTTTAAATATAAGATTTAAATCAGATAATGCATTTAAATATACTATGAGAAGATCTTTTAAACGACTTGTTTAAATCATTTTATTATAAATATAATTTCGTTTATTTATTTATTTATTCAAATCATATTAGTGAGGTTAATGACCCTTACTGTAAAGTGTTTCAAGGGTAGAATCTCTCAATACTTTTCAAGTGAAAAATAACAATTGGAAGATGCCAAATTCCTCCTCAATAGCTTTGATGAAAGAACATGTAGCATCTACTTCCTCTGTAGCTTTTGGAGTTTTTCTTCGAATCCTTAGGAGTTACTAACAATAGAAAATCCCACTTCAAAAGTGGCATATAAAAGGAAAAAAAATAATTAAAATAAAATAAAATAATAATAATAATAAAGCTACTTTTTACTCCACCAATGGAGTAGAAACGTGGTTTTGTCAAAACACTATTCACCTCTACTTTACACACAAGCATTTTTCAACTTTTTATGGAGAGAAATTTTTTTTTTTTTTTTACAAAAAGTGGTTTCTTAGGAATGACTGATGCTTCTTTTGGATACATTGCGCAAAAAAGAAGACAATGCCTACGTGAGACACTTAAAACCTAGCACTATCGGATTGATGTTTTGATGGGATTCAATTAAACCATAAAGTTTGGTTTTAAAAATATGCTTTTAAAAGTTAAGACAAATCTTTAAGATACCCCATATTTGAAATGGGCCCACTTAATATTAATATTCATTAATTCAATTATAATTAAAAGGATAACCTCAACTCAAGTACCACCCCCCAACTTTCTTTGCTTAATAAATTTGGTGGCAATATCTATGATGGCTTTAAAAGCTGAGGATAAGATAGAGAAAAAGAGGTAGTATTTAGTTCAAGTGTGCATGTGTAACATTGTACTCTTCAATAAATTATTTCTTTTCTAACAAATCCTAGTAACAATTTATAAATCAAAATTAAAACAAGAATATGGTCTTCGGTCCAACAATCGTATTGATTAGATGAATGTAATCTTTTTTGTAGTTTAATTTATAAATGGTCTCTATATTTTGCCTTCAGTCTTACGGTAGTTCTTGACTATTATGCATTTGGTCCTTATATCAGTATTCTGTCAAAAAATAAATTGAAATTAAATGCGTTCAGACCGTAAGCTTTAATTAAGGTTAAAATCATAATAGACATATTTATAAGAGCAACTGTATCTTTAAACTATCTCTGATGATGCTACATATCTTTGACGAAAATATAGTTTACTTCCATAATAGCTCTAATGGAGGTACGATTACCCTTCAAAAATGTTTATTATAATTTTACAGATATATAAATAAAGCTCATTTGATCAGAACGTGTTAAATTTCTGTATTTTTTTTTATAGAGTATTGACAAAAAAAAAAAAAAAAAAACCATTGGCGTAATAGTAGAAAATGTATAGGAATGTGATATGTAAAATCAAAGGTTAGGGGCCAACAAAAATTATGATATATAGTTCAGATGCCATTTATAAAAATAACATGTTAGACAAATGTAATTACTAGTTGATCTATATGTATCTCACTTTATGTTTAAACATGTTATATTTTGGAACTTTTACTAAAACTAACATGTATAATCGAAAATATTACACATCAAGATGTTAAAGTTTTGTGCTATGTTATATGATGTCACACTATCGGATCTATACGACCGTCGGATTTAAGACTTTATTATATAAATAAATATATATATATATATATATATATAGAGAGAGAGAGAGAGAGAGAGATTGACATACTTATAGCCATATAGAATTCGATTTGAGTAGAACCTACTTTTCAACGGCATCTATTAATGCTTGGGTCATTAAATTCTACTTATCTTCAACAACCTAAATTAAACAATTAGGTGTAAAATATTCAATACGAGTGGACCTATTAATTCAGAGAGACAATGACCCCATCCAGTGCAGAGATATGCTTGTTTTTAGTTAAGATGGACATGCTGACCCAAAACTTGATATTTGGTAGTCTTTTCATTAATATATTACGTTTCCGAAAAAATTCACACCCCCAATAATTAACTTTTTAATATCAGAATTCACTCGACTATTCAATGTATGCAAATTAAAATTTATTATAAGGTATGAAAAAAAAAAATTCTACCGAAAAAAAATATGTTTAGTACCGTAATATATATTTAAAAAGTACGACGATTTAACAAAAATTTATGAAAATTTAAGGACATTTTTAATATTTTATTTATCTGAACAATTTTTTTTTTTATCTTATCAGATATTTTTTTAAATATATAACTAATTAAACAAACATAATTATATAGAAGATACGGAAAGTTTGCCCATGAGTTATTACTTAACAAAATTAGTACATCTGCAGAAAATTTAAATCCACAAGTCGCGGACAAATTATTTAAGGGGTCTCAGAAGAAAATGAAAGAAAAATGGGTACAAAAAATCTTCAAAATTCTATAAATCACAGCAGATATATATACATATAAATATAAATTATTCAGTGAACCGGGTGTACCACGTCATCGTGCTTACGTGGTACAACCACCCAATAAAAATTTGGCATTTGAACACTTTATCTTTGTAAAATTTTTGGTTCTATGTTTCCCTTTCCTAGTGAATATTACTTAATTAGTAAATCTAAATGCCATAAATATCTCACCTAAATCTTTTTATATTAATCAATTAACTTTTTAAAAAATATTGTTTTGTAAAGATTTTTTTTTTAATCTATTGAAACCTCCATAAGATGTTTCTTTCTCTTTTTCTTAACATAAACAATGACTACTGTTGGAATGAGAAAACTTCTTCATAGAAAAACTAAAAATCAAGAGATAGAAAAAAAAAAAAAAAAAAACCTTCATTAAGCTATATGTATAACTCACACGACAAGAACCTAAAAAAAATTGCTCTATTTAAAAAAAAAAAATTTTAATGAAAACAACTAAGAAAAACCTTCATTCTTAAAAAATAATAAATAAATAAATAAAAAGAAAACGAAAACTTCAATATATAGATTTTAAAAGCAAGACTTACCTTTTCAATTTCAAAGTTGATGGTTGATGATGTGTTTGTACATAAAGAAATATTTATTTATTGTCTTTCATATATTACCTGCATGATCAAGAATTGCTTTTACGGACGATATATTTGAAAATAGTTATATGTGTATTTCTTGATTTTTATTTATTAACTATTTATATGGGAAAATTTTCTCATTCCATACAATGAAGTTTTCATTTGTATTAAAATTAATATAAAACGGTCTTCCAAAAAATTAATGTAAGACACAATTCCTGAAAAAAATTATAAAAAAAAAAAAAAACTGCAATACCTTTTTTATTTTAGAGAAATTTAAATGTAATGAAAGTTTTATGTATAAGTTGATTTTTATTTAAATAATTAGTTATATAAGGGATTTAAGTGAGATATTTATGTTGATTTAGATTTACTAATTAAGGTACTATACATTAGGAAAGAGAAACATATAACAAAAAGATGACATGGGTAAAGTGTTAAATGTCAAACTATAATTAGGTGGTTGTACCACATAAGCACAATGACGTTGTACATTTGTACTGAATACTTTCTCATATATATATATATATATATATATATATCATTAGCTAATTAATTAAATTGAAAAGGAAAAGGTTTCCGTCAAACAAAGCAAAACCACATCTTTTTTTTTTTTTTCTATCTATTTGTTTGTTTATTTTTTAATTTTAGGGTAATGAGCATGTGAAGTTAGCCGGCCAAGCAAACAAAAATTGCATTCTGCTAGACAAAACCTCTCTTTTAGTTGAAGGGTCTGAATAAGTAACCCTAGAAAAAAAAAAAAAAAATCTCAAGTGAGATTTGCTTTGCTTTGGTTCATTGTAAAGATATTGTTATTGACAAAAAAGGAAAAAAAAAAAAAAAAAAAAAAAGGCATTTTGCACTTGGTTGAACTGTCACCTTCATAAGTGGTCCTAATAATTAGAGAGAATCCTATTATTAGTAAATCAATATGTGGGATATATATATATATATATATATAATTAATTGTCCGGATTATATATATATATATATATATATATTTAACCAAACCATCATAAGATTTAACAAACACTTAATCTTTAAAATTTTCTTCTAACTGTTATTATCGAAAACTGACATTTTTTTAAGTAGCCCTTATTTAACCTACTATATCTTTGTTGTAGTAAGCAAAGTTAACTCTTCAAAATTTATAGGACGACAAATTGGTTTCTTTTGTCTTATATTATTGGCAAGAAATTATAAATTCTTCAGATTTCTGTTCCCTCCCCCCCCCCCCCCCCCCCCCCCCCCCCAATAGATACTTTCATTTCTTCATGTAAAATTTATCCTCGTGACATCCTTTGTTCCTTTACTCATACATTTTCAAAATATTATGAAATTATGGTATTTGTACAATGAGAATATATAAATCCCTATAAAGTTTTATTCTTCAAAGTAGTGTTATATGAATAAATGTCTTGTTAGTTAGAATTTCAAATTTTTGACATATGTGTAGGAGTAGTCTTGCTATGGTCCTCTAGCCTTTGTCCATACATATATATATATATATATATATTAATATCTGTATATATAATTACACACACATCTTTTTGTTGTTTTTTTTATATTATTATTGATTCTACTAATCAATATGGGAAAAGAATGAGTGACAACAAATCAACATATCCAAAAATAAATCCAACACATCTTGGCCTTATACATGCTGCACAAAATATGACTGCTGAAAGCATACATCTTTACAGAGATATATATATATATATATATATATATATCTCGTGAAGTACAAACAGTAGGCACTTTATAATACCATGGCTAGCTTTTCTCCTATGTATACATACACTTGAGGGTCGATGTAATATTCTTATTGCCAGATATATATCGTACGGTTAATACATGCTAACTTTATTGTTAAAACGCACAAAAGACAGGCGCACGCCTATAAATACATACAAATTAGAAATATATATGTTATTAATAACAAGGAAAACTTACCATTACAATTGTACTTTTGTTTATAGATATAGGTGTATATATATCGATGTTATTTAGTCGTTAAATAAACTTTAACCTATAATTAAAAGCAATTATACAAAAATGTATGTCATAAAAAATAAAATGATTGTAGCCATATTTCCATTATTTGCTTCAAGCTTGTCTCCACCATGATCAATTGATATACGAATAATTACCAACTGATTTTTTATTAAAAAAAAATCTATAATTTTATTAATTTTTTAAATAGTTATTTATTAGGAAATTAATTAAAGAGTTGTTTTTATGTCTTACTTCAACTGTTAGGGTCCGTTTGGTTCGCAAGTTTGAGTTGATATTTTGAAGTTGAAATAGTAAATTTTGTTGACTTTTCAGAAAAGACAAAAAACTTTTTGGGAAAAAGACAAAGACTTTTGAGGAAAAAGACAAAATTTGAGTTGAAAAATTGGGGTTGAACTTGCGAACCAAACTGACCCTTAGTTTTTTCCTCTTTTCAGCTTTGCCTTCAGGTATTTCATTTTATTAATGATATATATTATTATTTTTTGTTGTAATTATCACTATTCGATTATTATTGTTTACTCTATTATTGCATTCATAATTGTTATCTTTCTCAGAGCTATATTATTGTTTCTTTTTCAGTATATTGCCGGACTATTCTCATTATTTCTTGTTATAAAAACACCAACATTATAAATTATGGTTTGGAAAAAAAAAAAAAGTAAAGAAAAGAAGAAGAAAAGAAAAGAGACTGACAGATTCTGATTCTCCCGGAGGTGAGTATATGAAAGTGAAAAAAAAAAAAACAAATCCGTAAAGACAAAATAATACCTTACGATTTAAACACAACATGAATAATGCCCTTCAAAAAAGCTGGGGGAAAAAAAAAAAGCAGAGGAACCAGTTCCTACTACTTTTACTTACCCAAGGAAATAGACAATTGAGAAGGCAAGCTGACCAAAAAATCCAGCAACTAGATCTTGTTCTATGACACCAACAGAGAGACGAGAGAAGAGTGAGATATCAGGACTATATATATATATATATACACAATAAAGTGTGTATATGTATATATTATTCTTGCAAGGGACCATTGTATTAACGTGATATATCGATAAAAAGAAATATAAAATATAAATTACTTCAACACGGTACTTGCATTGAAAGAATATAATAATAGTCTAAAATAATTGTATCTCTCGATGTTATAATTTTTCAACATCAATATTGCGTTAGAAAAGGTTTGATAATATATTGTGAAAGAACTAAATATTTTGTTGTCATAATGTCTTTCTACTATAAGCAATATTATGTTTAAATAAATGTATATAATAGAATGTTAGTCTCTCCGTATTGATTGTAGCACAAATCTGTATAGATACACAATTGGTGGGAACTGTTTTTTTTTTAACTACTTGATTGATTTTTAAACACAATTTGATTCATATAAATGTCTACTATAAAGATTTATAGTGCACGACACAGGAAGAAGTAAAGAAATATTTCATATATCAATATATAATATCAAATTAGTAAAAGACCCTATTGTATAGATATCCCCGTATATATATATATATATAGATATATAATATATATATATATGTAATAAAGTAGTGCTGAGGAAAAGGTGATTGTTGATAGTCCTTCAAAACATGCTTCTGTAAAGAACAGGAGGCAAAAAGCTGACTTTGATGGCCAGAATTAACCAAAGAGAAAAAAGAGAAGAGAAAGGCAAGGAATGGCACGTTTCTCTAGGGCTCTACATCTTTTTGAGCAAAAGAACTTTAGAGTGCACAAAAGCAGATTAATGCCTTTGACGGACACACACCAAAAAAAAAAAAAGTAAAAAAAAAAAAAACACAGAGAGAGAGAGACAGACAGACAGAGATAGCATGCAATTAGACAGTTGAAGAATACTAGAAACTATAATAAGTTATTTAAGATACTGCCACATTTCTCATGTGTTTGCCCTTATCTCTGACAAAATTTTGTTCTCTCTCTCTCTCTCTCTCTCTTAATGAAAATTACAAAATTTTGTGACCATTTGGGACCATTTTGTGAATAATTTTGATTTAGATATTAAATAAAAATAAGAATGTTTAAGTAATGATTTAGGTTGTGCTTGATTGGTTCTCGCAAGTTTGAATTAGAGTTGATTGTGCGTTTGGTGTGCATTTGACTGATTGGAAGTGTAAACATTTAAAATATTTTCAGAAAATATTTAAAAATATAAATCTTATTCTGTTCGTCTAAAAATTATATATATATTTGTTTATATAAAAAAATTCATCTTATTTGGACTTGTATTGTAAAGTTATAGACTTTTAAAGTCTGAACTTTTAGTTATAGTTGGAAAAAAATGGTGAAACTAATTGACTTTTAAAAAGATGACAAAAACTGAGTTGAGTTTTTTCAACTCAAATCGGTGCACGAAACACTAGTTTAGATATGTTTTGAAATTGTGTTTAATTGTGTTTCTAGATAAATTAGTTTGAGTACAAGAAAAAATAAAATTGTATTTAGATATGTTTCTTAAAATATTGAGTGTATAAGCTTTAGAAAATGAAAACGCAAAGTAGAAACAACTTTATTTTGTTTTTTCATTTCTTAATCAGAAATGAAAATGATTTTTTTGTTTGAATTTCTGTTTTCTGATTTTGTACAAAATAAATGCTATTTTATATCAGTTTTAAAACATCTTTTGTTGTAAACCGTGAGATTTCTTCCCAAAATATTTCAAAAACAATATTGTTAAACGAAGTCTGAAGTTTTACCATAGGAATCATTTCTAGCATTATGATTCATTAAACATTATATAAACAACTAAGATTATCTTACATCATCTAATGACGGAGATAATTTAACAGCATCATATAAAAAAATAAATTAAGAAATAAAAAATAAATAAAAATAAAAAATGGATGTAGAGTAAGTAGTTTCTTACTTAATTGTGATATGACATATAATTAGTACAACTACAGCCAAAAATTTGTTGTATATGGATGATAAAAAATTTTATAAATCTTATCCTTGTAGCTAGGTAGATGCAATTACCGCTTAGGTTTACTCGGTTGCAGCCATTGATTTCATATATGCTAGAGTGTTCATCACAAGTAATATATATATATATATATATATATAAGCTCTCAATGTGACATTCTAACATTTTTTTTTCCGTTATTATAACAATTAATTGATTCTAATTAAATAATATTTTTCAATAATATTATTCTTGCCCTAATAATTTAAAAACATTTATATATAAATCAATCCGATACTTAATAAGATAGAAAATAAAATGTTACAACTGATGTTTTTATTTGACGCTGGACATGAAAGTTTATATATATATATATATATATATATATATTTATATTTATATAAGAACATTTATTCTCGTAAGAATATGTATTATATATTGCAGTGGTACAGATGTCAACTGTTAAGTAAGCTTTTCTTTCACCATGATCATGAGCCTAGGAATTCTCCCCCTATGCATTTATGCTTGGATGGCATTACGTTCTTGACTTTAGCTATGGCTTTGGTCATGGTTTTCGGATTCCCTTCCTTGATATTCTCTCTCTCTCTCTCTCTCTCTCTCTCTCTCTCTCTCTCTCTCAGCACGAGTTTCATTCAAACTTTTCTTCTCTATACCACAATAAATGGGGTCGAAAAGGAGTTCAGGAACAGTCGTAATTAGAAAAATACTTTGTGTTATGAATGATGTTAAATACTAGAATTAATAATGTCATTTTATTTGCAAGTCTCGTTATTTAATAGTATGTGGTATTAAATATCATATAAAGTTTTAAATTTTAAAAATAAATAAGAAAAATAAATAATAAAAGTATGAAATCTCATTTAATGCAAAAAGTGGAGGTGGGTTTGTCCAACTACACGCAAACTCCCGGGATTGGCGCCGAGTTTCAGTTAGGGCTTGAATTCCATGTTTTTGCATGGGAAAATGACTAAAATGACTTTGTGTGTGTATATATATAGAATTTATACTATATAGCTTATTATAAAGGAATATTTTAAATATATAACATATTTGTTTTTCATTCTAAAATTATAGTAGATTTTATATTTTTGAATTTATTGATTTACTTTTTTACCTTGATAGTTATTATGTTTTTGAATGTTTGAAGTGAGGAAGGTTTGAGTCTTGGGGGATTCTGATTAATGGTTTTTAACCTAATTATACCATTTAATTATAATATTTTGATTTATGTTATAATTTTAAAAGATGACAGTTCAATATGTTATTTTGGTCTTTCTCTTATTTATATATACACGTATGGTTGGGAAATTCGTGCCAATTTAAGTTTCGAGTTTTAACTATTATTATTATTATTATTTGTTTTTTAGAGAGAACTTAAAATTGTGAGTTGTGGACATCGTTATTAAGAGGAAAAAAAAGCACACAAAAGAAATAAAAAAGGCAATAATTATTTGTTAATTTATAGTTTATAATATCTATAGTCATGTTTGGTATTGTTTTTTAGATTGTTTTCAGATTATTAAAAAAAATAGTTGAACTATTAACTCATATCATTAAAAATGGATTTTAAGTATATCTCATTTAAAACATTCTAATTAAAATCTAATTACTGAAATATGCATTTTAAAAAAAAGTAAGAGCAAATTATAGTATAAAATTTTTAAACATAATAATATATAACATAATTAAATTTATGATCACATATAAATTAAATTAAAAAAACAAAAACCTTCTTCCTTTCTCTTCTTGATGTCTAGGTTGACGACTTTTGCAGCTGATCAAAGAAACCACCAGTGAGATACATAGACATGTATAACCCACGAGAAAGCTTTTGTATAGCTGTATTATTGAACCGTCGTTTGTTAACACGCTTACAATTTCATAGGTTTATATATATATATGTGTGTGTGTGTGTGTGTGTGTGTGTGTGTGTGTGTGTGTATGAGTCCAAATACTTGGAATTGGATAAACACTTGCAATTCCAAGATCTTTATTCCACCGTTATACTTTCAGAATTATTACATCTCTACGAGTTTCCTCCCTGTGGATGGTACTTTTTATTTTATACTTATATAATTACTTGTGGAATAAAAAAATATTTTGTTCTTTTAAAGAAAAAATTTGGTATGAATAGTTTAGCAGTGTCTAACACCTAATTTTATAAGAGGATGTTTGGTTCGTTGATTCCAACTGAATAATTTTAATTGTTTTTTATCTTTTTATTCAAAATATTTTCAGCTTCACTATTTATATCTCCACCTCTAACTTAAAAACTCAAACTTTAAAATCCACAATTTTGTTATTTGAAGTCTGAATGAGATGTTTTTTTTTTAATTTAATAACTTACATAGAATTTGAAAAGAAACAAAAAAAGACCAATATTGATTTTTTTTTTTTTTTCCGAATACATGTTAAGTTTTTATACTTCACTCCAAACAGTTCATTTTTAATCAAACGTATAATTTCAAAACTCAACTTAACTTCAATTCTCCAACTCAAGTGGACGGCCTCTAATAGTTGAGTTCAAATTTCCAACCTTCAAATTAAAACAAAAAAAATGTAAAATCCCTCATTGGGAATTGTACATATAAGTCTTTAAACCAAACATAATAACTTCACACCTAGTTTTATTAAGAGTTGAGTTTACATCCCCAACCTTCAAATTATTTAAAAAAAAAAAAAAAAAGCAAAAACAAAAAACAAAACAAAACAAAAAGCAAAACGATTAAAAAAAAACTAATTCTAAAACTAATGTAGGTACTAAAACTAATGTAGTAACTTCACACATAATTCTAAGAGTTGAGTTCAATTAAAAAAAAAAAGAAAAAAGAAAAAACATAAACATAAACAAAAACCAAAAAAAATAAAGTATATATAGTACACATAGGTGTTTAAACCAAACGAAATATTCCAAGGGGGAAAAAAAAAGGAAAGAAAATAGAAAGAAGTCATCGTTCACATCCTATTTTAGTATTTCTCTTCTTTGGGAAAAAGAAAAGGAAAGAAAAAAGGATGAGTGGTTATAATTTGCCCATCATGTCACAAAAGTAAGGAGAAATGCTACTTAAGGTTTTTAATGAGGTCACTAATTTAGAGAAGTATAATTTCGGTTTAATTTTCTAACGTTAGTTTCTACTAATTATGCGGTTTCTTTTGTTGGATAGGATTTTCTGTTAAGTTTGCATGATTTTTATTTTCCTTAGGCATGGTGTGGACCGTGTTAAGGTTCTAAATGCTAATCTAATTAGGAAGATTAATCTTACCAGACGCATGTTATTTTTTCTCTCCATTAACAAAAATAAATAAATACAAATGGAGAAATGCTTGCAAATTAAAATCCCTCTTCTGTTTTTTGTCTATGTGGTTATTGGCAAAATATCATGTGAAGTCGACGTAAATGAAAATATTACTCGTTGGTCTTCCTAGCACTCATAGTTTAATCTCTTTTAACTTTTTATAAAGTTATTTGTTGACTCTATAAAAGTTATTTTGGACATATAGACTTAAGATTTTCTTTACTAATTATATACAATTAGGACCCACTTAAAATAAAAACGAAAACAGTTGGAAAAAGTGGTCTCCGAACCTTCCCCAAATACTCTTTTTTTTTTTTTTTTTTGAGTGGCTGGCATACAGTTTCTAGCTCATGAAAATATAAGATTTTTTGTTTTTGTTTTTGTTTTTGCTTTTGTTTTTTTGTTTTTTTGTGCATGTGCACATATATACAACACTCAAGACTTTTGTCGAGGAAGAAAAGATAAAATAGTAAAACCGAAAATACACACACACACATATATATCTCTATATATATAGACATATATATACATATATATATATATATATCAAAACTAAAAACGAAAAGAAAGAGATGGTCCTCTTACTTTTCACTTGATGAATCGAGGACAACTTTCGGACATGAAATGCACTTTCACCCCCAATATGCAAACACAATCTTAAGAGTTCCCAAGGAACCAAACATTGTACCTTGACAAGAACAGTGGTCCAAAAAGAGGATTGAATAAGGTTTTTTTGTTAAGACGGGTGAAAAAAAGGTTTCATTTTTGGCCCATATGATGTGGTGTTAAAAAAAAAAAAAAAAAAAAAAAAAAAGGAGAGAGAGAGAGATCAAGTGAAAAATAGAGCTTCACACAAATCATAACTCAAAATGGGCAAGTCCCACACGGAATTGTGAGACCCCGGGTACGACTACTTTCCCAGCATTTGGGAAACACAAATGTACTCTTTGTATTAACAACCTGAACAAGTTCGCCCGGTGACCAAACTAGGATCATACCACCAAAGTACACACCACACATTTTTAAAGAATAATGCAGTTGCATGTTCGCCAACCATACCTAACTGTCCCACAACCAAAAACAGAATAAGATGTAGGTAACTATTACAATCAAAATTGGCTAATGGAATCTTGCAAGTGGGTCACAAAAAGGAAAAAGAGCATATTAGAAAACACAAAACCTAACATTTCTTTGCAAAAACATGATTTATGATTGTTGGTCACTTCGAACTTTTGACAAATGTACACCCGAACAAAGCTTTGTAGCTTCTATTGCAAATTGCCTTCTTCCTATACATTTCTTTCGAGTTCCTCTCTACACAAAAATGACTCCCAAGTTTTACAACTCACAAATCTAAAAATACTTCACCTCCTATTATCTAAATTTTTACTAGTTATTACTTAAGCGAGAATAAGATTACAAAAGGTACAAAAATCATTTGCCAAAAGACCGAGAAGCATTGTCATTTCTGTGACATGAAAACTTGAGCATTTGGCTAGCAAATCAACAAACTAACTATCTCAACAAAGTGTAGCTTCATTATAATACAAAGCAGACTAGATGCATAAGAAAACAGCAGAAAAAATTACATATCATACTGATGCAACTTTTTTTGCACTAGTTCTATAATTGCATTATGTAGCTAGGACAACAATTTTGCAATTGATCACCTCTAACAATCGCTTGCTAGCACGTTGGACCTCAAACTACATACAAAAGACGAAATATTCCTTCTCTGCGCTTTCAACTGCACTAATTTGGTTTAAGGACAACATGCTGCCACAGGAAAATGAAGCAGAAAAATAATAGAAAATTTAGTTAATAATGGTACGAGGGACAAGAGCCGCAATTAAAATATCATTACTAAATGCATTTGGTTATCGTGAATGAGTTTGGTACCTTGATTTGTGTTCTATTATAAGTGTAGGTGATATGGATAGACCCGTCACTCGCCTCGATAACAGCCGGATACGAGAATTCCATTGGCAAATTCTCCTCCAACGTCAAAACATCATGCCACGAGTCACCATCATCAGAGGATAAGGCGACTTTAAGCACACCTCTAGAGATTGTGTTGTAAGCAAGAAGGATTTGGCCATCTCTCAGCTTCACCCCATCAATTCCTGGAACGAGGAATTAACAGTATAAGATAGATGAAATACGAAATTGGAAGGGAAAGAAAAAAAATGTCAAATAATTTGAAGTTAATTAACTAAAAGGTTTTCATTTGTATGACTAAATGGTCCGGATTAAAACTCTTCTATCTGTTGAATGGAAAGATGATTCATCGAAACTGAATTTGGAAACAATAAGAAAAGATGAGGCTTAATCTCCCCGGTCTGGTCACCGTCAGATTTAGATTTTTGTATAGCCATTCTTACAAGATTAGTGTTTTCAGCCAGTAACCTGAGTTTGGATTGGGGAGTTCAGTAGGTTTAGCGTAACCCCAGTTCTGGCCACCATCATGGGATTCTGAGAGACAGATTTTACCAATGTTATCGAACGAGCGCATTAAAACGCGCAAGGTTCCTTTTTTGGTCTTATAAGGAACTGGCTGAATCACACTGAGCGATTCATTCTCGACGTAAATAGGGCCGTACTTTCTCCATGTCCTACCTGCATCGGCAGTGACCTGGAGAATCAAAATAGAAGTCAGTCACTACTCTACAGATCATTGAATTCAGGTATACGTACTTAGTTAAGTTGTTTTCGCAACCTCGACCCATGACCCCCAGGAGTTCCAACTTTCAACAGAGGATCCGCAGAGCAAGAGTCCATTATCCAGCAAGATTGGCTGATCAAATAGTAGACGTTAAATACAGCAAAGTCAGCTTCATAAATAGCCGTGAAGATTTAGTCTGGTGACATGCATCAGTTGTCAGTAATAGGAATTCAAGAACTACCTTATTTTTTATTGGCCCCAAAATACCAGGAGGTAGTTGTTCTCTTTCGGTCCAGCTAATTCCCTTATCATACGATCGCTTCATGCATCCACTCCATCTATGAAGTTCATTAAACCAATAGTGATTACAGACCGAAACAAAAACAAAGCAGGTCGTAGTTATAACTAAGTTTGCAACTACGATGCCGAGTATAATCAGAACGGAAAGTGTTATTGTAAGTTAAAAGCGTTTCAAATACGTCTATACTTTACGCCAACCTTCTAAGCATGGAAGCTGAATTTAATAGGACATTGCAAAGAGTGCTAAAACGTAAAAATAAACAAGACCTGCAAGTGAGATGATAGCCACAAATAGATGGACCGTGGCTCTTGCTTACGAAGAACTGAAGAAAGTTAAAATAGCTGCCATCTTATGTAATGAGAAGAACCTTGAATTTGATTCTACCTAGAGAATATTTTAAACGGGAAATCGGAGCCATGTGTTGCTCAACCGGAGGTGTCAACTTCTTAAAGATTTTTCCCTACTTCCCTATAATTGAACTTGAGAATCGGGGTCTCAAAGCCTTTTTGTAATTTATCATAATTGCATCAAAGGCAATGGTGAGGAGTTAGGATGATACTCTTAACGCTCACATGCCTGGCCATTAAGGGTAGATTCCACCGTTACGTAGCAAAGAAAATGATGAAATCATATGATTCAAACTTCCCCTCCTTAAGAAGAGGATAATTGTTTGGAGAAATAAGATGCTGGTATTAGTATTGTAAGTGTTACGGATCAAAGCCCAAATCCTACTAACGAGAGTGATAACAAAGAAATTGGAGAGACAAGAAAGCACAAACGGGATTTATAGTGGTTTACTCTCAAGGTAAGAGCTACTCCTTTTTCAGCCGCTGCAGAATTTCACTATGATTAATAGAATCACTCCATGTATTTATCCCTAATCCCCAAAACCGGCACCCCCAATATAAGTTGTAATAACTAATCACATCTAAATTCCGACAGTTCTCCAGTACTATTACTAACACTTAAAATTACGCAAATGAAATATTCACATCATACAAAGTGTAGCATTAGTTGACCAAGTTCTCCTTTTAAGAATTTGAATAGTAAACCAAAACTTTAGCTGGAAAAAAAAAAATGAAAGCTAAAAGACTAGAGTGGCAATTTACTTTTGGACCTCTTGGCCTACTTTATAAAACAGCAGCAGCTCATCCGATGGAAGTTTAAATAGCACAGGATTCCACATCGGAACATCCGGTTCTTCATCAGCAATAACAGGTGGTTGCCAAGTGCCACTCTGCCATCAAAAATTCAAACATAGTGTTAAGAAACCGTATAAAACTGAACAAGAAATTATAGTAAGAAATTTACAAGGAATTTCCTGGACAAGTATAAATAGTAACGGGAAAAAAGAGTAATTTACCATCAGTAATTTACATCATGTGAAAAATATAGGATAAACTAGGTCTTAGACTCAAAGGTATATTAGGGAAATATATTCCCCTAAAACAACAGTACAAACTGCAAAATTAGTGAAGATGAAACTCGGTCCTTATGGAACATAGTGCACGATGTAACTGATGAAACAAAACTTCGCAGACAGCATAGGCACGAGAGAATGCTAATTATAATTACTAAATCTATGGAAGTTGAAATTCCAAATGACATGTAGAAATTATAGTACTCCACATAGATGAGCATAATATAAATAAACCTCCTAAAAGATTCAGCGGGCCTTAGAGTTTGCAGGGAAAGGACGCTTCTACATTCATCAAATGGTGAACGAGCTTATTAATATATAACAATTCTCTCTCTTTGTGAGGGAGCTAGGAGACTGGAAAAATATATTCACCTTATATGTTTGTAGCCAAATTTTAACATCAGGTGCTGACTCTTTAGTACCTCCAAAATACGCGACCAAAAAATGGTCTTTATCAACCTTCAAAAACCACAAAGAAACAATCTGGTTAACATCTGTTGGTTAAACAAAACACCCGAAAAACATCATTTGACTTGATACGAAGATAAGGATTTGTTGCTCTTCTATCTCTCCAAACCTCAACAATGGTGGAAGCATGACAGCAATTGAAGGGAGCGGAATTCACAGGAAATGTGTACTCCTTTAACAAAAGCCCCCCAAATGAGAAGTCCTTAAACATATTGAATCTCTGCCTCTGGAGTTGTGAAGTTCTGTTTTCTTTATCCGTACTAGTTAATGTCCTGCATTAAATTTTCAGGCCATTTGGGGGTGGATCAAAGAAACAATTCTATTAGTAGCATATTTAGGCATGCCCGATTTTCTAATCTACAAAGAAAAACAATGTAAAGAATGAACAAGAAATGTCAACATTCATTTTGTGTTTTTGGCACTTTTACCATACAAAACTTTAACTGAATTGGCAAGTTGCCTCCTGAATTTTAACTTGGCAACTTACACCTGAATTTGATAAAATGCTGCAGACTACCTCCAACTTGACGAACAATGCTAAAATTTGAAAGAAAACTCCATAATACACATGACATGACAACTTCTATCGTCATCGGAAATTTTTGTCTCTTCAAACGAGCTCATGTTACGTTTACGATGGCATTTCCATCCAAACTCTAATCATGGTCATCAATTTAGACTCTTTCAACTCTTCATTAACTTCAAGGAGTTTTATCAAAATTAAAAGTTCAGAGGGTAACTTGCCAGTCGTAAAAAGTTCGGGGTAAGTATGCTAAATACTTTTCCTTCTATTTTATGCTAGAGAGTGAGGAAGTGAGGAAACTACGGCCCCGTTTGGTATCATTTCCAAAATGTTTCCACGTTTTCCGGTAAAGTTATTTTCCAAAATGATTCTAAAATAGCGTTTGTTTTGCACCAAGTCAGAAAACAGAAATGAAAACAAAAAATCAATTTCATAGTTTGTTAAGAAATGAGAAAATGAAACAAAGTTGTTTTACTATTTTTGTTTTCATTTTCTAAGGCTTATAGGTCTAAACACCTAACAAATATTTCCAGAAACATACCTAAACACAATTTCACTTTTTCTTGTACTAAAACCAATCTCTCTAAAAGCATTAAACACAATTTCAAAAAATATCTCAAAATAATTCTCAAAACATTCTCATTTCTATTTCATACTAAAGATGCTCTAAAGTTCATCAAGTTAATCAAAAGAATTTAATCAATGACCTATGTAACACAAATGCAAGGAAACTAACCAATATTCAAACTTTACTTATACACAACAGAAAGTGAAACTCAAATAATAATAATAACAACAACAACAATAAAGAAACTTTAAATAGTTTTGGGACCAAACAAAAGAGGGGGGAAAAAAAGTGAAGCAAGGACAGAAGTACAAGGGACCTGGCAAAAGGGGCACGGGAAAGATCAAGTGGGTGGTGAGAATATAAACTGAGATGGGAATTGGGCAAGTGAGTAGTGGAGGTGAAGCCTCTTCGAAATCCAGAAAATGGGTACTGAAGTTGAGTGAGAGAAGAGAGTGCATAAAGAGAGAGAGACAGAAAAATGGCAAACAAAACACATCTCAGTGAAACCCACATTTTCATCACAAGAGAACAACCTACATTGCAGGAGAGAGAGTTAAAAGAGACAAGTTTGACTAAAATTAATGTTAGTTTAAGTTAAGGTAGGAGCTCGATGTGGAATATTACCTAATGTTCGTTCTGGCTTGAGAGAGAGAAATGGGTTTGACCAACGTTGAGACACAGAGAGAGAGAGAGAGAGAGAGAGAGTTAAGTGTAGTAGCTGGAAGATGACCCAGAAACTGGGTTTTTTATTTGTCTTTTTTTTTTTTTGGTCAAAATGGGCTTTTTGTGGGCCGACAGGGGACTTTGTCCCACATACACATTCGAGCTCGGGGACAAGATGGTTTTCATGCGATACGTTTCCGACAAAATAATTATTATTACCATTATTATTTTTATCTATATCTATTGAATTTTGAGGTCATTTTCACTTTACTTCTTTAAAGTTTAAAAAACACACTTTTTCTTATGGATTTTCCCTCATTTTATCCATTTTTTTTCAGTTGAAAACAATTGAAAAAAAAAAAGGAGAATTGCTCATACTAAGCCTATCATTTGAGGGCTTCTGTTTAAAAAAAAAAAAAAAATCACATGACTGCACTAAACTCATTTTTTTCTAGTCTGTTTTTAATTGAAATTATGATAGAGAGGTAAAGTGGGATTAAATCCAAAGTTCAAGGAGGTGAAGTGAGTTTTTAAAGTTCATGGGTAAAATGGAAGTGAGCCTAAGTTCAGGGATATAGATGAGAACAATAAAGAAAATGAAATATTGTAGGCTTGGGATGTGGTAGAAGTCTACTTGAAGATCCTTTGTGGTGGTATGTATATTGAACCTACCTCTTTATACTACAAATGTGGTTCTTAGACCTAAGATTAAAGGTGTGCAAAAGATGTTCAATTATTGACCAATTGGTCTTTGTAACGTTTCTTATAAGATTGTTATAAAGACGTTGGCGAATCGGTTTAAAGTGGTGTATTACTCAATCTTGTTTTGTAGGAGCAAGGTTCATTTGGCCCTCTCAATAAGGACTACATTATGACTAAATTCTTGTGGTGTTTGAAATTATTCATTCGATTTGCCAAAAAATGGGGGGAATGAAAGTTGGATGATACATGTGGTAAATATGAGTGAGGCCTATGATCAAGTTGAATTGTGCTGTGCAAACTATTATGAGAAGAATGAAATTTTATCGAAAGACTGGTTCATCTCATTACAAATCGTTTGTCCGCCTCTCGGCTTTCATTCATTCTTAAAGGAGGGGTGGTGAGGGAATGTCAAACTACATCGGGGCCTTTGGCAAGGATGCCCAATCTCTTTACATCTATTTCTTTTGTGTGTATCGAGGCTTGACAATGTCTATTTGTGATGTAGAATCCCATGGACAACTCAAGGGAGTGGCATGGCAAGGCAAGTGTTGACAATCAATCATCTTTTTAATGGGGGCACGTGTCCTTACTGGCCCCTATGTAAATATGTCTATAAAGGCATGAGATTCGGGAATTTGTCCTGTTTAATCAAGATTTATTGGCTAAAAAAGGGTGAATGGTGAGTAGAATTCTCAATACCAAGTACTTCCCGTTTATTTCCTTAAATGCCGAGGCAGGAAATAATTCATCATACACTTGGAGAAGTCTTGTTTTGAGAAGTTTTGTTTGGCATAAGATTAGCAACCTCTTTCTTGTGTTCGAGTTTAAAGAAATGGTGGCAAATATTATCGAGTCTGTGTATCCCCAACAAAATTGAAATATTCATTTAGCGTGCTTTCAATATACTCTCACTAAAACAATAGACTGACTCCATCGTTGCTTGGAGCTTGTGGTGGAACACGAACTCACTTGCCTGCTACATCGTGTAGGTAGAAACTTTTGATCCTCAATCAGCTCTCATCAAGAAGTGGTAAGCATCCCACCACCAACAAAACTCAAACTCACTCAACGTCGATGCAACTGTTAGAGAGGGGATTCCATTTGTCGGATTGAAGTAGTTGTTTCAGATGTTTCAGATCCTAAGGTGCTGGTTCTAGGTTCGTCTTGCCCGGCCGAATCCCAGTTCTTTTTCCCCCTTCATTGCCAAGTTCCTAGCCATCTGTATTGTCCTAGATTTACAAGGTAAGGTTTGAGATGAAGCTGGCAGAGTATGAGGCGCTAAGAGTTGTAGCAGATGTTAAAACTAAATCGGATGTTAGCTTCGTCGCCCACCTGTTGGCCAATATCGGTCTTTCCTCTTCCGGTTGTTTCAGGAGCATTGGGATTGCTCTCTTTCTTAGCCTCTATGGTTTGCTCAACTCGGCCGCTTAATAAAGTTCATTTTCCCCTAAAGCGAGAGTAAGGGCACTCTTTTTTTTTTTTGGAAACAAGTCGATCAATGCAAATCATAAAAATTTTTAACCCCTACGAAATAAAACATAAAATTCACTTAATCTCAAGAAAATATACAAATCAAACTAGTAAAAAGTTAAACCAAAGGGATTTTGGTTATGTTCTCAAAAAATCAAGTGGCTGCTGAAAAATGGAAAATAGAAAGGTACACGAGTCTATGTTCATTGGATGTAAGTGACACGGAGCTTGGGTACTCAATAATAAACATTTACAAATTTAATAAGATGACTTTGAGAAACAAGTCACCATATGTTCCAGACAAACTAGGCACCATGTTAAAATTCTCTCGATGCTTAACATGCAACCTCCTCGGTTTCTACCGAGTCAATCACTGGATTCTAAACTGATTTATGTTAAAACCATCAGCCATGGCTATTCTGACATCTATGATAAAAAGATGTCCCCACGAAACGGTTTCTTGAACCCAATTGCGAGGCATTCGTGTGAGATTTGTGACATTATACAGACATGAAACTATTCTGATGTGTCGTGAAATGTGTGTAAATCTCGGAACACAAAGCTGTAGCTTACTTTGCACCTTTATGTTAAATTAAGTAACTACTCACTCATCACTGGGTTCAGTGGAAAAGTCCGGTTCTTCAGGTTTCCGTAACTTTGGCATTTCATCCTTAATCTTCTGAGCTCCTCTCCTTGTGTTAGCAGCGAACCTAGAGGCCAGTATTGTGACACCAAGATTCAATTTTGCCTGAGACGGATTTGAACCGCCAGAATAACGCTCCTCTTCTTCTTCTTGCTCAGTCTCATACGCTACTTGCTCTTCCAAAGCAAATGATTCCTTCATGCTTAGATCCTTTGCCATGCTCCTTTTCTTGTACCGACGCCAAGCAGCCTGTACAAAGCAGGCTGCCCATGTCCTCCAATGATGGGAGTAGAATCGAAACGTGTGCTGCAGCTTCTTGCTGTGTAATCGCCTAAATTGGTTGGCGACAAATTTGAGATCTTCAGCTCGTAGTGCAAAAGCTTCAACTTCAATCAATGCCTTCACTGTTCGGGTGGAAGAAGGCAGGTTGACAGTGGACTTTGAAAGCAGAGCCCAGGAAAGTAGCTCCTCCCCACAAAAATCTCCGGGTCTTAATGTAATCGAATTGAAGAAACCAGTCCGACCTCCATTAGTGGTAGAACTATCAAGTGTACCTCTAATGATGAAAAGCATCTCAGTTACAGGGTCACCCTCACGAACAAGGTAGGTTCCTGCAGTGCTTAGGGAGGATACAAGGCGCTCACATATTGCGTCAAGCAGTTGATCATCCATCTGTGAAAAGAACGGTACCTGTAAACGGCAAAACCAAGGGTTAAAGTGCAGATGCAGAAACAACTTACATGCATCCGCCTTTTCATTTGAAAGCTAGATCAACTTAATAACATAAGAAAGAGGGATGGAATCCCTGTTCAAATGGATGCTAGTACAAACTTATATTTTAAACACATGACAAACATACAACCATTGGCTCAAACTGTTCCTTGGGATACTTGTAAAGCCATACCCGTCGAACTAAATCTAGGCATAGATGGCGTTGAATATCACGGCGTAGATCAGCAGGTAAATCAAGAAGGATAGATTCTTCATCAACCCCACGCGTTGCAACCCACTTGTATTGAACAAAACGTCGAACACGCTGTCTCAAATCTTCAGGGAGTTGGCGATGCCTCATCCACTCCTCGGTATCTTTTCGTTTTAGCCTCCACTCCTCAAGCCTCACAGTGATTGATTGCAAATATGTCTACATTACAAGATAACATTAAGCATACATTATCAAGGTAGAAAAATTCATAAATTGATTCACAGCATTTGAAATATCCAACAAAGTTCTTCCTGGTGTCAATAAAAGTTTCTTCTTGTAAAAAAAAATATATCCCAGAAAGTAACGGAGTTTCATTACCTGTCCTCATTATCAGAGAGAGGAGAGCTTATTATCGATATTTTATAACCAAAGAAAAAGGTTTTAGAAGCTTCTCTCTATCAATATTTTATAACCAAAGAAAAAGGGTTTAGAACCAAAATCTTTTATTGTAACATAAGATGTGAAATAGTTACCAAATTAAGAAAAAAATACACAAATTAGATGATGCACAAATTTTTTGAAGTAGCAATGAAGGTAGTCATCTAATCACCCAACAGCGATCACAAAACATGGTACAACATAAGCAAACATGTGTGGCCCCCTCACAAGCACACAATGACACAAACAAATATGCAGTGATATAAAACTAGGTTTCCCTTGTATGGTGATAAGACGTGCTAGAATTTAAGTTAAAAGTCTATAAACACTCCTCCAGGAGCTGTATATTAACAGTGAAAAAGAAAGAATAAAAGCTTTTAATCAACAGAAGTCATTTGAATACCAAGAATCAAGGGCAAGGCCTTTCCCATTACCTGCATATTCCCAATCAAATGGGAAAATAATACAAGACCCAAAATGGCAATGAGAATAGCAAACAACGTCTCTCCAATAAATGTACTTGTCGCCAAATTCTGCCCATACGAACTGAGAAGATAAGAAAATAAGAAAGATCATCAACACTTTTAGACAAGTTAATAAAATGTGAAAGTCATCTACTAAACTTATTTCAGACGAGAACGAGCCTTTACTCATCACAGTATTGGAACAAATACAGCACATTCGGACACCAAGAACCTATTAGGCATCCTACATATCTCAGCAGAGTTCAATAAATACTGTCAACTATGATGCACCAGAGAGTAGAACAAACAATCTGGAACTACAGTAAGAACTTTTATTTAGTTACTCTCCACATAATATAGAGACATGGAACCGGAATAAGCATCTGCATCCTAGCAAAAACTTATCTGTTTGTCCCGTAAAGCCAGCTCAATATAATTCCATCTAAATGTTCAAGTCAGTACTCTATGCGTACTTTCCGTAAAGAACATCTTAATAAACAATTCCTGAGAGGTATTTTATCTCCATGTCATCTTTGAACATTTCATTTCAGTGATAAAGTTCATCTCGAGCTATCTTGGTAAGTATCGTCCGGTAGATCATATGATCCCAGTAGATCATATGATCATGGAATTCACAGCTAAACCTAAAGATTATGGACTACCAGCCTACCAGGCACTAGCAGAAATCATGTTCTGAAACTCTGAACCTCCTACAAGCAGTTAGACTTTAACGAAAGCAATAGAAAACAAATGACGGTACCATTAAAAAAACATAGTATATCAGCAGCTTCTTTTGATAAAAAGGGGAAAAAAAACTTAGATATTCAGAGTTAGATTGTCAATACTTTTGAAGGCATTTGTCAGATAATCTTTACGAGCATGTCCAGCATATTTTTACTTTACACAGAAACAATTCATACCTCAGATTTTGTAAGCCCCACCATAGACAATAAAAATACTTTACAATGAAGTTTGAGGAAACAACACTTTTCTTCACTGCGTTTTCAAAGATGCCATACTGGAACTGGATGTCATTATCAGGATTACATTTCTTGAACACATTTGTAGCAATTGCCCAAGTCATGCGATCTTTAAGATTTAAGGAATCACAATCTAAATATGTCAAAACACATTTTGTGGGGTTAGATTCCTTTCTACACACAGATTTCCAGCATGATGTATACCGGTCAATTGAAAGCAAATACCATGCTGCTCCTAAAACCTGCAAATACACATTGGGATTCTTTTGATGAAACTTACCAACAGAACAATAGCAATCGACAAGTAAAACTCCTTTACGTATTTCCTCAAAAAAAAAAAAAAAAAAAAAATGGAACTCCTTTAGTAACACATGCATATAGAAAAAAAAATATAGAACTAAGAGAAATAAGAAAAGGCACATAGAGTTGCATACATGACTAGCCAACATGTATAACAATAGATTATACGCAGCGCCTGCCCAGGCGGTCTTCGTGACAACTCCAGTTGCTTTTATTATTTGCGAACTTAGTGGAAAAATCAGATACAATCTGGGGATATATTGGAGCAGAACAATCAATGCAAGGGCATTGTTTTTATGATCAGTTCGCGAACTTCTTGTTGCTGGTATTACAAACCATATGACTATCTGCACAAAAGATTACAATTAGCTCAGCTTCATTTTTACCCCCAGCAAAATTTAAGAACAGAAACAACACGGTTTTATCCGCGACATTTTCGTTATAGCACTCAACTGGCTTCATTTTTTTCTTCAGATATGTAGATTTTTTTTTCCCCCGTTAAAAAAGAAAAAGGCTACTGGTTTGTCCAAACAATTCTGGAAAATATATGGCAAACATAACTTTCATGGTTGGTTGAGATTCAACATTATCAAGAATCTATTTTCTTTCATCTCACCACAATATTGCATTTCATAAGATGTGCATTGAGAATAAGGCAGGAGAGAGCGAGAGAGAGAGAGAGAGAGAGAGCAACAATTACCTGGGGGAGAGGCAATGTAGCAATTAGATCAATAAAGAAATCAGATCTAATATACCTCAGGGCAATCTTCTTTGGATCCCTTACAAGCTCGCCCCTCCCAAATACACGAGTACTTGGTGCAACATAAGCGGTTCTGAACTTAATAATCACATGCAATAAATAAAAGATATCTGCAAGAGTCCTAAAACAAGTCACAACAATTCGCAAATTCAAGTCTGTCCTCGCACATGATGAATCTTCATTCCCTCCCACCGTAGGCAAGTAAAAATACAATGGATCGACAAAAAGCGCCACCAAACACGAGACAATGAAAACCCAGTTCCATTGCAACACTATCTCACTACCTGGGTCAAGAATTCTTTTGCGCCAAGGTCCCTGGTCCTCCAGAAATACTTTGGACCTCCCTGTTTTAAAAGTGTCGGCAAATCTGTTTTTGCCACCAACAAGTGCATCTGCTTTCAGTAAAGGAGCTGAAGAAACCTGATAAGTAGATGAAGACTTTTCAAGCCACATTGGTTCATGTCCTCCCCATAAAGATTCTTTATGTTGTTTCCCATCCGAATGAAACCTAAATTTTTTGCCAGAAAAGATAGTCAACACATTTCCCAATGAATTTTACGGGACATAGCTTGTGGAAGTTGTCTTTCGAAAAAATATTGAGTTTCACGCACAGGAGAAAATAAATAAAAGTATAATACTTGTTCCCAAATTCCTTGGAAGGTAATGTTCATCCCAAATTTCAATTACATTTTGACATGAAAATACCAATAAACAATAAATTATTTGAAAACGGAAACATTTCCATAAGAAGTGATACAGAAGATCCAATGTTCTCTATTGTTTTGCTTTCTATATAGCACTAACTACTAAAATCACTCCTCATTTCCGTCAATTGGCAGCGACACCGAGTTCTATTCTACGAAATGGGGCTAAGTCCTCATGTTTCTTAAAATTTTCTCACTTCTTTTCAGCAACCAAACAAAGCATTGAAGACCATCCCCAAACAAGCAAAACCATTTGACAAGATAACAATTCCAGGAAATGCTGATCATGTTATGGACCAAACAAACAAACATCTCAATTTAGCTAATCGGCGTTTATTATTGAATTAAAAGCTTATTTCTCACGGGTCCTAATCACAAAATTAAAAATTGTATTTGTTCAGCTCCGTGTAATTGAACTTACAATTTTCTTTGGGTCCCATAAACTTATAATAAAAATATAAAAATAAAAACAGGTCTTTAATTTATTTTCTCAGTAATCAAACAGAATCTTAGAAACAAAAACGACGAATAACAAAAACAAGTAAAATGATAAGATCCACGTAAAACTTTTGCAGATAATTCGTGAAGATTCCAATCAACTGAGAAAAAGTTAGTTAATTAGCTCAATTTGGGTCTTCGATTACGTGAAAATACTGGAAAATCAAAAAGTTCCTCAAATTCATCGCGAAGAAAAAGAGACAAAATCAACAAAATCAAAAAAGAGAAAAAAAAAATTTCGTAGAAATTACCTGACAAGCTTTTCCTTCTTGAAGTCCATGGCGAGAAGAAGGAGAAAGCTGGAATCGGAGCGTCAAAACCCTAACATTGGGGACGAAAAGTTGAAGCTTTCTCTCTCTCTAACAGGAGCTTTCTCTCTCCAACTTTGGGAATCTGAGCTCGGTGCTAACGTCGTAGAGTGGGAAATATACTCAATGGAGTCCAAGATGGTATAGTCTTTTAATGCGACCTGTTTGTTTAGGGAAGAAAAGACACTGTGGTTTTCGAATTAAATATATGCTAGACGTGGAAAAAACAAACGCTGTCGTAGTCAAGTCAACTAATGTTTGACACAAAAGTGAAATTATTCCACCAATTAGGTGATTTGTCTATTCCAGGACTTTTTTGGCCCATTTGTAATTTTTCTAAATTATTTATGCTTCACTGGCATTTTAAGTATCTTAAATTAAACTGTATTTTTTCATATCAGTATTTATCTTTTTTTTTTAATAACAAAAGTTATAATTAATTTCTGAAAAGTCAACAAATTTTAATTTAAAAATTTCATCTCCAACCGACGAACCAAACAAAACATTAGTTTCTTTTAAAATATTACTATTAGAAATTATTTTTATTTATAATCCTGAACTTTATGGTCGATCTTATTTTGCCCCTTAAACTTTAAAAACTTTTACTTTATATCTATTGAGTTTCAAATTAGTCTCATTCCCACTTAACTTTTTTACTAAAATTTTGGTTAAAAATAGATTGAAAATAGTGAAATTAATCTTTATATCTATTGAGTTTCAAATTAGTCTCATTCCCACTTAACTTTTTTACTAAAATTTTGGTTAAAAATAGATTGAAAATAGTGAAATTAATCTTACTAAACTTTCTGTTAAGAATTCTAATAAGAACAAACGGAAAAAAAATAGCATGACCATAACTAATTCTCTTTTTCAGTTTATTTTTAATGGAAAATTTAGCAGAAGAGGTGTCAAGTGGGACTAATACAAAGTTTATGACATAAAATGAAAGTTTTTAAAATTTAAAAGAGAAAATGGAAATGAATGAATTCAGGGGCATAATTGAAAATATTTTGATATTGATTAATGCTATAAGTATTCTTTTGATATGTGATTTTATTAGCATATAATTTTACTAAGTTGGGAATTAAGGTTAAGATCTGCATCTTCCATGTTGTATGTGTACTTTTTTTGAGTTGCCTACAGGTTGTTCAAATTATTTTTGTCGTTATTTATTTATTTATTTTGAAAAGGGAAATTTTATTAAACTCAATAAGGAGATATTAAAATATTAAATATAAAAAAAACAAGTATTACATAAGACAAAACTCTTTTAACAAGAATGGATCCACTAGTAAAATATGATAACGTTTAAAAGAAAGACGTATGCTTGAGACCTCATAACGGGAATATACCTCAACACACTGAAATCAAGCACATGTAAGGCTCTTTTTGCCAAAACCCTGACGATCAATGGATTTTTCCGATCAATTGAGGGTCAAGACTCAGTTGCATTAAGGTCACAACTAACTCTGCATAGAAGTAACTCTAGCGGAACCAAAATACTGTTAAAACTCAGATCAAAGGGATAAACAACCAACTTGGAAGGTGGAGAAACCACCGCCATTATTATAAATAACAAAAAGAAATAAAAACGTTAAAAAAAAAAGAGGAAAAGATCGTCATTATTACATACAAACTTAGATATAAAAAAAAAAAAAAAAAAAAAAAAACCAATCGTACGGAAAGAGTTTTTGTCGATAAAACGAACCACTTCATCGGCAGAAACTGGGTTGCTGAAGCCGAGCTATTGCAAAACCTCCCCAGCGCATGACAATCATGCACCCCCATCAATTATCTCATTCATGTCTTGCTCATTCCCACAACGTACATCCTTTTGTCACGGGTTCACCTCTGTCAAGAACATCACCATATGATTCTCACATTTATCTCTAGGGCCAGGAAGCCAGAGACAGACCAAAGACCACCTCTGGAATCCGACCCTAAGAGAGAAAAATAATTGAGAAACCCTAACCCTCACGTATTAGAGAGAGAAAGAGAGAGTACAACTATTTTTGGCTTTAATTTTAGGTTCAACTAATCTTTGATTAAAGCAATTAGTTTAACTTTTATTAAAAATAAAAAATAAAAAGCAAAAAGCAATTAGTATAACTGTTTTTTATTTAAACTTTTCCAGCTTTGCGCCCACTAATTTTCCTTGCTTTGTCTGTCAAAGGTTTTGTCTTGATGTGTTTCATTCATTTTATTATAACATGCTAAAAGATGTGTTTTGCTTTTTTCTACGGTGTTATGATTTTTTTCTCCTTTATTACTTAGTATTTTTTTCCTTCTTACGGTGTTATACCGGTTTCACCTTCGTTTTTTTTAGTCAATTGGCAATTTTGTGTTTGGACCTTAGTTACTTTAATAGCTTGCTATATTATTGGGTCAACTTTATCTTTTTAAAATTATTTATGGATAATTTTATCCTTTTTTTATAGTTGTCTTTTTGATAGTTACAGTAACTGGACATCGTTACTTTTTTAATATGCATTTTCAATTTTGTCCTTTGAAGATGTGTTAAAGTATAATATTTGTATGTATATAATCTAACTGAAATTTATCTATTTTCTTTTTCTTTTTTTTTATTGTAAAAAACGGTAAATAAAAAATAATATAATCTTTTTTTGATTTTGTTGTTTTTCTTTAATCTTTTTTTCCCCTTTTGAGTTTTTTTTCCTTTTTTTTTTCCTGCTTTTTGGGATTTAAATTTTGAAGTTTAGTTTTATATTCATCTTTTCTTCGTATTTTTGTTATTTTATAATTTTTTAATGATTTTTATTTCCACATTTCTAATTTTCTAATTTTTTAATTCTCTTTTTTATTATTATTATTATTTGTGCTTGGTTTTTTTGGCCTTTTCATTTGTTTGGTTTTGTTTTTTTAGATCTTATAGTTAATTTTGTGTTTTGCAAGTATATAATGTAATTGAAATTTATTTCTTTTCTTTTTTTTTTTTTTTGTAAAAAATAGTTAATAAAAAAAACAATAGAATCTGTTTTTGGTTTTGTTGTTTTTCTTTAATTTTTCCCCTTTTGAGTTTTTTTTTCCCTTTTTTTTCTATTTTTGTTTTTATTTATCATTATCATTTTATTTCTCTATTTTTATCTCAACATCACCAAAGAAAGTTTTTTTTATATTATTATTATTATTATTATTATTATTATTATTATTAGTTTATATTTTTATGATTGAGGGACATTCTGGAAAAAAAAAATTAAAGACAAAAAAGATGGAGCAAAATATAGGTATGTTCTGCTTTCTTTTTGTTTTGTTTTTTTATTTTTATAAGTTATTTCTAGCTATTTTTCCCCCATATTTATATATTTTGTTTTTTGCTTTTTGAATTATGTTAATTTTTTTTTCTAGCTTATGGTGATGATGGTTTAGAATGGGAATGCAAAGAGAACTATTGGACCTTTTTTTTATTTTTATTTTTATTTTTTTGGGTTTATGTTTTTAGAAACTTATTGTAATTATATTATTTATCATAACCAACTGTCATTATTAAATATTTATTTAATTTTCTAATTTATTTATGTATTAATTTTCCTCTCATGTGCAACGCACAGGTATTAAACTAATATATCAACTAATAGCAGCAATTATATGTCAAAATTTTAATACATGCTATATTTTAGTATAATTTTTTTCCATTCAAATGTCAAAATTTCATATTAACAAATTAATTTGATACTACATTAAGGATTAAAACAAAAAAGAGGGATTTTCAGTAAGCATTGTCCTAATTTTTGCCCTACCTATAGAAAATATAATTTTAGTTATCATGTAAAATTTTCAACAATTTAATTTATGAATATGAGTAGTTTACATCACACGCTATATTTTTTCAACTTGTGTACTCATAAATCAAATAACTGAAAATTTTATCTAATAACTAAAATTAAAGTTCATACTATTAATGAAATATGACAATTTTTAACAAAGAAACTTTGATAATAAGTGTTCTTATTAGGTTTGTTCTAGCTAGCTTATCATAGTCATTAGTCTAACACGGAACCATGTAATTCTTGTCATGCATATACTACGTAATAGTGAGATTTTTACATTGTTAGGTTTGCTTTAGAGTGATTTTTTTTTTTTTTGAGGGATTAGAGTGATATTTTTGAATATGATTGACATATTAAAATGTTGTGCATATAATTGATTTTTTAGTACTGACAAATATACTTCTTTATTCAAATCTTTGTTTTTTCCTAACAGATGTGCATTTTTTTTTACCTCATATTTTTTTTTCACAAATGACATATTTAATAAAATTAAATAAGAAAATAATAAAACAAACGGAGAGAGCACAAGGATATTTATGTTCATGAACTAAGAATAAAGAATTCATTATTAAGAAGCTCTATAAATGGACTCCTATATAAATATAAATTTATAGGTACAAAATCAAATAAATTACATAATGCTTACAAATCACCTAAAATCCAAAAATATCTTAATTACGATAAATACAAATAAATTAAAAATTATTAATAAAGATAATTAGGTAAAAAAAAAAATTTCTAGTGTGAAATACTAACTTTCCCTAATATATATTTTGACGCCAACTTTAATGAAGACTTTGAAGACTTTTTTTTTCCCTACATTTCTCTCATTATACTCTAACTTTAAATATTCCATATTCCTCTCGTAGTTGTTGTTGTTGTTTTTTGTTTTGTTTTGTTTTTGTTTTTGTTTTTTTTTTTTTTTTTTTGTTTGGCAACTTGATCATCATCATGAGGAGGAGGAAAAAAAAATACGGGGAAAGTACCTGAATAATACGAATTTAGAAATCATTATATCAATATGACACAAAAAATTAATATCCGACCAATATAACATAAAATTAAACTAAAGTTAACTAAAATTTATGTCATGTTGATCAATAAATAAAAAAATGTTATTCATTAGATAATTTTCTTTAAAAACAAAAAGCGTAGCAATAAATTAATGACATTGTCCAACAAACATAATTTCAAGATGATGATAATTTGGCACATAATGACAAAACAATTGTACAATCAAAAAACAAATTCAAAAAAAATGATAATTTAGGAACAAATAATAGTATGCGAAATTTGAAATAAATAGTTTTAAGAATTTCAATTTTTTTAGCCTTTTTTTTTTTTTTTTTTTTGCACATGGAAGTTTCATTTAATTTAAAAGAGAGATACAAACATAACAAAAAACACAAACAACCACATAATATATGAGACATAACCCTCTATTGAGACCGCTTCCAGTAATGAATTCTGATAAAGTTAAAAGTGAAAGACGTATGTTTGAGACATGATAACAGGAAGGTACCTCGACACACTAAAATCGAGCATATGTAAGGCTTTTTTCGACAAAATCCCTACAATTGATAGATGCCTCCGAATGATAAGGGCCAAGACTATGTACTACATATAGTGTTAATCACATAGTCCGATCGATCACATGGTGTTAATCAGTCCTTTTAAGGGTAATGATTCTCACTTTGCTTTCTCAATTTTGAATTAATCCAATACTCAATTGGTTATAATTTTCTTTTAAAAAAAATGCTTGGAGAGAGAGTAAAGTACGTCTTTTTTTTTTTTTTTTTAAATAGAAATTACAAGGGAGACTAGTTGTCCTCATTTTCTTTTTGTTGTTAACAGAAATTCTAATAAATATGATTAAGTGAGATTAACTAAAATTTTAAGTTTCCGTTTGAATCGCTATATAGAGTTAAAATTTTTAAATTGGAGTCGGTTGACTTTTTTAAAACTAATTATAATTTTTGTTAATTTTTTTGAAAAAAAGATAAAAATCTAATAAAAAAAAGTACAGTTTAATAAGAGTTAAGTTAAAACATCAAAGAAATCCTAATAAAACTAATTAAGTGAGATTAATTTAAATTTAAAAGATAACGTGATAGCTTTTAAATTTAGAAGATTTCTAAAATTCAGAACACACAAGTGGGATTGATCTTCAATTTTAATAAGACACGTCTCAATGAACTTGTGGTTTCTTATTATTCTTTCTTCCTCTTGCTTAAAAAAGTATACTTTGTTAGGAACAATGATGTTGATGTGCACAACTTTATCACTTTTTATTGTGGAGTAATTGTCATTAATATAAGACAAGATTTAGACATACAAATAATTAATTATTTCATTAGGAAAAAAGTTGTGTTGGAAATCTTTTTTTTTTTTTTTTTTTAAATAGTGAATTGTGAACTTTTGAGCAAATTTATTTTCTTCTTTAATATCCTTTTCTTTTCCTGGATTAACCTAGTAATTTTTGTAAAATCTCTCAGGCTTGAAATCTGAGAATGATTTTATTTAATTAGAAATATTGACTTTTTTGGGTCAAGCTGATCAAAATTTTAATTGGATGCTTAAATAGTTGAAATTATCCCTCCATTGACAAACATGCACCCTTTTCTTAAAATCTTTATTTGTTTTATTCATTGAACCAGCCGTGTCAAAAGCAAAATTAAGAATATGCTTATACAAATTCAAATTTCTACGACAAAGAAGAAATGCTTTTTGTCTCTCATTTCCCAGCTATTCACATTATAAAATGTTACAAAATCAAAATGCAATTTCTAAAGTACTATTCTACCAAAACAACTAAATTGTAGCCAAATTTGACTTGCTCACAATAGCGTCTTTGACAAAAACAAATACCAAAGAGAGTGCAGAAAAAACGAAATGTTGACAAAAAAAAAATTGGCATTTAGCCGCCTAGTACTCTTTTCATGGTTGTCAATGAAAATAATTGCAATATTGTTTTTTCAAGTTATACAACTTAATTAATGTCCTGACGTAGAAATAATATGCGGATCAATATTCATAATAAGACCGTCATGTAATTATTAGAGGCGAAAAGTCTCCACTTTAAAATTTCATCGAAAGCAAATTAAAGATTTCGTAGGTGTAAAATCGATTGTCGTAGTTTTCTTTTAATGTAAAAGAAAAAAGAAGAAAACACAGATTAAGAGGTGTGAATTACCGCAATGGTTGAAATGAAATTGAACTCGTTTTCAGGTAGAAAGTTGACTTCAATTTTCCCGAAAGAACATGAAATAAGTAGGGGGAAAAAACTCAATTAATTGCTTTTCATAGCATTTTTGCCAATACAGTAAGAGGGAAAAAAATAAATACAGATTCAGAGATGTGCAATGAGGAGGTGAGTGAATTACCATAACAGCTGAAAATAAACTTGACAATCATTTAATTTTTTCTGTAAAAATATTAACGAAATATAAAAATAAATATTTGCTTTTCATCTGAACCCTGTAAAAAAAAATGTAACTATCATAATCTGTACAAGGTATGGTCATCAGCTCTAAAAAGAACAGTATCTGCCCTTTCCTAACAAAGACAAGATCAGATATCTAAAATTACTTTTTTACTAATGGCCCAAAAGATCAAAATCCTTAGAGAAACTTTCTAAAGGAACCCTTGAAATGATACATGAGAATTGGATTTTGGTTGTTGCTGAGCTGAAGCAGAAGCAAGGCCTTGGAGCAACTCGATGACTTTATCGGATTCGTCGAGATAGTATTTTGCTCTGCTCGGTTTCTGACCGACGGTGCAGGCAAAGACTTCGGCAGAGGCTGGCAAGGAGGCGCCATCGGGAGAGGTCTGGGAAATGGCCTCGAACATGTCTTCATCGGATCGATCGTCCCCTATGCATAGCACGAAATCCGGCGACTTGCCCCAGCTTTGCATTGTTGAGATGAGGCTTTTCACAACTAAGCCTTTGCTCACACCCTAAAAATGACCCCATCAAAAAGCTAATCCATTACAATCCAGGAAAATCAAAGAAAAAAAAAAAAAAACAAGAAGAAGAAAAAACTAAAGCTCAATTAGTTAAATAGCTTGTCAATGCTTGAAAATTTTGACAACATTATGCAAAATAAGGCATGATATTTTCTAGAGATAATTAAATATAGTTTTTTTAACACGATTTATAAAACGTAGGCGACATAAACGCAACATTTACGTAAAACACAAACTAGATTTTTGTCATTTATTTTCCTGCATATAGCCAGTACTTATGTACTACATACATGTCATGTTCTACAATGTTAGAACTATTTAACAAGTTAATTTATTAAAAAAACTGAAATTCTTAATACTTTTTTACATGATTTATAAAAGATAGAGAACATGTATAGCATTTCTGAAAACATAGGATGAAACACAACATTAAAAAAAATAAATAAAAAATAAAAAATAAAAAACTGAAACTAGATTTTTTGTTATTTACCTAATTTTCCTGCATATAGCCAATAGTCATAGACAAAAAATATAAAAAAAAAATTATTACAATCTTCGAACTATTTACTGGTTATTTAAAAAGAACTATTTACATGATTAATGTGAAAAAAAAAGAAAAAAAAAGAAGAAATTCTTAATTGCTTTTTCTCAGCTATTTAAAAAAAAAAAAAAAAAGGGTGGAATTTGATATTACCTGAGGTTTAACTTCAACAATATGTTGGCCTCTCTTAACGACAACAGGCTCGTTAGCAAGAACACTCTCAAGGTGGTCAAGAAGCTCTTTAGCCTGGCACGACCCGAAATGCGAATCGGCATCATGGTGATGCCAAACGACTGCACTTTCCTTTTGTTCTATGAAAGACCCATCTGTTGCCTCTGTATAATGCTCCATTACTGGCACTACAATTTCCTTCCAACTAAAATCCATTGCTATAGAGCTTGTCTCCCATGGCGAATCCTTTTTCCACCTATAAAAAACACCCAAAGAAAAAAAACAACAAAGTGATTAAGAAAAAAAATAAGTGTTAAATATAACATAGTATAGAAATATTTTGTACCTAGTAAAGAAACCATGTTCAGCTGAAATGCCCAATTTCTCACAAGGAGAAAACCAATCAGTAAGAGAATCCTTCCCTCTTCCGCTGACGATAAAAACAACGTTAGTCGGGTCGTTACAAAGTTGATTGAGCATCCGGATGGTTTCCTCACTAGGAGCTTTGTTGACAGGATTTTGTGGGCTAATAGTCCCATCATAATCCAACAAGATCAACCGGCTCTTCGTCTTCCGATAAGCGGAGACGATCCGATCCAAGGAAAGCTTGCGAAAGTTCGGTCCTAGCGCCACGACTCTGAATCCTAATCCGAACCCGACCCCCCAACACCTCTTGGAGTAATGGTCCTTACAAGCCCTCTCAAGGTCTTGATCAAAGCTCTTAGCCCAATAGGCCACATCATGGGAGCTAATGTACTTGTAATGCTTCTCATGGCGCCATATTTTCTCCTCATCCTGCATTGTCAAGGCAGAATTCATAGCATCCGAGACGGCCTCGATGTTCCAAGGATTGACCCTTATCGCGCCACTCAACGACGGCGAGCAACCGATGAATTCCGACACGATGATCACGCTCTTCTTAGGCGCATCCTGATTAACCCCAATCGCCCTGTCCAAAACAGAGCTGCCCTGTCTGCAAACAGTGTACTCATACGGCACCAAATTCATTCCATCCCTCACGGCATTCACAACACAACACTCCGAAATCGCGTAAAACGCAGCTTTCTCGAGCGTGCTAACGGATCGCTTGATGAAAATTATCGGCTTGTAACCGGTCTTCTCGTCGCCGTACTTCTTATTGATCTCATCAGCAATGGAATTAGTCTCCTCCTGAACAACCTGAACGTCTTTTCCTTGACTTCTCGCCGGATTCGTAATCTGAACCAAAACCGCCTTTCCTCTCAAACTTTCATGCTGATCCAAAAGCTTCCCCATTGCCAAAAACTTCAAGCTAATCCCTTTGAACAAATCCATATCATCAACACCAAGCATGACCAATTTCCCCTCAAACCTCTCTCTCAATTCCCTCACCTTTTCGACGATTTCGTCACGTGATAAAATTGACTGAAGCTGACCCATGTGAATCCCAGCCGGAAGGATCTTAATACTGACCGTTCTTCCGTAATAATCCAATCCAATGTAACCCCTTTTGGACTGATAATCCAACCCCAACATCCTGCTACAACACGACAGGAAATGTCGGGCGTAGTCGAAAGTATGGAACCCGAGGAGGTCGCAGTTCAACAAGGACTGTAAGATCTCATTTCGAACCGGGATAGTCCGGTAAATCTCCGACGACGGGAAAGTACTATGCAGAAAGAATCCGATTTTGATCCGATGGAATCTTTTCCGCAACAGGGTCGGTAAGATCATGAGGTGGTAGTCATGAATCCAGACATAATCCTCGTCCGGGTTGATGACTTCCATGATCCTGTCGGCGAAGGTTTTGTTCGCCGAGACGTAGGCTCGCCATTGGGCCCGGTCGAATCGGGCGTTTTGACTCGAGCACATAGGAAGAAGATAATGAAACAGAGGCCAGAGATAATGTTTACAGAATCCGTGGTAGAAGAAATTATTGATGTCGGACGACAGGAATGTCGGGATACAGTTGAACTTCTCGAGGAGGTGGGAAGCGACGTCGTCTTGTTCGGAGATGTCGATGTCGGCGCCTTTGAGGGAGCCGACGTAGACGACGTCGATGTCGGGGTTGAAGCCGTCTTTGAGTTGGAGGACGAGGCTGTCGTTGTCGAGCTCGAACGACCATGTTTTCGTGTCGTTTTTGAAGGAGGACTTGATCGGGAGGTGGTTCGAAACGACGATGCGTTTTGGCCGGGGAGCGGCGGAGGCAACGACGTCGTCGGAAGTTGGGGAGATGACTCCGGAGAGGGTCATGAGTTTCGGGATCCGGTTGATGGCCCAGAAGTCGTCGAGGGAGAGGAGGTTTAGTTGGTCTAATGGAGATCCCGAGAACATGTTTGGGAGGAGAGAAAAACGGCGAGAAAATTGAAGAGAGCAACAGATGTACGTATGTTTTATATATATGTATTTATTGATTCTTGAATTGTGAAGGGTTTTTCTTTTCTTTTTCTGGGTTCTTTTTTTTTATAGATGGGTGTTGCAGAGGAAGATGAATCTTTCGGATAGGAAGATCGGAGACGACGATGAAACACTTTCCATTACAGAGTGAGGGGAGAGAGAGAGGGAGTTTCTCTCTCTAGAGCTATTAAAGGAAACTTTCTCTGAAGCAAATGGGATAAGAACGAGAGTGAACAGATGAATTTAGGAAATTTTATATATTATTGGTACGTGAAATGGTCAAAAAGGGCCAAAAAAAAAAAAAAGGAAGTGAAATGGACGGTTCAGATTGGACAATGTTGGGACAGATATCTCAACCTCCTTGTAGTTTGGTGGGGTTGAGTGTAGTGGATAAGGATTGCGCTTAAACGTAACCAACTTTTGTTTCTCGGTTTGTCCCTGGCATGCTTATCTTATGTAATATTTGAGGTTTGTCCTGGATGAGGTTTTTTATTTTATTTATTTTATTTTTTATTTTTTATTTTGAAGTTATTATTAAAACGTTTTTTTTTTTTTTGGTGAAATTATTTGGATCTTTATGTAAAATATATCTGCGTGTAAGTTGGGCTGTTTTTTTTTTTTTAAATCCAAAATGTTGGATTGCTTAGAAATGTTAATACTAAGGGTCCATTTGGTTCGCAGGTTTGAGTTGATATTTTGAAGTTGAAATAGTAAATTTTGTTGACTTTTCAGAAAAGACAAAAAACTTTTGGGAAAAAGACAAAGACTTTTGAAGAAAAAGACAAAATTTGAGTTGAAAAGTTGGAACCAAACCTGCGAACCAAACGGAGCCTAAAAAAATAAAAGGGTCTTAATTTTCAACCATCTTATCACGTTACTAATTGCTATAAAATTACAGCTAATATTGAAAAACTCAATTAACTTTAAAAAATTATAATAGATATTTTTCTAATATGGATATTTATAGAATTAATTAAATTCTTAAAAATCAATTAATTTCTATTAATGATGTAAAATAAGAAATTCTGTTTTAAAAAGCTTTAAAAAGATAAAAACTGCAATAAAAGTTTCTATTTTCTGTGTTGAAAATTTAATGACAAAATGTGCACTAACGAAAGGGGATGAGTTTTTCTAAAGGACTCGTAAAAAATGGAAAGTGAAACAGCTATAGAAAAAGAAACTTTCCACCTTTGTCCTTCCACTTTTTGTCCTTACAAATATTCCCGTCATAAAAAAGGAAAAATTTAAAATCAAACCAAAACAAATAAGGTAAGGGTTTTTGGAAACAATTTTGTCATTTGTGCTTGTTTTGTGAATGACATACGTGGATAAATTATTTTTTTTAAGTATTTTGAAATAAATATTTGAAGTTTTTTTTTTATATTTTTATTAATAAAATATCAATCAATAATTGAATATATTAATGTATTTTCATTACTTAATTACCGATTATATATGATAAATCACTAATTAATATTATGAGTCAATTAATATTTTAATGACTACTAATATTTTTTAATAGGAAAAAATTGATCATCATTTTAAAAGTTTTTTAAATAAATATTCAAAAACTGTTTATCGGTCAAATTTTCTGATTTTAAGACCAAACGGTGAAATTTTGAGGGAATTAAGAAAAAGAGATAGAAAAACCTCTCAATTTTCCATTTCCTTTTAATCGTACAATAAGAATTTGACATCAAGTTTGTATGACTTATCCCTTATAAAACATTATCCTTTCTCCTTGTGATTGTGAATATAAACATTATCTAATAAAAAAAGAAAGATAAAAAACCCAAAAAAAAAATAATTCCCACGCTTAGTTTTAATAAAATATGCAATAATTTTTTAAAAGAAAATAATGCAAAGAACTCCTCCAATATTATTACACATAAAGTAAAAAAAAAAGCATATGGATAAACTCACCAAGGATAATGATAAATATAACCTTTTTATTTTTGCAATTATAACAAAAACGGTTGATGTGGAAATATTTAATTCCATCCCATAATAAATTTTTTTTTTCCTTTTTTTATATTTTATTTAAAATCACATTGTACTTATTTTATTTATTTCAATCCATTTATCTATCTATTTTCCCTTTATGTTGAGAGCGACACGTCCACTAAGCGTTTGAAGCTGATTTTTTTCCAAAAATCTTCGTTTTCCTTTTTTTTTTTATATATTTTTTTTATTTTTATGGTAATGGAGTGATTGGAGGAAAAGAAAAATATCAAGAAAATTTCACAAGAACACGCGTGGAAATAAATACTAAAAAAATATCTCTTCAACCATATGACATGTACAGATCGTTCGTCCTCGTACGAGTCTTCAAGACTCTTCCTTTCTCTTTTTTATAAATATTTTTAGCCATAAAAAAAAAAAAAAAAAAGAGAGAGAAAATTTGGATTTTATTTTTTAAAAAAAAGGAGAAAAATTGGAAGTTTTATTTTAAAGAGTTGCACGACTTTACGATGATGGAAACGTGGCGTGTTGGGGTGGTTCTAGTCAAAGAGATGGATGACTTTTGAGTGCTGACTAGGATGGGACCCACATTTTGTTAAAGGGAAACGTGGCTTGATCTGTGGTGATTCTCGTACAATTCACATCACATCACTCACTCACATGGTCCGGTTCTATTTAAACACGTCGGCAGGTCACTGTTCACAAAAAGGAAGATGATTAGGCTTATTTGGTGATAGGTTTAACTCCAACTAAATTTTATTTTCTCAATTGAATTTTTATTTATTTTTAAAAAATAAATAAAAATTATAACTAATTTTTAAAAAATTTAATTAATTTCAATTTAAAAATTGTAATTCTAACTGACGATTTAAATGGAAGCTAAAAAAAGAAAAACGATTCTTTGTAAGATTTTTTAATATTCATGTGATTAAGAACATATATATCTTACAAGACAAATGGATAACAAAAGAGAAGAATATTAAAAAAAGAAAAATGATTATTTGTAAGATTTTTTAATATCCATGTAACTAAGAACACACATATCCTATAAGATAAATGGATCATAAATGCCTTCAAGAAGAGGAATTTGGTGGACTTATTAATAAACCATACTAAGTTATTACTTTCAAAAAATTACTAACCATAAAGTGAACTCATGATATTTATAAGTCATTCAATGTCCTCATATTTTTCAGATGTTAAACTCGTATACCTCTTTATTATTGTCCCAACTCTAATAGCAAGCAACGGAGTGAGATATAAACTTCAGTAGCGGTGTATACGTATTTAAAAATAAATAACATCAATATATAAAATAAAAATAAAGGGCAAAGCTTTGCTATGAGTTATGTAGTGACACTAGAACAAAAAAGACGATAACACGACGGTTTTTTACCGTCGTGAAAAGATTTCACAATGTTTTTTAATTTTCGTGAAATCTATTTAAATTTCACAACGGTTTTTTAAAAATGATCGTGAAAATTTCATCATAGAATCCACATTTAATAATAATATGAGATTTTTAATTTTTAATTGGGGATAAAATAGAAAAATAATAAATAAATTTTAAAGAAAACATATAAAGAAAAAAAAAATTCAATGGGAGTTACAACCCCCGCTTACCCAGGCTCAACAACGTCCCTACATAGTTTTAGTTTGTTTTACCTTCAATTAGAGAAATTTAGAGGGTGCCAAAAATATTAAAGAATAACAAAAATATATATATATTTTTTATATTTGAATGACCGTTTTTCATAATTTTCTTGAAAAAAAAAAACTTGTCGTTTCATTATTTTCATTTAATTAGTTGATAGTTGGAGGGAAATTGGGTGTTAGATATTACGGGTTATTTGGAATAACTTTTTAGAAGATGTTTTTAATTTTTTAGATCTAAAAACTATTTTTAAAAATATTTAGATGATTTATCATAAATACTTTAAGTCTTCAGAAGCTTTGTTAGTCAAAAAATTTGACTTCCAAAAAAACCCACATATGAATAGATTTCAAAATTTGCATCGGGTTTAAGTTAGACATTATAAATTTTATTTTATATTTTTATTATATATTAAAAAACTTTAAATTCATAAGTTTTATTTTTTATTTTTTTACTATGACTCCTAAAAACTTAAAGAAAAGTCACAATTTTTACTCTTTTTTTAGAAGGAAAAAAAAAAAAAAAAGCACAAGCTCTATTTAACGGGTCCTATATTTGTAAAGAAAATAAGGAAAAACTTATAATAAGAATTGTACTCTAACTTTATCGATTTGTATTGTTATTTTAATTGATGTATTGATTTTTAACGATATATTATCTATAAGTGTTCGCGTTAAAAATATACAGCGCGACACGAATAACTGTTTCACATCATAAATTAGAGTGTCAAAATATTAATCCAATAACTTAACACTAATATTATCGATAAGGTAAAAATGCTAACTTGTTAAAAAAAAAAAATCCTTAATTTTTTACCAACTTGTAAAAAAATGTACTAGTTTAAGTGTGTTTTTTCTAAATAGGAAAATTCAATATAAAAGAGTGAGGCTGGATTCATTAGAAGCTATTGTTTTAATTATTATTTTGGAACTTAGGTGCTTCCAAATTGCATAAGAAACATTCTTGTCTTTCTAATTTTAGGAACAATTAATCGGAGAAAAGATTTGAACTCAACTAAAAAAAAAAAAAAGTTTATATCAAAAGTTAACACGACTATTATCATATTAAGGATCTTTTCAAAAAAAAAAATATATATATATATATATATATATGAATGATAACATTTGAGATAAAAATATTTGAATGACCATCTGAATTGGCACTTGGATGTAAATATTTGAATGAAATCAGTTAAGTAGAAACATTTGAATGTGATTTTAGATAGACGTTGAAGGTTGTTTTAACAAATCTTACAAAAGCTAAATGTTCATGGCAAATTTTGATTGGGTATGTGGATGAGATTTTACTTTTCTTTTTGCTCTGACGCATAGAAAAAATAATCATTTTAATCCGATTTAAAACGAGAAAAGTTATCCCTTTGAAATAGTCTGAAATGGAACGCTTTGCATTAAAATTGAAATTGTCTAAAATTCAAGGGGACTTCCATTTTGAATTAGCATTTAAATGAACATTATTACCATTCTAAAATGTTCCAATTTCATTTAAAATGTTGGTTGCCGAATGCATATTTGTAGAAAAATAGGGTCAATGACCAAAATAGGACAACAGGCGAGTCCTCGGCCGGTCATCGGCGTGTCATTAGTGAGTCGCAAGAAATAAAGTTAAGTACAAAAAAGTAAATAGAGACAGAGACAGCCGATTTTATAGAGGTTCGCTCGTAATCTCTAATATATGTCTTTTATAGTGCTTCTGGGAGCTTCTACTATATGTAAAAGAGCGTTACAATGGAGATTTTGAGTAAGAAATGGATAAAAAAAGGTGGGTGATGATGTGATACAAAGAGATTCGAGGAATATAGTGTGTATTTTGCTGAGTACAATGTCTTGGACATCCGAAATGGTTCGAAGAGGAAGTTCCCTAGGCTTATGGAGTAAGTCTTGATTTATAGGGACTGATTTGATGCCTTGAGTTGCCTGATTCTGGTAGAATATGCCCTGAATGCTGATGGATAGTTGCCTTTTTCTGTATTGCTAACTTTCCAATTCATGGATGACTAGAAGATATCAGGAAACTACATTTTCCTAATAGATATGAGCTTGCTGGCTGTTCCCTTGCCTGATATGCTAGATTTAGTCTCCTGATCCTGCCCATAAAGTCAACTTTCCTTATTTAGCTCTACTGACCTGCCAATCGCCAGCTAGTCATTCTCCTGTCGTCCGGGAGTTGTTCTCGGGTCTTCTAAGTGGCATGTCTCCGAGTCGTCTTATACTCTCCGATGGCTTCTCCGGAGACACGTGTACGGTGAGAGATGAGGTATGAAATTTGACCTTAACAATATCCAACCAATATATTTTATGGATTGTTTAGAAATGTTATATATTCAACGTCCTCAAAAATATTTTTTAAGATTTGTTAGTAATTAGAAGGTTATTTTATTTGTTTGTAATACTAATTTTTGGAAGAGAAAGAAGATTAAAAAAAAAAACAATTATTATAGGAGGAAATAAAAAAGGCTTATGTCTATAAAACTCTCTCTCTCTCTCTCTCTTTATTGCTAGGGTTTGTACCGTTCATATTTCTCTTTTAGGGTCGGAGTCCGGTGCTGCCTTTTTGTTGGCTACCAGACTCCCGACCCTAGAAAAGATGCTTTTGGACTCCACACTGATAGTTTTTATGGCGAGATGACTTCGTAGTCGGAGGGGATGCGTTTTGATCTCTTTGATCATGTAGTTTGGTTTATCACCGGAGGTATTATCCATGGAGTTGGGGTTTTTTTCTCCTATTTGTGATAGTTGTTTGTTTGAAATAAAGGTGATGATATTTTTGCCATTTAGGTGTTGCATTTTTTCATTATGTTTTGGTTTCTATTTTGTAATAACGGAGGTAGTCTACCCACGCTCTCATATTGGATGTATGCTCAATCTGCTAGAGTTATTTCTATGCAGTGTTGGTAGCGACCTTTTTACTATAGGTCTCTTAGTCTCAATCGATTGGAGTTTTTCATCGATTATAGTGGTGTTGTTGAAAAAGTCATATATGTGCTCGATAATTAGTGTGCCTTTTTTGATTTCCTATTGTTGTAATCTGGTACACGTTTCACCCCCTTGTGTTTTTCATTAGAACTTATGTGGAACCGATTTGTAATTAATGTTAAGTATTCTTGTGTCATGAGGTAATTTCAGTCATTGATATTTGTATTTTCTTGATTTGAAATACAATTACTATTAAAAAAAATTATTTTAAATAAATAGGAAGATGATTTTAAGAATACTTTTTATATTTATATTGTTGTTGTTGTTATTATAAGAAGAGAATTTAAGCCAACTACAAAACAAGAAGACAAATTTAGGGATTTCTTTCTTCACGAAGGCATTATGATCCGTAAGGATACGTATATATATATACACACACACTACATGCTTCTTTTGAAAATATTTATAGACTATGCTTTCATTGCAACAGAAGGGAAAAAAAAGAGGAGGGGAACTTATGTTGTGATCTGCATTTTTTAAATTATTGATAGATACTTATGATATTTTAATTGTTGAATTAATTTTTTAATGATTCGATTTATGTTTGAAAGTAGCTCTGATACTGATCGATCAAATTTCTAGAAAATTAATCAAATATTTAAAATAATAATACCTATCAACATAACAAAAGTATAGTAAAAAATTTATTTTAATTTATTTTAAAAACAATATGAGACATAAGACTTCTAAAAAAGAAATTAGAACACTATTTGAATGTCTATCCCGAAAGTTCTTACTTAAAGCCTTTGTTTGATATGGTGGAAAATGAAGAGGAATGAAACGAAATGAGGGATTTTAAGAGGAAAATAGATTTGTGGTTGTTTGATATGGTGCAAAATGAGAAGGAAAGTAATACATAAATTCATGGGTCTCACACCATTTTAATCCTTCCAAGATTAGAAAGAAAATGAATGGGAAAAGTTTAACCAAAAGAATGATAGATGATATTACTATATTAACCTTATTATCTTATTATTTTTTAACTTCTATGAGATCACAATTATAAAATACATTAAAATAAATAAATTTTTTTCTTTCTTTTCTACCAACCAACATAAAAGAAAACCAACTTCTTTACTTTTCGTTTTCTTCACCTAAATATTTTACTCTTCTTTTCTCTCTATTTTCCATCCCTCCTACCAAACATAACAAAAGAGAATCATGATATACCTCAAAGCTTATCAACTAGTCAAATAAAAATCTTCTCAATTTATTTTTATCAAAAAAAGCTTCTCAATTAATTGGATAATTTTTCCGTTATTAGACAACTAATGTCACATAATTTGACATTATTGATCAGATAATTAAGTCTAAGACGTAGATACTACAAAAAAAGACTATAATTACGGTTGAATTTAATTTCGGCACGTTTTCAAATTTTCGGCCCGATAGATTTGGATAAGATATTGATAACGAAACCACAACAATCGCTAAAACACGACACTGTTACCTGCTCCTCACATGATTCCTGGAGAAAAACATGAGATGTTCTGACGTGGAAGGTCCCCATTGGTCAACGTGTCACTCGTGCGTTGAATTGACCGTTCTGCCCATGTCATAACTTCAGAACTTTTTTGTTTTTTTTTTTTTGGGAGAACTGTAGGATTGGCCAACGGGATATTGTAGTTATCCAAAAAGAAGAAAGATATTTATTTACTAGAGGTTAAGTGGGCCCACCAAAACTGCAACGTGGCATGTCAGAATTGTGGGACCCACTTTATCTCTAAGGATAATGAACATTTTTTTAATCCAAGCAAAGGTGATGGTGGGCGGCTTTATCGTCTGTAGTGTGAATCAAAAGACATTAATTTTCTTTCCAATAATTCAATTAAAAAAAAAGTTTTTTTTTTTGGTATTGATACATTTTAAATTTATTAGAGAATTATAATTTATATATTAAATTTTTAGTTTTGATAATTCTATCATAAATTTATAAATTTTTAGTTTTTAAATGAAAATGTATACTTAATTTACACATAGATTCATAATTAATACCATAAAAGACCCTTTTTAATTAATAATAACCCAAATTTATATTTTAAATAAAAATAATTCAAAATTTTCTATGTCCTAGAACTTACCTACAAACTTTAACCTTTATAAATTTGAGTTAAAATAGATATGAATGACCATCTATGTCATTAATAATAACTTACGTTTAAATCACATGTAAATATCATTCAAAAGATTAATATTGTTATCTAAAAAACATTTTTATATTAATTGGGGTAAATTATTACATATTTATAAATTTAGAGTATTAATTTTTAAAAACTAAAATTTTAGTGTACAAATTATGATTACGAGATAAATTTAAAAATGCATTAGTGTAAAAAAGCAAATATAAAAAAAGAAAAAATTAATAAAAAAAGACTTAAGGCCCATTTAGGAGGATATCTGGAGATAATGTTTTGGAAGTTGGGTTGAATATATATGATTGGAGGAAAAACTTTTAAAAAAATTATGTAATATAGAAAATAGTATATAAATTTAAGATGAATTCGAAAAAAATTATGAAAAATAAATATTATTTTATTCATTTCGTCGTCACGAATATTTTGATTTAAAAAAATTTTATTTTAATTTAAAATGAAAAATTTATAAATTTTTAACGTTGAGTTTTTTGAAAATAAAAAAAAATTGATATAAAATTAAAATTTTAAAATAGAAAAGATACTTTATTACATGAAAATGACGCCCAAACGGCCCTTAATTCAATGCCTGGCATGACTCATGAGAGAAGAGAAGTTAGAGCCCAGAGGATAGAATGTAACATGATGTTTTTTAGATGCGTGGGACCCACCCACACATGGATTTTGGTTTCCCAATCTACTTATATTTTAGCTTATTTGTTGTTGTCGTTATTTTAGTAGAAATTTTTTTTTTGGGGGACATAGGGATTTACATCCTTTTCTTTTTCTTTTTTATTTTCTTTTCATTTTCTTTAAGGGTTTTTCCTTCTCATTTTCAGGGTCCTTGAATTCGGTCTTGAGATGTTTGAAGCTTACAGTGTTTCTTTTTTCTTTTTTTTTTTTTTCTTTTCTTTTCAGTTAGTGTTCATCCTATATTTCAAATTTTATTATCATTCTCATATTATTTTATTTTTATAAAAGAAAAGTCTTGAAAAGATACTATTACTGTTAATATATCCTTCATAGATGTTATTATAAAGGACTGTTTCATATGCTAAGTTGAATGTTAGTTAAAAAACCAAATAACGGACCATCTAATCTCAACGAATATAATAACGATCAGGATACATGATGACATGTGATCTCACTTCACCACCTAATATTTAAAAATTCCTCACTTTGTCTTTTTTATTTCGAATTAACCATATTTAATTTTGAATTAATCTCACTTAATTCATTTTGTTAGAATTTCTATTAAAATTAAATAAATAAAAAAACTGTATGAATGCATTTAACCGTAATTTTTTAATCTGTTTTTAATAGAAATCCTAGCGAAAAAGATTAAGTGGCACCAATCCAAAACTCAAGTATTTTTAATTGCATCTATCTAGCAGAAAAAAAAGGATATAACCTATCTCGACTCAACCGGATCAATTATAATATTGCTTACAAAATAATATTACTTATTATAACAAAGAACAAATTATATTCTTCACAAATTAATTAATAAATACGGTTGTTGAATGCGTTTGTCATTTTCACTTTGTAAACATAGTTAATCCATTCTGTTGCTCAAGTTGCTGCATGAAGACATTATGATATGTTTCAAATGTCTTGACCAAGTAATAATTGACAACCATAACTTTTTGGGAACTTAAATCCTTCTATTTTTATATGTGTGTATATATATATATATATATATATAATCTATATGTATACACGGATACTGTCCTATGTATATATGTACAATAAATATAATAAATAAAAAAAAGACAGAAAATTGTAATGCAAAGGCCAAAGGCCAAAGGCCAAAGGCCAAACCAACAAATAGGTTGTCAACAAAGCTATAACTGTCTTTATTCATGAGATTTCTTCTTCTTCTTCTTCTTCTTCTCGCCACTAAGTTTGGTCCTTTTGAAGTGTAGTCCAACCAATCAAAGTCACTTTCTATACCTAAATACAAAAGTTGTGATAAAAATGTATGGATAAATACACAATTTTTTTAAACATAAGATAATTGGAATAGCTTTTTACCAACAATTTTAAAATATATAGATTTGTAGTGACATTCAAAAGGGATTAGGAAAAAGGGGATATTCATAGAATATGGATTAGTACATTCCCTACCTGTCTCTCAAATTTTATTTTTTAATAGTTATATACCTAAGAATGTTGTTACCAATTTTTGTCCTTTTGTCTTTTGTGTTGCCTTTATTGCTTTTGTTTTCTTTTGATTAAATGAAAAATATTACAATTAATTTGGTAGGACTAGGCAGCTAACCCAATTTAGATTTACTTCTAATAAAGTAAATCTTTTTTTTTTTTTTTTTCCTTGATCTAGACCGCCCTATCAAGCAAGAAGAAGAAAGAAAAGAAAGAAAACAAGATAAGAGCATTTAATAATGTATAATGAAAAGAATATTATTCAATCTTTGTTCTTATCATTGTGCAAGAGTGTGCTAAATAATTGTTACTTTCAAGTGTTTTCTATGATAAAGTTTTTATTGAATATGAGATTGAAACTGTCGTGGAAAGAGCAACAACAAGAGACACTCGCTTACATAATTTATGTAAGATATATATATATATATATTTTGTTTTTCTTAAACTTAAATTTGAAATATGAAATAAACTATTTATTGATGTATACCTTATAATCATTAATATAGAAAGTGGATTAGGGGATTAAAACCGTCGTCAAATCTAGTTTTAACTACGATTTCTTGAAAAGCTATCATTAAATATTTCATTTCTAAGGTGATTTTCTTTAAAAATCATTGTCAAATGACTTAAAAATACATGAAAAATAACTGAAATTTTTTTTCCATGCCCAAGAAGAAAGTTCTTTAAATACTATTCACAAATTAGATAAAAAAAAAAACTATCATATTTCAATCAACACAACATAATAACAACTTAAATAAAAAAGAAATAAAAATTACAAATCCTGTTCATCATAATCATCATCGATATGACTAATAAAAAAATCTAATTAACACCAAAAACAAAAGATTTGAATACGAAGTTAAAAAAAAAAAAACACAAAGAACAAAGCCAAACCAATCAAATTAATAACAACAACGATGATCACAACAAACTCATAACAGTTTTAAAAGATTTAAATCCGAGACCTCTTATCTATTAATGTATTTGAGAGTATGTTCAATACTATTAGGTTACCCCTTTAGTAAGTTCATGCTAATATTTGATTAATGTCATTTTTCTGGTTAGTTTTTAGTTTTTAGTTTTTAGTTTTTTTTTTTTTTTAAGTTATCGTTTTATAATGCTATGCATGTTAAAATCTCTTTCCATCCATCTATTGACCAACAAGTAGCACAGTAAATTTAAACTCTTGGGTGTTATCAAAATTGTAGAAATTCTATTTACATGTGAGTCCCCATTAAAACTTTTATTATTTATTATCACAGTATAGGGTCTGATCGGACCCTATTTTACTAGTCTGACAAAAGACCTCTTACGTTTCGAATCTTTTAACTTAAAATCTTAAAACTCCTCTTTTCATCTATTGTGTTAGCTCTACTAGGGTGGAGCCCCACCAAAACGTTATTAATTAGTGTTGTTTATTAGTCTATAGCATATAGGCAAAAGATGGTGGTGGACCCTATTCCAGTTCAATCCAAGGTTTTTTTTTTTTTTTTTTTTTTTTTTTTTTTTTTTTTTTTTGGTGGCTATCCAAATTAGAGACATCTGAATTTTCTAATGTAAAGCCAAAGCACCCAAAGTATGGGAAAATTCCAGAGTCTTTTTTTGTTTTTTGTTTTTTTTTTTTTTGAGCTAGCTAAGTTTCCACGTAACAAACAAATACCCCCAAAAACTTTTTTTTTTTTTTTTTTTTTTGGTTTGTCAATTAATGATAAGCCTAATCGGATTTCTACACCTGTGACAATTCGTTATGTGATTTTTCTGACCTGTGGTCTCTCTATTGGCTTTGTTGGTCCTCCAACCATTTATGAATATTGAAAATATCTAAGTTCGTAATGGGATAGGGCCCACCGAAGATTTCCTTTAGAGATAGAATCAAGAAAAGAAAAGAAAAGAAAAGAAAAGAGAGATCATGAGCTTCCAAACAATTTCGTTTGAGTTTTGGTTTTGAAAGGTTTTCAAAGGGTGGGTTTGGAGGGGATTGTGGAGAAGGGAAAGCCATGTACATCAAATTTAGTCCATGTCATCCATTCATTTATTATTTATTAGATATTTCCACGATAAGGTTCGTCATTTTTCACTATTTGTAAAAACTATAGTTTTATTCATCAGATTAAATTTTTAATAGTATGTTTATGAATTGGAGTTATTTTACATTGCTCGATACAAATTTTCAATGTATATTATCAAATTAGATTGTTAAAAAATTAATCGTATAAAAAAAACTATAATTCTAACCGATAGTTTGAAATGTCAATTTATATCATTAAAACTTTCATACTTATTATATATATATATATATATATTTATTTAATTACTGTATATACTTAACTAGTATGTTCTACTCATAAGGTGTTTCAATTATCAATGACTAAAATGAAATTCACTTCTAAGATCATGGGTTATAGTCTGTTCCAGTCCCAATCTCGGTCGCAAAATTTGATCTCGTAACCCATTCCTAACCCCAATCCCGAAACTCGATCCCCATCTCGGTTCTGAAATCATACCCCGACCCCACCCTGCTTATGGATCTGACTCGAACTTCGTTTTCTTGTACGTTCCCAAACTTTGACTTTGGTATCAAGTTTGATATATTTAAAAAATATTAGTTTGTATTATATTGTATTAATTTTTATTTCATATATTAGATTATATAATACATAGATATTATCTCATATTGTCTTATCTTAAATAATACGATACAGAGTGTTAATACAGTTTACCAAACAATCTTAAACTGTATTACAAAGTAATTATGAATTCAACAAAGTAGTTAATAGCATTCATTCTCTTTTAAAATCCCCAAAGTTAAAAAAATTCATTGTGTTCTCCTTTGGGTAAGGAACTGGAATATGCCAATAAATTTGTGCAACTTGGCATTGTCCATATCTTTTTTGTGATAGCTCGATGTAGGGTGGGCTGGTTTTCTGACCCCTCTAAAAAGTTTTTGATGTGACAAATGATAAACAAGTTTATTTTATTTTATTTTATTTTTTGATAATGAAATTAGAAACTTTTGCTTGAAGATTTATCCCTTTTCTCTTGTCCATCTTTGAAGCAAACGTCTCTTTTAATTAATTGGTCTGCATCATGTAGTCATGAAAGGCTCCTGAAAAATTGGTATCTTACTTTTTGACACACACAGAAGAGTTTGATGGGAAAGAAAAGCCTTATCCTTAAAATTAAATGTCTTGTCTTTTCAATATTTTTATTCATTTTTTAGACAAACAAAGCTAAGTACATAAATGACTTTGCCTAAACTTGTTAGTAGATCAACTTTGTTTTTATAGTTTTCAATAGAATTAAAAAACGAGCTAACAGTAATTATTCTCTTTTAACGTGATCGAAAGACCTTTACATGTTTAAAAATGTCAGTATTTAACCTTAATTATTAACACCGGAAGATGAAATGCGTCATCATAATCCTATCAATTGGTGACCTGAAAATAGTATCAAGCCCTTTTTATTAAACCTTGAGATGTCATATAATTATGAAATCCCTTGTGTGAAAAGGTTATCAAAAAGATAAAACTTGATTGATTCTAGAAATTAGATTGATACTTTAATTTGTATTTACACGTCATTTTATGATTATGATAGCTTACTATATTGAAACCTATGAAGATAAGTGCTTTGACAATTTAAGATTGAGATGAATGCTCAACTTAATCGTTTATTGAATGTCAGATTGTCATGTGGTCAATCTAATTCTTCCTGTTAGGCTTTGGTACCTGATTGATACAATATAACACAAATTACGTCACAAATATCATATGAAAAAGGTACCGTACAAGAATTTATCCTTTACATCAATATCAGATAATTCAGATGTAACACTTTTCAATAATATTTATTCTTTATATAAATATATAAATACTATGATCATGTGATAAGATTTTAAATAAAAAATTATATATATATATTAACTAGTTGTTAAAAATTTCTATATATAAAGTTACAAATATTGTATCTTATACGACATTAGTGCAAATAATATATATCATTGAAAAATATTTTATTAAAATCGATGGGTTGTTTCATTAACATTTCAAAAAAAGTTAAAATTGTCGTTTCATTGTCAAATATAAGTCTATAAGTCACAAGCGTGGTCATAGTCTGCTTTTGGTCAATCATGGCGTGTAAAGAAAGAGCCTCCTACTTAGGTGACTTGTACGTACTAACCACAATTGACATAAAAATATATGCCTCGTGAAAAAACTCCATAATTTTGTACATAAAAAAAGCATAGTGGAAGCTCAAGAAACCCCACCAACAATTTCTCTTCTTTATAAAACAAAAAGAAAAAAAAAAAAAGAAAGAAAGAAAGAAAGAAAGAAAGAAAGAAAAGCAAATTCCAAACGGCAATTTTGTTCGGATTGGACACTTTGACAAGATATAGGTTTGAAGATTCGTTAGTGTGGAAAGTAGAACATGCATAGAACGGTTCTAAATATTTGCCTTTCGTACCTAATCTTTTTGGTCATTTTATATTCGGCTTAATATGCTTAGTCTATGTCTATCCACATCTTTGTTGTGCTTGATTGAACAATGCCTTCTTTTTTCTCAAGCTTCTTCCAAATGGGTAATATACGGATTCAACGATGAAGCTCTTTTTACTACAGGACCTTATATCGATAATGTATATTTTTGACCGTTGAATGCATTTAGAGTCAAATAAAATAAATGCAGAGTAGACAATTTTTTATACAATATGAGAGACGGAAAACGAAGGCCTGCTAGTATGCCTTTTACAGGTATTCTCATAGAATTTGACTGATGACGGTTTTTTTTCTTTTTTTTTTTTGGTAGATATGATTGTGTATTATTCTAAGAATATCATGTGTGAATTCTTGTGTTGTAAATTGTAATTTAATGGCAAAAATGCCGGCTTTATCCAAGAGCTTCAAGGTTGCCCTAAACTCTAGCATATGTAAGTTTTATCCCACTTGTAGCTAGGTACTTTTGTGTCATGAAGTAGGCGTTATTTTCAATCTTTCCAAACATAATATGTCAAGCAGATGCAGGAAAAAGAAGGCTTTACATTTGTGAAATTGACAAATTAAGGTGGCAACGGTTTTAACTTAACGGTGCTTTCAAGCGAAAATGACAAAAGCAAAACGAGACGATGATTTAAAAAAAAAATGTAAAAATCAAAAAATCAATCAATTTTAATTTAAAATTTTTATTTTAAATTCGTACACTAAACACAAGTAAAGAGAAGAACCACTATTCGGCCTTTTTGGTAGGGTACAAGATCACTCCTCGCCCACTGCGAGGGTCAACGTGGACAAAAATAATTGCTGAAAATAAATACCAAATAATTACAAGCACTATATCAAGCTCTACTATGTGATAGACATAGATCAAAGCTGATAAGATGGCCACGTTTTTATTGGATCATTATGCACAACAAAGCTATGCATACTAATAGGGCTAGGTAGGAGATCATGGGTGTTCGATATCATTTGTAATTTTTATTTCTTATTTACAAGTTTTCCTTAAAAAAAAAAAAAAAAAAAAAAAAAAAAAAAAAAAAACCCATACGGGAATCATGTTCCATTGATGATACACCGGTCAGGTCTGAGTATAAAAGAATGTCTTATGTGATGTTTCATTAAGTGTATCTGTTAAATAATTTTTGCTTGTTTGGTTACATATGGAAACTTTTGTTCTTTAAAAGTACAAATTCATTAGCAAAAAAACTAATGATTAATTTTATGCTTTTTGTAATGTATGGTGTCATCTTGGCTATTGCGCAGACTGCATTGTTTTCGGGATAGAAATAGAAGCGTAGAAATTAATTAGAATGCATTATCGAAAAGTTGATAATACATTCATTGAAACTAGACACATTTTTTTTCATTCATCTCACCTGGACACATATTTTCTCATGGTCCCTCTCTTGCTCGCATTTCTCTAATATTTTTTTCCCCTTCTCTTAATAACAAATTTTTTTTTTCTTTTTTTTTTTAAGAGAGAAGATCCAAAATCCAACGAAGAAAAGTACATTAATGAAGTATAAAAAAAGCAATTTGCTTGTGCGTGATGGTGGTCGGCAAAAAAGGTATCACATCTCGTTTGTTCCTGACCTTTACTTGGAACTAACAATTATCATGTAAAAGAGGCTTCTCTATGAGAAAAAAAAGTCCCTTTTAAGAGTATTTTTTAAAGAAGCAAAAAAGCCAGTTTGGTTAAGAAAAAGGATCTGTTTACACGACGTTAAAGTATTTGTTTAATCAATAAACTCTTCCAATTTCCACAAAATATTTGTTTTATGTAGTTGTGTGAAGTGAGGAGGTCGAGTAAATGAAAATCTATACTATACTTTTAAAAAGACGAATCACTAATGAATAATATTTACGTTCTTATTCTTCAATTGTCATATGATAATCCGGTCACCTGTCACGTGATGGGTCCATCAATTACCATTTGACACTCTTTTATTTTGTTTGTTTTTTGTTTTGTTTTTTTACTTGTCTCTGCACATGTTTGTGAACTAGTGTTTTTAAAAAGACTGAACCATATTCATCCTACTAGTTTTTCATTCTTAAGACCCCATGCATGTGTAGTTGTGTATATAATAATAGTTTTTTTGGCTCCGCCACTGCTTTGAAGGAGCTTCACACCATTGTGAGGTGGTTCAGTTGGTTATTTTTTGTGGCCATTCAAGGTGAGTTAACCAAATAAACATATTTAAAAAAAAAAAAAATGATTTAACATGAAAACATGGCACAGGGCATAGAGTTTGTGGGCCTACATGCATAATATTCTTGATTATCTGTTAGAAAAATCCCATTTGGAAATATGGCAATGGAATTAACTAATGAAGCAATGTCGAAACGTCTAAATTTTGTCACTAAGATCTTGTATACTCATGTCAAATACGAGACTTCCAAATTATAGCAGAGTTGTTCGGCATTCCGCAGCCCAGTCGTGCTCTCACACCCCGCCTCATGAGGTCGACAGGGTCTGCTCGCAATCTCTCTCTCTCGGGTCCCACCCCGCCTCATGAGGTTGATGGGGTCCACCCTTGCGAGCATGCGGAATTGAGTTCGTTCATGAATGGTTGAAAAGGCATTCAAAATCTTTTGGACCAGATTGATACTCGATTCGAAAGAATGTAATTTTACATCGAGTAGAAGTAGCTAACGAAATCCTATAACACATGCAAACATAGGTAAATTTCGTACGAAACGTGACGGATACAAAATCTGAGAATGATACACGAAATAAACCTCGAATTCCTTCACTATATTGGATGACATCTACCGCAGCAAAAAATGGACAATGGCACTCCAATAGTCAGCCAACTGAGAAGAAAACGGATTATATGTTAACCAACTTGTTAGGAATTAAAAATTTAAAAGCTCCAGGTTCTAATAAATGAGAGCATGAGAGCATAAAGAAAATGAGAACAACAACGAAAATAAATAGCGCACGCACACAGGATTTAGAGTGATTCACTCTCAACGTGAGAGCGAAGTCCACTTGCCATTTAGAATGTTATTATAACAACAGGAAGTATGAGGTACAATCTACTATCAAATTGCCTAACTCAGTCTCTCTGATTTTCACTTCACGGAAAACGGATGCCTCCAAAGTCCCTTATAGATAGCGAGAATTAGGTCGAATCAACAAGCGCATTGTATAATTAGGCTCTACAGAGCTCAACACAACTTACTGAACAGCAATTATCAAATCTAAATGGAAAAGACTAGTTATTCCACTAATGAATCTTTAATTCATAAAAAATAGATGAGAGTAACTTAACCTGAGTCAGAATAGGTTTTCCGGTGTGACCTTCAATGACTAAGCCTGCTGTTAGGCCAATCATGGCCCACGCTCCATTTATTGCTTCAATTTGACGTCGTCTCTGAAAACCAGAGCAACAAAATTTATGGGCAATCTTGAGTATGATAATAAGAAAAGGATAGAAGAGAAAAATAAAGTGAAAATCACACGGGGTTTCTTCAAAAAATCGGGGAAGCTTAATGTAGTTCTTCCAAAGATCAGCAAAAAAAAGCAAGCAAACTCGATCATTTTCGGTGATCTGTCTTAAAAAGAGACAATATCTCTGACCTTGAACTTCTCTCTTGCTTTAATTTGTTGCATTTGTTTGGCTGCTAACCGCTTGGCTTCCAAAGGATCAACCATGATCACCTCATAATTAGAGCTTCCCTTCCTCGGAGACGCCTGTACCAAGGACAGTAGGAATACCATTCCTCCATTTGAAAAAGGTGCTGATAAAAATTGAATGAACTTCTTCTTTATGCATTTAAGTTAATTGAACTAAAAAACAGTAAGCAATTCAGCATATGATACAAATTTCCACCAGTTTAGCTTCAAGTTCACCAAAAAATAAGGAAAGTAAAATGCAACAGCAATAAACAATGACAATTGAAATTTTCAACCGAGTTCTTCCCGGTTTAGAACGTGAAGAATAAATGAGGACTGTAACTAAATAGCGTTAAAATAACAGTTTCTTTTCGTATAATTAGCAAATTGATAATCAGGGCAAGCACTATTTTGAAACTTTGTACGAAATTAAGAGTTGGTTACCTCCATATTCCTTAAACAAACAACCAGAAACCAATAGGGAATCATATTTTTCATTCACAATTTACCTTATTGGTTGTATATACTTTATGCAGCATTTTTTCTTGGGAAGCAATACCAGAAATTAGCATATTCCCCACCAAGTGAGGAACTTCATGCCATTAAAATGATTTAGAAACACAAGAAAATGAATACAATAATCTGAGTCTCTTGTGAGTGATAAAATAAAATAGATGTCAGTTTAGAAAGAGTTCAAACAGTTGGGAAAAATTCTTTCAAATGTCATACTCAATTCATGCGTGTCTGTTGATATTGCATAGAATAGACAGAAAAGCTAGTTCTGCTGAAGAGAAGTATGAAAAATAAAAAGAATGTCAATATCATATCTTACTCCATGATGTTTGACTTTGAGAATGTCTTTGACGAAAATTTTCCCCGGAAGAGTATTTCGGGTAGCACTACACATGGAGTGTAGAATTTAAGGCTAAAAAGATATTTCGAATAAAATTTGCTACGGATGCTCAATGGATTGCACTAATTAAAAAATGTATGCTTATGTAATTCCAAGAACAAGGTATATTTAATCGACTTTTTTATTCTAAAACTCTACCAGCAGTAAAACAGAAGCATTTACTTCTAGAGATTAATGTTGTATTACCACGACACACCCGTCGACTTAATATCAATCACATACCTAAAAAAATTCTTTGACCTTATTCAAACCAATTATATTGGCATAATATATGTGGAAGCCTTGGGTTGATGCATACATTGGAAGTGACCGATATTTGAAATGCTTGACCCCTGGTTCTGTGGAAAACCGTGTTTGCATCTTGGTGTCTTCTCCAACTCCACCTGAAACCACAAAAAGAAAATTTGTGGGTGTGTATATTACTTTTATTTCTAAAAATACTGAAGAAATAATTGAGAAAAAAAGGTCATGCTGATTGCTCCTCGTTAACTTTCGGTAACATGAGAAATACACTCATTTAAGCATGTTTAAGAAAGTTCCCATCCACCATCAGCTATTTGGTGGGGTGGTAAGGCTGCTCGTTCTCCTTAACAAGGTCTTGGGTTTGAATCAGTCCCATCACGTTCGACACTATATGGGCAATCCACTTCATGGGGGATCCATATACTGTCTGGGACTACCTCGCTAGAGTTTAAGTATGCAACCCTCCATCTCGATAAATTCTTTTTTCTTTTTTCCCCTTTTTCTTTAGCAAAAACAAAGTTCTCATATTGCAAACTTTCCAAAATTTGCAAGGCCTGTCAATGGTTTTCAATTCTACAAACCCAAAATTTCAATCAAGCTAGGAAAACTCAATTGACCTCAATAAACCCGGAACCAAATTATACTGCTGCTAGCCATTTCTTCTAAGTTCTTTTTCCACTTATACTTACACGAATTGTTAAAATTCAATTACCAGCGCAAATGGTTTACGGACTGAACTCATTTTCAAATTTTCTAAGCGGTCAAACAAAAAACCAGGAATTTCAAGAAACTAACAAAAATATCCTATCTTTAGAGTGAATAAGAAGTGGGTACGTGCGATTAAGGACAAAAAATAGTTGAACATGCCAAACTTTTGTTTTTCTTGTAAACAATTTTTCTCAAGAACCAAACGGAAAAAAAAAAAAAAGAGCAAAAATGGAGTGGGCATATCTGAATACAGATTCTACTTACTTAAACAGAGTTGAAGAGCGATTATGATTGGGAAAGGAGGAGCAGCGGGTGGAGAAAAGGGAGCCACCATTGTTGGGTAACAGAGGTGTGGACGCCATCTCTAGACTCCACTTCTTTTCGTCGCGTGTTCCGTTTCCTTATCCGTATGTACCTCGATTTTATTATAATTATTATTATTATTATATGGGTAAATTGTGTATTTTTTTTAGAATAAATTGTTAAATTTATATATTGATTTCTAAATTTTTAACTTATTTTTTTTTTTTCGTATCTAAAATGATCATAAACTATTAAAATATTATTATAATAATATTTTTCATTAATTTTTAGATAAAATATGCTAGTGAATATTATTTTTTGACTAAATTATTGATGGATTCTAATAAAAAATTAATACAAATGATTACTATATTAATGTTTGAATAATTTAAAATAATTCAAACTATAAATAAAAAATAAGAAGCAAAATTATCTTAAAAGTCTAGAAACTGTTTGAGCAATTTACCTTACAAATTTTATTACTTAATTTTGGGGGTTGGACTTTTTTTTTTGGAAAAAATTTGGTAAGTTCTCTTTTTGGACATTGTTTTTTAAAAAAAAAAAAAAATTGTATATTTAATACTTAATTAAAAAAATTACGAATTCCCTCTTAATTATATCACTAATATCAACATACCCATGAATTTCAAAATATGTATGTTATACTCTCTGAACTATTATACATTTCCATTTCACTCCTCTAAAATTTGAAACAAGTTATTTATTTATTTATTTATAATAAAATAGCATATGCAACGCACATGAGAAGTGCAAATTTATCAATTTCTTTAAACTTTTAACTAATCGAATTGAATTAAAATTCGTTATCTACTTTTTTTTGTCACCTTTATTTCCTTTAAGCAGCTATTACAGTGAGAAACTATATCTAAAATTTGATGGCTAACTTTTTTTATTTTTTATTTTTATAAAAGCATTCCTTAACCCCCTAACTATTATACCTAACTTTAAGATGGTGTTTTGGGGATGATTGGAGACGATGTTTTGCCTTCTAGTTTCGAAACATCAATTTGGTAGTATTTTTGGTTTTCAATGAAACTTTTGCAGATACTTACAGTAAATTCAAACTTTAAAAATTCATGATTTTATTATTTTAAGTCGAAATGAGATGATTTTTTTAAAAAAATTTGTATAAAATTTTGAGAAAAACAAAACAAGATCCATATTGTTTTTTCCTTCCGAACACATTTGAAGTTTTTACACTTTTTTACTCTAAACATTTTTTTTTAACCAAATGCACATTTCAAAAACTCAATTCAACTCCAATAAAAAAAAAATATCGCCAAAACTCCATTTCTAATTGTCCCCCTAAACGACCCCTAAATTAAGCAATAACTCAATAATTTCATACAAAAAATAGTATATTTCAAAGTTCAGAGGGTAAATCTAGTTCAAGAGGCATAATAGATACGTTTACAAAGTTCGGGGGGACATGTTGACACTAGTGATATAATTCAGAGAATATTCATAAAAGTTTTCCTTTTTTTGAAGGATGTAATTTATTCCAACTTTTTTTTTAAAAATAAAAACTATTTAAACTCTTAAAAAATATGTAAAATAATCCTTTTTACTAACAAAGTTTAAAAATTAGATAGAACAGATCACGTGTATAGTACATGTAAGTTGAATATTGTAATTTTTTTAATCACCTTTAAATAGTAAATTATGTGTGATTCACGTGACATGTTATGTTAATTTTTAGGATAAATTGCTCGTTTAGCCCCTAAATTTTAACGTTTGTACAATTTTGATCATCATTTTTTTTTTGCAACCTGAATTACTCTAAACTATAAAAATATTGTTATAATAGTCATTTCCGTTGATTTTTAAAAGGACTCCGTCAAGATTTTGGTCAAAAAGTGATGCTCACTAACCGATTCTGTTAAAAAATTCACATAAATGACTATTATAACCACATTTTTAACAATTTAAGATAACTCAAACTGCCAAAAAAGAATAGGAATCAAGGTTATACAAACTTAAAGGTTTATAGACTAACCTAATAATTTATCCTAATTTTTAGCTCTGTCAACAGCTTTTAAACATTTTAAAGAGTTGGGCAATTTTTAGTTTTAAAAAAAAACCAAAATTTCTTAACAAGATTAAGACACAAATGGGCAATTATCCCTTTTTTTGGGGGGGGGGGAGGTGGCTTGGGAGTAAAGGGTAAAGTTGTAGTAAAGCCCTTTTTATATTTCCTATCGATATAGCTCATGTTTAAACCATTAATATATATAATCAAACGGCTGAGATGTTGCTTGTGTATAATAATTATCATACACCTTTTCTCATATTAGTATATATTAATAAATATTTTTTTTTAAATTTACAAAAAGACCAACCCTCGCTCTCCCCGGACCAGATATGCCCCACCCACCACCCGCCCCCCCCCCCCCCCCCCCGGGTCAAGCCCAGGCACCCCCCCCTCCCGACGCCGACCAGTCTAGTCCTTCCCTCTTTCCCAATCCCGACGACGGTAGCCTCCCCTCCCCCCCAACCTTCCACTAGAAAAGGTGGATTTTTTAAGTTTTCTTTTTTATTTTTTTTATTTTTTAATTTCTTAGTCAAATACTACTGTAAGGTAAAGTGTATGATAATTACCGTACACAAGCAACATCTTAACCGTTTAATTACATCAAAACAGTTTAAAAATAAACTCTATCAATAGGGTATCTAAAAAGGACTTTACCTCAGCTTTAAGCTGAAGTAAAAAGTGTTTTATGGTTTTATTCTCTGCGTCTTTTCATTGGACCTTTCTTGGTATGAACCTCTGTACGGTAAACAAGACTCGTAAACCAAACACTTGACATTAATTTTTTAACAGATAAAAGAAGCATTCGTTGCTGATATCAGAGCGCAAATCACCACTGGAATTTCTAAATAGTTGCCTCATCAACTTGTTTCTTCAAATTCAACACCAAATTACCTAGTGAAACTCGCCAAAATAGCTAAACAAAAAACATGTAGTTAATATTCTTCAACCAAATGCTTTAGCATAATAGTGCACTAGGTCTGCCGCAAATAAATTGCCAAAGGCACATCTTAACTAAAATCAAGCAGCAAAGTTCGCAATCGAATGGCGTCGCCGACAATGGGAGCTCCGCTACGGCGGAGAAGATAGGAGCAAGAAAGATAGAGAGAGTGAAAGAAAAGAAGATGAAAGACGAGAGCCCGATAAATTTTCCGTGCTCAAATTTTAACTTTCCTCACTAATTTCTCAATAAAATGGAATACAACCCCCCACCTTCTAAATTTTCTCCTTTTTTCTTTTTTCCTTCCTTTTTTTCCCAGCCCTTCTTTTGGTTCCAAACAGGGAAAAACATTTTACCTCTCAATTTGTTTGTTCTTCTTTCACCTGTAAAATCATGGTTCCAAACATACTCTTAATCTCAGAGGACAAAAAAAAGTGATCAAGCAATTGACAGTAAAGCAGTATAACTATTAAACATTTCTTACCGAGGGTGAAATGGCATTACAAACTTGGAAAATTTTAAATTTAATTCGTCTGGATCAGCACTGCCAGTAACAACTTCTCCTACAAAGTAACAAATCAAAATTGCAATGAGTAAAAAAAAAATGAAAGCAGTTTTATCACAATCCAATTTTGCATGCTAATTCTATCTTCGCAGATCACTGCGATTAAAAAAATAAATAAATAAATAAATTTAACAACTACAAAAGAACAAATTGCACTTGAATTTGGGTACTCAATTGACGAAGCTTAACTGCTAGTCCAGAAAACCATAGATAGGTTGCATTGGTAGGATATAAGTACAGATTAAAAGGGCTTTGAGGCTCTGTATATTGGAGCTCCGGGTGACTCTAGGTACCGTGTGTAAACGGAGGCACGCGGTGCCCAAAATGCGGAGCCGAGAACATGACACAAGTACTCATAGTTGGTGTCACAAGCAACAATGGATGTAAAAAATTGTATCATGTTTATGTAAGGAAAAGAAATTATATCAAGTTCAAGAAAGGAAACCAACATATCATGAAGGGCAGTGGTACTGTTAAGTAAAATATACGTATGATTGTTGCTTAGGGATTTACCAGCATCAGGATTCACAACCAACGGATGTTCATCGATCTGACCGTCTTCCTCGGGGATTCTCTTACGAAATTCGGATGGCAACTTTCTGCTGGACAAAGAAAGAAGGAACTCTCTTACTAAATTACACATCTTCACGTATCTTTTTCCATATTTACATGTTCCCCCTTCCAAAAAGAAAGCGTTTTCAAGTTTATCCATTATTGCATTGCCATTGTTAAACTCCGCTTCCCTATTCTTGCCATCGACCAGTCCCGCATCGATAAGATTCTCTATCAACATCTCTCGATCGATCTTAAATTCTTGTGGATAGCTTTGACAATAAAGCAAACATTGCTGCACAATTGGATCCTTCAACTTGTCATAACAATATTGTAATACGCAATATATTTCATTTGTATACGAGTCGACTCTGTTTTTTTTCATTCTGTTCAATGCACTACACCACTCATCCAAGTCCTCTACTCCCTTCATGTTTGCTGCCATTGTCACAATTGCAAGTGGCAAACCCGAGCATTCTTTAACAATAAACTTTGCGATTTGATTGATCAAACGAGGAAGCATGATGCCAAGACCGATTTTCTGCCTAAATAATTCCCATCCTTCCTCATCAGAAAGGCGCCCCAAACGGATCACTTTGTGGCAATTCATCATCTGGCACACTTTGAATGATCGGGTAGTAAAAATCAATTTACATCCAACACTAGTAATTCCGACATCTTCTAGAGAAATAGGATTCAGAAGCCCATCTAAAATGAGTACAACATTCGTTTCTTTCAAGGCCGTCGAGAGTTTTTCCACCCTTTTCTCCTTGTCATCCTCGTCCGAAAGATCAATATTTAATGTGCTTGCAATATCATCTTGCAATTTATGAATGCTTAAGTTTTGTGATACAGAAACCCAGGACACAGACTGGTTGGGATGAATTCTAAGTTGGTTTTGTATATGCAAAGCCACGGCGGTCTTCCCAACTCCCCCGATTCCATAAATGCCAATCGTTTGAAACGGTAGGATCATCTAACCACTGCAAAACCGTTTCGGAGCTATTCGTTCTCTCCTTCCCGGACAAGCTTGTCTTCACGGGGGAGGCTAGCGTAACCTTCGATGAGATGTCATCGATGCCGGAGTAGCCCGTCAATTGCTGGACAAGGGTCCTAAAATTTTCATGTGTGGCTTCGATTACTTGGACCCCAGTGACTTTGTTTCGAGAGGCGGGAAAATATTTGTCCTCGACTGGCAGTTCTTTTGATTTTGTGTCGCTACTAATGTCTGGAGACTTTGGCTGTTGTTCCATGATTTTGTTTGTCACGGTGAAGGATCAAAACTGTCAAAAATTAAAAATTTATGGACTAAATTCATCAGAATAAAAAAATTAATGGATCAAAGTGACAGAATACTCATAATTCAACAACTAAACAGACAAATTACCCGTTATGATTGAGCAACAACCGACTACAAACGCAGAGAATAGTGAATGAAATCCTCAACTTACTCTTAAAATATATATATATATATATATTTATATATAGGAACCTAATAGCTTATTTTGATGCAACTATTTTAACAAATAGCAGATTTTGAGTGAAACTTCTTTTATAAATACCAGATCTACCCTTGGGCAGCTCGACTCTTCTTCTCCGGGGACGTGAACGGATTCTCCGTCGCGTTCGTCGCGTTCTTCGCACGTTGTCGGGTTTGACCCGTCAAAATGGTAGTCATTCTTTGCTCTTTTTTTCTTTTTCCTAAATAATAGGATACTCTTGTGGCTTTTGTTAGATCAATTATGAGTTTTGTCTCCACGCTTTTCTTCTACTTGTCTTTTAATAGAATATAAAAGGCAAAACGTAATTCCATGCTTTCATTAATTAGCTAAACAAATAAATTATCCACCAAAAAAAAAAAAAAAAGAAGAAGCCTAAACAAATAAGAAAGAAAACGAGAAATTATAGAAAAAGAAACATAAAGGGAACAACATAGACGGAGCCAAAAATATGCTCCGGTAGGGACATGCACTAAACTTTTTCCAAGATAAAATAAATTTTATTTGCAATTATGTTTTTAATTTTAATATGTTTATGTGATAATTTTTAATTCTAGTAAGAGCAAAACTGTAATAACCTGAATTTTGATGACTCTAGATTTCCTTTGAATGATGAAAACTTAAGTCTAGATCATGTTGAAATGAAATATCGGTATAAGTTTGAGTTCTCGGTTAATTAGCTACGAGACTCAACGATGGATTACTTAGCCTAATGTAAGGCATTTTAAGGAAAACGGCATGACAAAATTTCATGATTTCATGTCGGTCAAAGTTTGACCAAGAAAGTTAAAATTGACCAAAAAGTCAAAGGGTTGACCAAGAACAGTCAAATGTATGACTGTACAGTAATAGGATAAGCAGTATGGGAAATATACTGCTAAAATTGTCTTTTTGGACAAAATAACAAGAATAAGTATGAGACCACCCTAGAAAAATCAAGCACACTAAGTTGGATATCAAAGTCCTAATGACTTTCAGAAATAAGAAGAAAATTTTTACAGTCCATTTTTACGCAGATAAATTTTGGACTGCAGTCAAGTATAACAGTACTAAATTAAACTAGGGTTTTTGTAAGAAATGAACAAAGAGAACCAAGTTTTTCCAAAGCAAAGAGAAAAACAAGTTTTTGGATTCAAAAATTATCTTTCTTTTGGTAACAAGATAATGATGGACGGTGACCGGGAAGGATACCCGAGTTACTGGACGGGGCCCAAATCCAAGGTTGACTTAGGATAATTGAACTAAGTTTGGGTACCTCAAGGGTTACTCAAGGTAACCCAACAAGGTGTTAAGATTGGGTTTGGATCTAAAAACCCAAAAGATTTTGGATAGATAACCCTAAAGGATACCAAGATTAATAAATTGAGCTAAGATATAAGGTTAATTGAGGTAACCCAATAATTATGGACAAGAATAAAGCCCAAGGTTAGGAAGGTAACCTAACCCTAATGGTATGTATAAATGTTTAGCACATGAGGGTATCCAACGTAACCTCTTAAAGATTAATCCATATTGGGTTGTTTTTAAAATAATAGGGTTACTATTTGTAACCCAGTAAGACATCTAGTATCGGGGACATACAACTAGGATTATGTAGGCATGTTGGTTTTCCACAATATTAATTAGAACCTCACCTATGTCATTCAACAAGCAGGAGGGAACCTGCAGCTGTACTCAGAAAAGGAGCAGCACTACGCAGGACATAGCAAGAGAGGTAAGTACAACTCCGCCTACAGCATAGGCCCTTTGTTGTTACTTGCCTAATGTGATGGTATGTTATGGCATGTAATGATATGTTATGGCGTGTAATGTTATTGTATGTTATGAATGAGGTTATGTTATGTTATATGTTGTAATATTGAGACATCATGAAGCATGTTCACTAATGTTAAACCACTTGGTAAGAACAAGACAAGTAAGATGTTGTGTCGTACCAACTTGCCACAAAGGCGGGTTTAAATGGTATGGTTAATGGTTTGAGTTGGATTGGATGGCTACCTAAACTACTCCATGCTAAACTTTGTGTTTCATGGTTTGAGTTAAAATGGACTGCCGCCTTCAACCATTCATTGGCTATGTACCACGGTATGAGCACACATGATAAGTAAATGAATATAACTAAGCTAAGTTATGAATCCATATTTGATTTATAAGAGGTCATAATTGGTTCATGCATAATGATATATGTTTTGCGTCGTGGATGTAACAGTTATACTTGCTGAGCCGAAGCTCACGTCTTACGTCTATGCTGTAGATAAGCAACTTGCCAGCAATCTCTGATGCAATACTGTGGAAGGCTGGTACTGCGGACTGTGAAATGTGGGATGGACACTGCCACGAATTTTGAAAAAAAATAATATATTCTATAAAATATGTTGTAATGAAAAAGGGTTTTCATATTTTCATGATATTTTAAGTATGAATGACAAAGTTTATATATGTATGGCAAGCAAGTTGCCTCTTGTGGTACCAATCCGCATTAAGTTGGGTTTGGTCTACAATTTGATTATGATGGCCTTCAAGGAGGGTTTGAAGGTTCGGTACTCGAGTAAGTACCTATCAGTAAGTATGAGTTTGAGAATGAAGTTCAAGTTCAAAGTTTTAAAATAAAGTTTAAAAGAAAAAAAAATTTCTCCCAAATTTTCCGCAAGTTTAAGTTAAGTATATAAGTAAGGTGATGACCCGGCGTGGGAAGTCGGGGTGTTACAGTTTGGTATCAGAGCAGAGTTCCTGCCATTCAGTTTTACAGTTCTGTTGCCAGCGCCATAGTTTTGTAAGTTTGTTTTCTTACTTTGTTTTGTAAGATTATTATAATGGTATGTATCTAGTGTTAAATTTGGGTCGGACTAAAGAGGACCACGAGGCTCCGTTGACATTCCGAGGAATGGAGGAAAAGCTTCGCATCTTCAATAAGACTCAAGGAGTGGTTGCACGATATGGATACCCTCCTCAGATTATGTCATGCAGGGACGTATCTTCAGGATATGCTTGCCAGTCGAGCCGACGTCTAGTCCAGGAAGCTCGTGCAAGGAGCCTTGGCCAAAAGGATCTTGAGAGGAGATTCCTAAATGGATTTCTTGACGACAGCAAGGATCGCCCATGTATTACCGCAATATCGAGATGTACTAGGATATGTACATGAGACGATACGTCAGCTATGTTGCAGCTGACATGCTTATTCGAACAAGTTTATGGGCTTTTATTGCCAGTAAATCAGAGTCGCACAGTGAAAGCGTGATGGATAAACTAAGCTTATGATATGATGATCGCTAGAATAGCAATAAGAAATGAGTAGGCTCTAAGATTAGATAGCCTATCGCCTCATTTTAGGTATAGTGATGATAAGGAATCTTTCCATTAAGGAATTGGATTGAGATCATGGAAGTTAATTTTCCTGATTGTGAAACTTTTGCCCCATAAGAGAAATATTGGACATGGGGAAGATTTTGAGGATGCCTTAGTTTGGGGGTAGCAAATAAGCAATATGCTACCAACAACAATTTATTAGGCTATGATTTTTTATGATAAGGATGATGATTATGAGATTTGATAATATAAAGTTAACGAGGTTAAGGTCGATGGCACCAACCCTGAAGTTGACATATAATGGATGATTAAGGTCGACTGAGGACAACCATTTAAGTAATGGAAATTATGAGATGATGATTGGGAGTTTTAGATATCCCTTAGAATTATGATTATGCCTTTGAGCTTTAAAGGAAATGCTAAAGGCAAGAAGAACGTTTCTACTAGCTAACAAGTATCTAGTTGATACAAGGATACCTTTCATTGCATCACTTGAATAGTAATATGTTTTCAATAATACTATTTATTATTGATTTTCATGATTGAATTGGAAAAGATTCCAAAAAGTATTTTAAATGTAAGAACATATTAAGATACATGAAAAGACAAGTAACAGTAAGGTGTCGTACCAACCTCTCGTGATCGTGGAGGCTACATGTTTCAGTTGTAATCTTGACCGTCCGTGATCGTGAAGGGTCAAGTTTATAAGACCTTTCGTAAAATCACAAAGGCTTATAAAATTCCCAGAACTGCTAGGGACCTTGCAACCCTAGCTTTGTCTGGAGGCTGCGCCCATTTGGTACGTACACTATGGGCCCACATGTTAAGACAAGATAATAAGACACAATATGCTTTTCAAATATGAAAAAGTTATGTGATATGATATGTTTTTAAAGTATGGAAAAGTTATATATATGCTTTTCAAACATGGCAAGTTATATGATATACTTGCTCAGTTTTTCATGTAAATAGTTATTGTGATGCAGTATGAAAGGAAAGTATGATGGTATGAAATGAAAGCATGAGAGTATGAGGAATGAGTTATGATGATGTAGAAAGAAGATTATGGTTCTATATAAAAGACATAATCCCATTAGGGTATTAAAATGGGGACATGAACAAGTTATTCAATCCATAGTAACTTGTTATGGATTGATTGTGGATTTGAAGAAAAGCCACCCAGGATTATTCGAATTTTCGAGGACGAAAATCTTTTAAGGAGGGTAGGATGTAATAACCCGAATTTCGATGACTCTAGATTTCCTTTGAATGAGGAAAACTTAAGTCTAGATCATGTTAGAATGGAATATCGGTATAAGTTTGAGTTCTCGGTTAATTAGCTACGAGACTCAACGATGGATTACTTAGCCTAGTATAAGGCATTTTAAGGAAAACGGCATGACAAAATTTCATGATTTCATGTTGGTCAAAATTTGACCAAGAAAGTCAAAATTGACCAAAAAGTCAAAGGGTTGACCAAGAACAGTCAAAGGTATGACTGTACAGTAATAGGATAAGCAGTATGGGAAATATACTGCTAAAATTATCTTTTTGGATAAAATAACAAGAATAAGCTATGAGACCACCCTAGAAAAATCAAGCATACTAAGTTGGATATCAAAGTCCTAATGACTTTCAGAAATAAGAAGAAAATTTTTACAGTCCATTTTTACGCAGATAAATTTTGGATTGCAGTCAAGTATAACAGTACTAAATTATACTGTGTATTAGTAAACACAATATTGAAAATATCTGTGTTAGCAAGACAATAGACTGCATTTTGAGGAAAAAGCCAAACAAGGCCTTATGATGATGTCACCCTATTTTGGAATTATGACATCATTTTGGAGAAAGAAAAAATGGTGAGAAGAAATAAAAATTTGTTGCCACCTTGCACAATGATGGCTGGCCATGTGGAGGACTAAAGTGCAAACATTTTGCTTTTTTGGGGCAGAAGTGTAATTTTTAAAAATATGATGATGTAAGCATGAGGTAAGCACATGATGTCATCATGATGAGGTAAGCAAAACTTGGGCTTCAAGGCATGCAATGGCCGGCCAACACTTGTAGGGGTCAAAGTGCAAATATTTTTACTTCAAGAACTAAAGTGTAATTTTGGAAAAGTAATTAAATCCAAATTCAATGACTTTTTAGCAATTTTGAAAGCTCAAAATCAGCTATAAATAGGGGTGAAGGGGGGCGGATTTTTGTGTGGAAAAATTGGAAAAACAAGCCAAACTATGGCAAAATTCTCTCATACCCATTTTCTCTCTAAAACCGACCCTAGGAAGAGAAAAAAAAATTGGTTGGCTGGATTTTTGGTAATGGCCAGACCTTGTGTGAGTGTGTGAGGCTCAATTTAATTGACCAAAATTTTTGAAACCCCAATTGGAGGGGAGGCCGGTTGTGTGGAGCCAAGGTAAAAAAGGGAGAGAAAAGTTGGTATCAATCAAGCCAACCTCTTGGATTGATTTAGGTAAATCTTTAAAACCCTTAAGTTTTTCTATTGAGCTTGAAACTAGATACTCATGTGGTTGTTTTTCATGAGGAATGGCCGAAAATTGGAACCCATTTGGGGGAGGAGAATCGGCTGCAATGGCAGCCAAGGGGGAGTGAGGAAAAAGTTGGAATCCAAGCTTGTGAACTAACATCCAAGCTCTAGAGGTAAACCCTTGGCCCTAAACCTTATTAATTTGAGCTTAAATTTGGGAAATTTAAGTGTATTTCCATGTTTGGGATGTAAGAGCATAAGCTCATTTTCTTATGCTATGCAATAAGTTTTGTGATTGATTATGTGCTTGATTAGGGTGTTAAGGTCTCAATTATGGTTATGGTGCATGAGTTGCTAATTATGCTTGCATGATTATTAGGGTTTCATGCATGCACATAAGGTGTTTGATATATGTCCCCATTATGCCTAATAAGTTATAGGTAATGCATGTTTATGTTTGAGCTAGATTAGAAGCTTGATTGATGAATGGTGATGCAAATCAAATGTTTTGTAAAACCTAGTTTGGTGCAAGAACACCCAAGGGTTTTGCCTTGAATGGATGAATGTTTTACGTTAGAAAGCGATGCATGACTGATATTAGGCTCCCGCTGCGGGCGGTTGAGGTAGAGTGCGCGTAATAGGATGTAAAACGAACTTAAAACTGAAAACTGCCAGTTCGGGTGTCAACTGGCTAGTTTCGGGAAAAGTGAAATTTGAGGCCTTTAGAGGTCGAATTAGAGAAAACTTAAAACATGAAAGTTGTTCAGAAGGGTTTTTACTAGAGGAAAACGCAGACATTTTTCCAAAATAAGGCTCCAAAGGCCTTCGTTTTTACAAAAACCCGAGACTAAGAATTCCTGGGCGAGTCAGATTTGTGCTCTCGGTCTGGGGACTTCAACAAGAAAAATGACTAAGTTAAAGGCAGAACTTGGTTTTCCTCAAAACATGAAAGTTTTAGGATTTTTCGAGATCTAAAACTTTCATGAGACAACTTTTACAAATTCAATTCAGATTTTTTAAACTGACACGGATTTCTAAAGAGTGTCCAGGAAACAAGAAATTTTTGTACAGGATTTTCTAAAACAATACAGGAAAACTGTATTTTTGCACCAACACCAATGTTTTGACTGTGGGAACTGTCCCAAAGGCAGTTTTCAACAGTTAATAATTTTTCTTACAAACCTTTCTCAAAGAAATACAATTTTTCAAAGTTAAACTAGGGTTTTTGTAAGAAATGAACAAAGAGAACCAAGTTTTTCCAAAGCAAAGAGAAAAACAAGTTTTTGGATTCAAAAATTATCTTTCTTTCGGTAACAAGACAATGATGGACGGTGACCGGGAAGGATACTCGAGTTACTGGACGGGGCCCAAATCCAAGGTTGACTTAGGATAATTGAACTAAGTTTGGGTACCTCAAGGGTTACTCAAGGTAACCCAACAAGGTGTTAAGATTGGGTTTGGATCTAAAAACCCAAAAGATTTTGGATAGATAACCCTAAAGGATACCAAGATTAATAAATTGGGCTAAGATATAAGGTTAATTGAGGTAACCCAATAATTATGGACAAGAATAAAGCCTAAGGTTAGGAAGGTAACCTAACCCTAATGGTATGTATAAAGGTTTAGCACATGAGGGTATCCAACGTAACCTCTTAAAGATTAATCCATATTGGGTTGTTTTTAAAATAATAGGGTTACTATTTGTAACCCAGTAAGACATCTAGTATCGGGGACATACAACTAGGATTATGTAGGCATGTTGGTTTTCCACAATATTAATTAGAACCTCACCTATGTCATTCAACAAGCAGGAGGGAACCTGCAGCTGTACTCAGAAAAGAAGCAGCACTACGCAGGACGTAGCAAGAGAGGTAAGTACAACTCCGCCTACAGCATAGGCCATTTGTTGTTACTTGCCTAATGTGATGGTATGTTATGGCATGTAATGATATGTTATGGCGTGTAATGTTATTGTATGTTATGAATGATGTTATGTTATGTTATATGTTGTAATATTGAGACATCATGAAGCATGTTCACTAATGTTAAACCACTTGGTAAGAACAAGACAAGTAAGATGTTGTGTCCTACCGACTTGCCACAAAGGCGGGTTTAAATGGTATGGTTAATGGTTTGAGTTGGATTGGATGGCTACCTAAACTACTCCATGCTAAACTTTATGTTTCATGGTCTGAGTTAAAACGTACTGCCGCCTTCAACCATTCATTGGCTATGTACCACGGTATGAGCACACATGATAAGTAAATGAATAGAATTAAGCTAAGTTATGAATCCATATTTGATTTATAAGAGGTCATAATTGGTTCATGCATAATGATATATGTTTTGCGTCGTGGATGTAACAGTTGTACTTGTTGAGCGAAAGCTCACGTCTTACGTCTATGCTGTAGGTAAGCAACTTGCCAGCAATCTCTGATGCAATACTGTGGAAGGCTGGTGTTGCGGACTGTGAAATGTGGGATGGACACTGCCACGGATTTTGAAAAAAAATAATATATTCTATAAAATATGTTGTAATGAAAAAGGGTTTTCATATTTTCATGATGTTTTAAGTATGAATGACAAAGTTTATATATGTATGGCAAGCAAGTTGCCTCTTGTGGTACCAATCCGCATTAAGTCGGGTTTGGTCTACAATTTGATTATGATGGCCTTCAAGGAGGGTTTGAAAGTTCGGTACTCGAGTAAGTACCTATCAGTAAGTATGAGTTTGAGAATGAAGTTCAAGTTCAAAGTTTTAAAATAAAGTTTAAAAGAAAAAAAAATTTCTCCCAAATTTTCCGCAAGTTTAAGTTAAGTATATAAGTAAGGTGATGACCCGGCGTGGGAAGTCGGGGCGTTACAAAAACAATACAATTATAAACATAGAATTAATTTTTAGTAGGGATTATGTGAGAAATTTTTTATTTTTAGTGGGGGTAAAGTAAGAAGTACATGTGAAATTTTTATTTTTAGTAGGGGTAAATTGTAAAAATTAAAAAAAAATTTGGGTAAATTTTAAAAACAAAAGTTCAATGGGGTGGTAGCCCCCCCACTTGCACCCCCCTTACCTTCGCCGCTGGGAACAACTGTGGTAGAGACCACTTGAGGGGGCACTACACATGGTGCTCAATCCTACGATTATTGATTAGTATATGTTTCACATGGATCGAAGGTGGTGATCGAAAAGTTTGACAGATTTGGAGGAGAAAAGCATGAGAGGGTAGTCGTGGTCCTTGTGGATCTGGCTGGGTTTGGCAGCGATGTGGTCGCCGATGGTGGGGAACAAGAGCAACATGAAGAACGCCGACGCCACATAGGTGCCTACTTAGTCTGTCAAGGAGACTCTATGGGTAGTACCTCTTAAGGAGACTCTACCATAGTCGGTTCCTAAAAGAAAAAGAAAAAAATGGTGTGATGTTTTCAAAGGGAATGAGAAGTTGGGTTTTGATATACTGATGTCAACTTCATAATCAAACGTGTCAGAAAAGTTTGGAAAAGAAATAACAATTTCATTAAAAAAAATGAAAAGATGAAGATTATTATGACGTTAAATAAGCAATTACTTTTCTCGTTTCTGTTATAGTTTTTTTTTTTAATTTGAAATAAAAACAATGTTATTTCTGTCTTGTGCTTTGTTAATATATTTTTATTCTTATTTTGTAATAACATAAGTGGTTTTCCAACTCTCTCATATTATTTGTGTAACCAATCCGCTAGAATTAATTCTCTACGGTGTTGGGAGTGACCTCTTTGCTATGAGTTTTTTGGTCTCAATCGATTAGAGTTTCCATCGATTATAGCAATATTATTAAAAAAAGTTATATGTGTGATTTATCCCAACTTTTTTTTAAAATATAAAAACTATTTAAACTCTTAAAATGGTGTAAAATAAGCCTTTTTACTAATAAAGTTGAAAAATTGGATAGAACAAATCACGTGTACATTAAATGTAAGTTGAATCTTGTAATTTTTTTAATCACCTTAAATAGTAAATTATGTGTGATTCACGTGACATTTTATGTTAATTTTTAAGATAAATTGCTTGTGTAGCCCCTAAATTTTTAAGATTGTACAATTTTGATCCTTTTTTTAATTTTTTGCAACTTGAATTACTCTAAACTACAAAAATGTTATTATAATTGTCATTTCCGTTAATTTTTAAAAGGAATTCGTCAACAATTTTGGTAAAAAAGTGATGCTCACTAACCAATTTTGTTAAAAAATTCACAAAAATGACTAATGTAATAACATTTTTAATTAAACAAATTTAAAAGTTTATAGACTAACCTAATAATTTATCCTAATTCTTAGCTATCTGTCAATAGCTTTAAAACATCTTAAAGAGTTTGGCGAGTTTTTAGTGTTAAAAACAAAAAAAACAAAAAATCAAAATTGCTAAGATTAAGAAACAAGTGGACAATTATCCCTTCTTTTTTTTTTTGTTGGGGGGGGGGGCATTTTATATTTCCTATCGATATAGTTCATTTTTAAATCATTAATATGTAATCAAATGACTGAAATATTACTTATGTATAATAATTTTCATACACCTTATCTTATATTAGTATAGATTAATAAATAAATTTTTAAAAAAATTTACAAAAAGACCAACCCCTTCCCTTCCCCAACGCCCACAACTTTGACAGACCCCCGTTCTCCCTAGATCAGATCTACCCCCACCCACCCACCCCCCCTTTGACGCCGACTAGTCCAGTTCCTCCCTCCTTCCTAATCCCGATGACGGTAACCTCCCCTCCCCCCAACCTTCCACCAGTGAAGGTGGATTTTTTCAAAATTGTTTTTTAATTTCTTAGTCAAATACTACTATAAGGTAAAGTATATGATAATTATCATATACAAGAAACATCTCAACCATTTGATTATATCAGAATTGTTTAAAAATAAGTTTTATTGATAAGATATCTAAAAAGGGCTTCACAACAGCTTTATCCTGAAGTAAAAAGTGTTTCATAGTTTTATTCTCTGCGTCTTTTCGTAGGACCTTTCTTGTTATGAACCTCTATACCGTAAACAAGACTCATAAACCAAACACTTGACATTAATTTTTTAACAGATTAAAGAAGCATTCTTTGCTGATATCAGAGCGCAAACACTACTAGAAAAAGGGGATACCACGACGGTTAAAAACCGTTGTGGTACCGATTCCACGCCGGTTTTCCAACCGTCGTGGAATCCAGAGTTGTGGAATCTTTTGAGATTCCACGACGATTTTTTAACCGTCGTGTAATGTGGAAAAATTTTACATTCTGGCTGATTTTAAGACCATACCACGACGGGCCCATTTAAAAACCGTCGTGGTATCAAGGGATACCACGACGGTCCCACATACAAACCGTCGTGGTATCCCGGGGATACCACGACGGTCCCACCTCGGGACCGTCGTGGTATCTCCGGGATACCTCGACGGTCTCACCGAGAGACCGTCGTCGGTGCGAATTTTTTTTTTAAAAAAAAAAATTTTGGCAATTCGTTTCATTTCTCACGGGTAGTAAATCCCGTATGTTAATACGTTACACATGCGATCGAATTTCCAAAGGTATTATGTAATTACTTACATAAAATTGTACAACAACAACTAATATAACGATAGCTAGTGAAAATTCTCTATATTGTTTCTAGTCAATATTGTATAAACCGCATTACAAAATTAGCCCACTCGTTCCTAACCAAACTCATGTCAGCATCAGTATAAAAATCCTTGGTTTGAAGCACGGCTAGTCCATCAACAGTATAGGTTATTTCTCGCATGTAAGCTAACACAAAATAACTGCATTCTACATAACCTTCCTGTATTGGACATCGAACGGTATCAATCAACGTCTGCCAGTTGTGTCGCTGTCTCATTCCACTTTCCACCAACACTTTCCAATCATTAAGTGCCCTATCAATTTGACAAATTTCAAAGCAATTACAATAACAATTATTTTATGTCTAATCATAGATATAAACACATAAAAGAATACTTACGTCGTAATTAGGTCTTTAAAATCATCACCCGGTGCGTTTCCTAGAGGATTAAAGTACATGACCGAGTCATCCCACGGATCAATCACTGCCAATATCCAATGTTGGCCGCTATTATATGGCATAAGAAACCGCTTTCCCTTTGGTGCGTTTCTTATGATCCGTAGAATACAGTTCGCCCTCTCTCGAACGTAGGTGGCCCGATCTACATTCTGCTGAACTGGTGAGACAAGGACTGGTGAAATAAACTCGAATTGTTGATCCATACCTGTTCTTGCACAACACTCGACTAAGTATCTGCAAAATAAGTAGGCACACTTGTTACGGAAAAAACAACATATGTAAGATTAAGAAGATAAATAATTAAATTATTTAAGGATAAATGTATTACCTGATGTAAACCATTATGCTGTTTGCACTAATTTCTTTAAATGAAATGAAATGATATACATCTTCAAACCCAATATATATGGGCATCTCATTGCCCATGACGAAGTGTTGTTGTGGGCAGACTATTTGTGTACCGTCCCGCATGGAACTTTGTGCGTAAAATGCCAAAGGTCTCAATTCGAAGGAAACATCATTAAGGTTAAACGAAGGCATTTCTTCTTGCGCCGGTTGTTGTTCTACCTCCGGTTGTGACTGTATTTTCTTCCTCTCTGCTCTCTTTTTCGTACGTTTGCTTCCCTCAGCCTGTGTTTCAGAAGCACGACTGGGACCTTTACTTGCCTGGCTCAAACTAGTTTTCACGACGACTAAACTTTTCGGCCAAGCAACAAACCCACCGACAACTTCTTCTACAGATGTGGCTTCGTTTGTCGGAATTGGTAGGAGTGCACGATTTAGTTTGGAACCGTAACGGTCACTCGTACATTCTCCTCACCTAAAGGAATCCCATGGACTGTGTCGGTTGGAACACAGTCCACGTATGCCCTGCCGATTGCAACAAGAACGACTCCTCCGTTAACTAAATCAGGAATAAAGAGCTGGCATTCCTTACTTGCGTTCGGCATGGGATTCGGATCCGACGGCCCAGCTTCTTTTTCATTCAAAGTGCAACTAGCTTTGAAGCTGTTGTGTTGACCTACGGTAGGTGCGGTCATCTCCTCGGCCATAGTCTCTCGGTTTATGCCGTGCTTCGCACAAAGTTCCTGTACGGTTCTTTCCAATGCAGCAATCTTTAGTTTCATATCCGAGACTTCATCTTTTTGCCTTGACGGATGCACAAGGTTAAAGTATTGCGACTGCTTGACAAACTTAGATTGACCCTGAATCCGTCCCGAATGCTCGGCATTGCCTAATGCCTTCGTCAATATGTCCTCTGCCCCCACAGATTCAAAACTTCCTTGTGTCTCTTGTTGAGTAAACTCGTCCTGTAACAATTAGAGAAAATGTTATGAACTTGCAAACATAAAAGAGTTTACGGAATGATTATATTATAAATGGATTCGAAAACTTACTATATGCTCGGCAATATTTTTGAATTCTTCCTTCTTGAATCTTCCATCGGGTTTGACGCGCATGTCCAGCCAGCTGTCATACCGTTTTGCATATTCTCCAAACTTTTCGAACTGCATCCCAATAATTAGCGTTAGTAAACATAAGCGAATAAATTGGAAGTACAAACATACCCTTATCACAATTTGTCCAAGTAAATAGCCTACATGAGCTTGGTCACGTTTCCTATAGCCGTCTCGGCCCCCTGTTGATCCGTATTTGCTCTTCTTTCTTATCTCACTTCCTTGTTCGGACAGTCGTTTGAATTCCGGGATACGTCGGTACGCAATGAATTTTTCCCAATCCTCCTGGGTGATGGTGGGGTAATTGTGAACAACTTTTGGCGGTCGTTGCCACACATTTTCGTCATCAAGATGATCTCTGACAAAAGCTTGGAAGAGATCATATCGAAAACATTTAGCTGACTCCCCACAAGACTTCAAAATTCCTCTTTTGTTGGATTCGTCAACAGTGAATGAAGTTACAACTTCCATCCACACTAGTTCTTTCCTTGGAGCTAAATCGGCACTTCTAAAGTCGGATATCCAAATGAGTATGTGCTCTCGAGCAAGTACTCCAATCCAACTCTGTAATTCATCACCTGCCTTCCCTATAGGTTGCCCTTTACCGCCAAACGAAACTTCAATCCGTTCCCCCTTTGTCCTCACTTGGTGGACTCTTGTCATTAGAGTCGCTCTTTGTCGACCATCTTTCTCGGGATTGAATCTAGGTGAGTTGGTTCGGCGAGGTTTTCCAACATGAGTTTGCGTTGAGCATCCCTCCTCGTGATCTTGCGACATTTTAAATCAACCTAATGCAACTCTAATAAGGTGGCCATTCACAAATGAAAAAAATTTGTCATCGAATTTAACTTGTAATCATGGCACCCAAACACATAAAAAGATTCTAAATCCGTCCAACTTAACATATACTATTTACTTATATTTATAGAAATAACATACAACATAACCAATTATGCAATTTATCGACAATGTCAAATGCTAAAATATAAGTGTCAAAATCAACCATTTTCCCGCAAAATCCCCAATTCCGTGCCTTACCCACGGAATTTAGTTTAATCTAATACTAATTAGAACGCATCAAGGCAATTTAGCCAACATGGCATACGCGAATATTTAACCAACACAATAAAAAACTTATCCGGAAAATTGCCATTCTCCGTACGTAACACAACCCAATGATACCATGATACAATCGTATGTCCTTCCCGCAAAAACCAATTCATAAAAAACGTTTCCTTTTAATATCAAATGTGGAACAATAATGAACAATTACAATTGACCAATAAAATCTACTCTGCTGTCTGCTATTTCCATAAAAGCTTATATCTAACCTTTAGAAAAAGCAAAGGCAAAAAGAAAAGGTGAGCAATCAATAATTGATAGGCAAGTTTCAGTCCACGTGCTTATACTCAAATTACATTATATTATACATATATATATATATATATATGGGATAAAAGTTGTGCTGCTAGCACAAAGCATTTCATCCGTACACTTCACAAGAAAAAATTAAAATAAAAAGAAACAAATAAGAAAAGTGTATTGCATAGATTCTGGCGCATATTAAAATACTAAAATGCAAAAAACGCGAAAAAGAAAACATTGTGGATCACACACATCAACTTCAATCAAAATTAACCAAATCTTTAACAGAAAAATCATTAAAAAGACTAACTGAATTGCATAGATTCAGGCGCATATTCTACGTACCACGGGAAGTGCGTCGATGAAGTTGCTGTAAATCGTGTCAAGCGGACGGCGAGGAGAGAGAGAGGGAGGCCGTGGGTCTCGTGGGCGACGGCGAGGAGAGAGAGAGGGAGGCCGTGGGTCTCGTGGGCGACGGCGAGGAGAGAGAGGGGGAGGGCCGTGGGTCGTTGGCGACGGCGAGGAGAGAGAGAGGGAGCCCGTGGGTCGTGGGCGATGGCGAGGAGAGAGAGGGGGAGGCCGTGGGCGACGTCGAGGAAAGAGAGAGGAAGGCCGTGGGTCGTGGGCTACCGAAGGAGAGAGAGAGAGAGAAAAATTGGCTTGGTGGACGACGTCGGCGAGGAGAGTGAGAGAGGAAACTAAGAGAAAAATGGGAGATTGCCAAAAGTTAGATAGAGAATTAATGGAGATTGGGAAGACAACCAAGGTAAAATAAGGAGGAGAATGCCGAAAAAGTAGGGAAAATAGAGATGGAAGAGGACAAAAAATTAGAAATTGACAGAAAAAAAATGCGCGCGCATGTTTTTCGGGGGAAATTTAAATTCCCCGGATACCACGACGGTTTTGAAAAACCGTCGTGGTATCGTGGAAACCACGACGGTTTACATGGAAACCGTCGTGGTATATCAATTTTTTTTTTTATAAAAAAAATACCAAAAAAAATTTTTTTGAATTTTTTTTTATTATTATTTTATGAAACCACGACGGTTTCCATGGAAACCGTCGTGGTTACTAAAAAAATTTAAAAAACAATTTCGAAATTTTTTTTTTGGTATTTTTTTAAAAAAAAACAAAATTTACGATACCACGACGGTTTCACGAATAAACCGTCGTGGTATCTGGAAACCACGACGGTTTAAATAGGAAACCGTCGTGGTTTCCATTGTTAAAAAATACAAATGGGTTTAATATGATACGACGACGGTTTAAAAGATTAACCGTCGTGGTATGTGAGATACCACGACGGTTTTTGTATAAAACCGTCGTGGTTACGTCGAGAATAATATTTAACATAAACTTTTGTCCACCTATAATCCCACAGGCGGGCAAACTTGTGTTATGCACGAGCCAGCCCACATCAATAACTCCTGTTATTTTATTAATTCACACATGTATAGTGAGCATATATATAAATAATTAATATATTGTACATGTGCACAATTAACATATTAATTTGTATATAACAACTTCTACACAGATTATATACAACGAAAAATAAACTATCAAGCTTTTTTGTTTTTCTTTTGGGCTTCTCAACTTATGTCAACTCGACATCTAAACGAAGCAAGTGTGAGGTATCATCGTCCAAATCATCAATCTCCTCGACCAGTGGCAGTGCGCTTGTGAAAGATGGAATGTCGGTGCAATCTTCAACATTTTCTTGGTCGTCACCGTGCATTTTTTGCTTCATTGGCACAACTAAAGATAAATCTAAATTATCGGGATCCGTTGTGTAAAAGACCTGGACCGCTTGCGACGCCATAATGAAAGGATCATTTTTGTATCCCAAACGCCTAAAGTCCACAACCGTCACGCCGTCCCTATCAATCTTAACAAAATTATTGTCAGCCCAATTGCATTTAAAAAGTGATATCCGCAAGCCGCAATAATCTAGTTCCCAAATATCGTCAATGAACCCAAAGTAGTTCATGCTACCGTATACCGGGTTCTTGTCCTTTGCGGATGAAATATGCATAGACTCGGCACGGAGGCTGACACCACTATTTTGGACGGTATGCTTCGCATCTCTTTCACGAGTGTAGAAGGAGTAGCCATTGACAAAGTACGATGTATATCGTGTGACTATCGATGACGGTCCTCTTGCTAGCTTCATTAAGTCTTGGGAAAGGCCAGGCTTCATATGCAAATGTTTTCTTAGCCACTCTCGAAATGTCCGGTTGTGCTCATCTTGAATCCACTTCTCAGATCTGGTTTTCCTCAGATTTCCAACTCTTAATTCCGCCATGTGAACTTCAATGAAAGGCTCCACTTCCTTAGCATTATGCAAAACGTACAGACAAGCCTTTTCCCATTCATCTCGATTTACTGGTGAATGAACGCCCACGGATAGTCCTTTCGACGTAACTTGACCGCTCGTTGGCAACCCTATTGGGTCCGCGTTAGACAAATACTCGGAGCAAAATTCAACTGACTCCTCGGCTATGTAGTTTTCCACTATACATCCCTCCGGCCTATTTCGGTTCTTCACATAGCCCTTCAAAACCTTCATGTACCTTTCGAAAGGATACATCCACCTCATATGGACCGGTCCACATAGTTTCACTTCCCAAACTAAGTGCACCGTTAGGTGGATCATGATATCAAAAAAGACTGGTGGGAAATACTTCTCAAGCATGCACAATGTCATCACCAATTCCGATTGCAGCGGATCAAGCATCAGTGGATCAATTACCTTCGAGCATATTGAATTGAAAAATGAGCATAACTTCATAATTGCATATCACACATCTTTCGTTAAAACTCCCCGCAATGCAAGAGGTAATAATTGTTGCATCAAGATATGACAATCATGTGTTTTCATTCCAATGAGCCTCAAATCCTTCATCGACACCAACCTTTTGAAGTTGGAAGAGTACCCACTTGGCACTTTCACGGACGCAAGCCATTCACAAAGCTTTCTCTTCTCTTGTCTCGATAATGTGTGCTTTGCCGGAGGTAAGTATGTGCCGTTCGATCTTTTCTCGGGGAGCAAATTTGGCCTAATCTTCATCTCTTCAAGATCCAACCGTGCCTTTTCACCGTCTTTAGTTTTGTTTGAAATGTCAAGCAACGTGCCCACTATCGATTCATAAACATTTTTTTCAATATGCATAACATCTAAGCAATGACGAATGTAGAGTGACTTCCAATATGGAAGTTCGTAAAAGATTGACTTCTTCTTCCAAGGTCCATCGACATCTGGAGCCTTACGTTTTCTCTTCCCCAAAACTACTTTCACATCTTTAACCATCTCATAAACGGCTTCGCCTGACAAAATCTGAGGAGCTGATCTTTCTTCGGTCTTACCATCAAAAGCCTTCTTTTGTTTGCAGTATCGATGATTTGTTGGCAAGAATCTCCTGTGACCAAGGTAAACGGTTTTCTTACCATTCTTCAACCGGATGGAAAATGTTTCCTTCATACAAACTGGACAACCGATAGAACTCTTAACAGGATAACCAGAGAGGTTGCCAAGTGCAGGAAAGTCATTAATTGACCAAATCAACATTGCACGAAGATTGAACGTATCTTGACGGTGAGAATCTTTAACTTGTAAACCGTCTTCCCACAAGCTTTTGAGGTCATCGATTAATGGTGCCAAGTACACGTCAATGTCATTCCCTGGTTGTTGTAGGGCCTGAGATACGTCAACATCAAGAACTTCCGCTTCATGTACAATTCTGGTGGGAGATTGTAGTTGACAAGTATGACTGGTCAGGTACTATGCCGACTACTCATGTTACCATGTGGGTTCATTCCGTCCGTCGAACAAACCGAGACGTAAATTCCTTGGTTCTGCACTGAAATCTGGATGATTGTCGTCAAAGGTCTTCCATTGAGGTACGTCGGCCGATGCCTAAGTTTTCCATCATCAACACGTTTATCATGGTAGCCATGTCAAACTTTTAGCATGCTCGGCATTGCGGAATAAACGACGCAAACGTGGTGCCGGTGGAATGTACCATAACACCTTAACCGGCACTCCTTTTCTACCATTCGATGGCATCTTGCCCTTCTTTCATCTTGACTCGTTACAAACCGGACATTCATGTAAAGTTTCATATTCTTTCCGGTAAAGGACGCAATCATTTGGACAGGCATGTATTTTCTCATATTCCATTCCCAAAGTGCTCAACGTCTTCTTCGCCTCGTACATACTAGGTGGCAATTTGTTATCCTCCGGTAGAACATCTTTTAGAAATTCTAAAAGAGTCGTGAAACTAGAATTCAGTCCACCCGTCCGACACTTTCATATTCCATAATTTAACCAATGCCCCTAATTTAGTATATTTTGTACACCCGGCATACAAGGGCGTTTCGGCATCATTAATCATTGCCTCAAATAACTCCGAACGGTGCACAAAGTTCTCTTCCAAATCATTCACTATATTGAACATATTATCACCAACGTCTTCATCAACAATAGGCTCTTTACCTTTAGTGCTCGTCGATGTAGAGTTAATATTGAAAAAAAGCTTCGCCATGTAAATACCAAGTTTGGTAAGAACAAATAATCTCATAAGCGTGCAAATGCCCTCTAACATCATCAATGGAATGAGATCTTTGATTACCATAAATTTGACACGGACACGGAATCTTATCATCTTGTATGTGAGCTTTGGCAAATGACAAAAATTCTTCAACACCATCTCCATATGCTTTAGACAATCTATCAAACCACATTCCATTTCCTATCCATGATTTGCAAATCCTAAATAAAAAAATTTAAATTAAATAATTTATTACAAGGTCGAGTACTCTATTTAATGTAACATGCATATATATAATTTTCATTACTAATTAACAACGGCCTCATTAATCGGTTTTTCAACATTTGAAAATCGAATTAAGAACATAACAAATATAATTAAAATACAAAACCATCTAAATCCATAATATAATTAAGGTATCTAACATTACTTGATCACACAATTAATTTATTTCCACCCATTGCACAATTTAACTCTAAATCGATCCCAAAATATATATATAAAGCAAAAAACGCCTAAATTTATAAAATCATATCCACAAATCATCAATAGTACAACAATAACAAGTCAATCACTTACAGATAAATTATAATGATGGATATATATAGATGATGGCGATGGACGTCCACACGGTGTACTGCCTGCCTGTATTCAGAGGGATCTGACTTTATATTCGGATGATTTGTAGCTGTAAAAAATTTTGACGGCAACTATAAACTCTCGGCGTTCATTTTAAATTTTTCGCGACTTTTACACGACGGTTTTCTGAAAAACGGTCGTGAGAAACTCGGAAACGGTCGTGGAAGCCCCCGTGCTTCCACGACCGTTTGTACAAACGGTCGTGGAAGGCCGTGATTCCATGACCGTTTAGTTAAAGACGGTCGTGGAAGCACGGGGGCTTCCACGACCGTTTGTACAAACGGTCACGACCGTTTATCTAAACGGTCGTGGAAGCATGGTGGCTTCCACGACCGTTTAGTTAAACCGTCGTGGAAGCTCCAGGCTTCCACGACCGTTTAGTTAAACCGTCGTGGAAGCTCCAGGCTTCCATGACGGTTTACTCAAACCGTCGTGGAATCACAGAAGATTCCACAACGGTTTGTACAAAACCGTCGTGGAAGCTGCCGTTTCCACGACGGTCTTTTAAAACGGTCGTGGTATCCTGCATTTCCACGACGGTTTTCGGAAAATTTTTTCTGCTCCTTGTTTTTTCGAATTTTCCACAACGGTTTTTAAGAAAACGGTCGTTGATGTACCGTCGTGGAATGCCAAATTCGTAGTAGTGAAATCACCACTGGAATTTCTAAATCGTTGCCTCATTAACTTGTTTCTTCAAATTCAACACCAAATTACCAAGTGAAACTGGCCAAAGTAGCTAAACAAATAACATGTAGTTAATCATTCTTCAACCAAATGCTTTAGCATAATGGTGCACTAGGTCTGCCGCAAATAAATTGCCAAAGGCACATCTAAACTAAAATCAAGCAGCAAAGTTCGCAATCGAATGACGTGGCCGACAATGAGGGCTCCGCTACGGCGGAGAAGAAAGGAGCAAGAAAGATAGAGAGTGAAAGAAAAGAAGATGAAAGACGAGAGCCCGATAAATTTTCCGTGCTCGAATTTTAACTTTCCTCACTAATTTCTCAATAAAATGGAATACAACCCCCACCTTCAAAATTTTCTCCTTTTTTTTTTCCTTCTTTTTTTTCCCAGCCCTTCTTTTGGTTCCAAACAGGGAAAAACATTTTACCTCTCAATTTGTTTGTTCTTCTTTCACCTGTAAAATCATGGTTCCAAACATATTCTTAATCTCAGAGGAAAAAAAAAGTGATCAAGCAATTGACAGAAAAGCAGTATATCTATAACACATTTCTTACCGAGAGTGAAATGGCATTAAAAACTTGGAAACACTAAATCTAATTCGTCTTGATCAGCACTGCCAGTAACAACTTCTCCTACAAAGTAACAAATCAAAATTGCAATGAGTAAAAAAAAAATGAAAGCAGTTTTATCACAATCCAATTTTGCATGCTAATTCTATCTTTGCAGATTACTATGATTAAAAAAATAATAATATAAATTTACCAACTACAAAAGAACAAATTGCACTTGAATTTGAAACTCAATTGACGAAGCTTAACTGCTAGTCCGGAAAAACAGAGATAAGATACATTGGTAGGATATAAGTACAGATTAAAAGAGCTTTGAGGCTCTGTATATCAGAGCTCCGAATGACTCTAAGTACCGATGTGTAAACGGAGGCACGCGGAGCCCAAAATGCGGAGCCGAGAACATGACACAAGTACTCATAGTTGGTGTCACAAGCAACAATGGATGTAAAAAATTGTATCAAGTTTATGTAAGGAAAAGAAATTATATCAAGATCAAGAAAGGAAACAAACATATCATGAAGGGAAGTGGTTCTGTTAAGTAAAATATACGTATGATTGTTGCTTAGGGATTTACCAGCATCAGGCATCACAACCAACTGATGTTCATCAATCTGACTGTCATCCTCGGGGATTCTCTTACGAAATTTCGGATGACAACTTGCTGCTGGACAAAGACAGAAGGAACTCTCTTACTAAATTATTCATCTTCACGTATCTTTTTCCATATTTACATGTTCCCCCTTCCAATAAGAAAGCGTTTTCAAGTTTATCCAATATGGCATCTGCCATTGTTAAACTCCGCTTCCCTATTCTTGCCATTGACTCAGTCCCGCATCGATAGAGATTCTCTATCAACATCTCTCGATCGATCTTAAATTCTTGTGGATAGCTTTGACAATAAAGCAAACATTGTTGCACAATTGGATCCTTAACTTGTCATAACAATATTGTAATACACGATATATTTTATTTGTAGACGAGTCGACGTTGTCATCATCTTGCATTAGTCTGTTTTTCTTTATTCTGTTCAATGCACTGTTCCACTCACCCAAGTCCTCTACTCCCTTCATGTTTGCTGCCATTGTCACAATTGCAAGTGGCAAACCCGAGCATGCTTTAACAATAGACTTTGCGATTCGATCGATCGAACAAGGAAGCATGATGCCAAGACCGATTTCCTGCCTAAATAATTCCCAACCTTCTTCATCAGTAAGGCGCCCCAAACCGATCACTTTGTGGCAATTCATCATCTGGCACACTTCGAAAGATCGGGTCGTAAAAATCAACTTCCATCCAATACTAGTAATTCTGACGTCTTCTAGAGAAATAGGATTCAGAAGCCCATCTAAAATGAGTACAACAGTTCTTTTCTTCCAAGGCCGTCGAGAGTTTTTCCAGCCCTTTTCTCCTCGTCATCCTCGTCCGAAAGATCAATGTTTAATGGGCTTGCAATGTCATCTTGCAATTTATGAATGCTTAAGTTTTGTGATACAGTAACCCAGGACACAGACTGGTTGGGATGATTCCTAAGTTGGTTTTGTATATGCAAAGCCACGGCGGTCTTCCCAACTCCCCCGATTCCATAAATGCCAATCTTTGAGACGGTAGGATCATCTAACCACTGCAAAACCGTTTCGGAGCTATTCCGGTAGGATCATCTCTCCTTCCCGGACGAGCTTGTCTTCACGGAGGAGGCTAGCGTACCCGTCGATGAGATGTCATCGCCGCCGGAGTTGCCCGTGAATTGCTGGACCATGGTCCTAAAATTTTCAGGTGTGGCTTGGAGGATTTGGCCCCTAGTGACATTCTTTCGAGAGGCGAGAAAATATTTGTCCTCGACTGGCAGTTTTTTGATTTTGTGTCGCTAGTAATGTCTGGAGACTCTGGCTGTTGTTCCATGATTTTGTTTGTCGCGGTGAAGGATCAAAACTGTCAAAAATTAAAATTTATGGACTAAATTCATCAGAATAAGAAAAATTCAAGGATCAAAGTGACAGAATACTATAATTCAAGGACTAAACAGATAAATTACCCTTTATTATTGAGCATCAACCGACTACAAACGCAGAAAATAGTGAAAGAAATCCTCAACTTACTCGTTAAAAATATATATATATATATATATTTATATATAGGCACCTAATAGCTTATTTTGATGCAACTATTTTAACAAATAACAGATTTTGAGTGAAACTTTTTTGTAAATACCAGATCTACCCTTGGGTAGCTCGACTCTTCTTCTCCGGGCACGTGAACGGATTCTCCGCCGCGTTCGTCGTATTCTTCGGGTTTGACCCGTCAAAATCGTATAGTCATTCTTTGCTCTTTTTTTTTCCCCCTAAAAAATACGATACTCATGGGGCTTAAGTTAGATCAATTATGAGTTTTGTCTTTTTGCTACTACTGTTCATGGGAATTTTTAATTCCACGCGGGAATTTTTAATTCCACGCTTTTCTTCTACTAGTCTTCTTAAAGAATCCAGAAAGCAAAACGTAATTCCATGCTTTCATTAATTAGCTAAACAAATAACTTATCCAAAAATAATAATAATAATAATAATAAAGTCTAAACAAATAAAAAAGAAAAAGCTAAATTATAAAAAAGAAACATAAAGGGAACAGTAAGAAGTGAAGCCAGAAATATATTTTAATAGAGGCGTATATTAAATTTTTTCTAAGATAAAATAAATTTTAATTAGAGCTATGTGAGAATTTTTAGTTTTAATATGTTTATGTAAGAATTTTTAATTTTAGTGGGAGTAAAATAGTATAATTATAAACATATAATTAATTTTAGTATGGATTATGTGAGTATTTTTTATTTTAGTAGGGGCAAAATAAAAAATATATGTAAATTTTATTTTTAGTAGGAGCAAATAGTAAAAATTATAAAAATTTTTTAGATAAATTTTAAATAACAAAAAATTCAATGGGGTGGTAGCCCCCATTTGCACCCCCTTACCTTCGCTCCTAGGAAAAACTATGGTAGAGACCACTTGAGGGACACTACACATAGTGCTCAATCCTATAGTTATTAATTAGTATGTGTTTCATATGGATCAGAAGACGATGATCAGAAAGGTTGATAAATTGGAGGAGAAAAGCATGAGGAGCTAGTCGTGGTCCTCATGGATCTAATCCGGCTTCGGCGGCAACGTGGTCGCCAATGGTGGGGAGCAGGAGCAACATGAAGAATGTTGACGCCACATAGGTGCTTGCTCAGTCGCTCAAGGAGACTCTTTAGATAGTACCTCTTAAGGAGACCTATTACATCGGTTCCCAAAAGAAAAAAAAAAAATAGTGCGATGTTTTTGAAAGGAATGAGAAGTGGGTTTTGATATTGATGTCAACTTTATAATCAAACGTGACAGGAAAGTTTGGAAAAGAAAGAACAATTTCACTAAAAAATGAAAAAGAAAGAAAAGAAAAAGATGAAGATTATATGGCACTAAATAAACAATTATGTTTCTCGATTCTATTATAGTTTTTTTTTTTAAATAAAAGCGATATTATTTCTACTTTGTGTTTTGTTAGTATACTTTTATTCTTATTTGTAATAACAGAGGTGGTTTTTTTACTATTTATATTTTTGTGTAACCAATCCGTTAGAGTTAGTTCTTTGCGATGTTAGGGGTGACTTATTTACTATGGGTTTTTGGTCTCAATCAATTAAAGTTTTCCATCGATTGTAATAGTATTGTTAAAAAAGTCATGTGTGCTTTATTGATGTGCCTTTTAATTTTCTTTTTTTTGATTTCGATACAAGCTTTTACCCCCTTGTGCAGTTTCTTGGAATTTACTGATGAAATCGATTTGGAATTGGGTTTAAGTTTCTTGTGTAATGAGGTCATTTAATAAAAAAGGAATTAAAATGTGGATATGGTTGGTGAGTTGAAAAAAATAAAAATAAAATAAAAACTACCATTGGTTTGGTGGGTGAAAAAGGATTAAAAAATATATATAGTTAATTGTAGGGGTTTGTTTTGGAATAAAAGAGGAGTGAAACAAGTAATTACTTAGAATTTAAAATTTTGACGGTGAGTGGTTTAAGTAGAGATGTGTGAAGAACAAACAAGGATGTGACCCCCTAAATGTAAATGACCCTTAAACAAGATTTACTAAATATTCAAATAAATCCATTATTTTTGTTTTAAACTATTACGTAAATACATATATATATAAACACATTTAGTAATCTAAAATTATTCTTCCACGCGAGGTCTATAGGCAAAAGGAAGTGAAAATGCAAATACTAAAGGAGATAAATTATAAAGAAGTGGAAGTGCCTATATAGATGATCCAACCTCCGGTTTGATCAAGGCCACAACTCCCGTTGGAAAAGAAAAAGAAAAAGAAATCGGCCCAATACAGCTCGGGTAGGCCGGGTAATGCGGGTTAATCGGGTATGTTTACAGGCCTACCACACATGAGTGGCATATGGTATACTCCGTCACTGATCCAACAGTCGTTTGGGAAAGGAGCCCGATTGCAAGTTTTAAACAAGTTTAGGGGGTGAATTATCAAAATTAAAAGATCAGGTTGTTACTTACCAAAGTCCTACAAGTTCAGGGGGCAGCAGAGCTAAATATCTTAAAAAATCCATTATCTGGCACACTAAACGCAAGCTAAAGGTTTGTTTGGCATACGAGTTTAACTCAAGTTAAACTGTTTTTTTTTTTATCTTTTTTCTGAAAAAGTTTTGTCTTTTCTGAAAAGGTCAACAAAAATTACTATTTAAACTTAAAAATCTCAACTCAACTCAAACTCAACTCATTCACCAAACACCTTTTAAGTTTCATGGTAACTGCACCCTTTAAGTTTCATGATAACTGCGTAGTCAAATATATTGTCACGTCCTGATTTGGTTGGCACGCACTAGAAAACTTACCCCACAGCTCCTCTCAAACATATTATATTACTTGAACGAAAGGAAAATACAAAACAGTTCGTAGAACTCGATGAGCAAAAGAGAAATCATAAACCGAAACAGATTCCACAACAAAAGCAACAAAAATTACCAAAACTTGAAAACCAAATTCAAGAAAACTTTTCATATAGTGAATGCATCAACTATTTGAATGATAAAATACTTGAAAAGAGCCATCAAAGCAAGATTCAATCCTGATGGAGTGGAATCGACCAAGATCAGGACGCCTCGTTAAAAACCTTGGCTGCTTATAAAACCGGAACAAAGAAAAAAAGAGTAGACGATGATCACCGCTCTATTTGAAACGACTCACCGAATTCACGATTTCCGGGGCTAATGCCGCCAAATAGAATTAGTGAGATGAACTGCAGTAAAAAGCAAGCTTATCAGCAACTCGTTACCATCTCACAAACTGTGAGAAACCGGAAATGCACATTGGTAGATTGGACATACCGGCTATAAGAGAATTTCGAAGCAATTTATGACCATTCTTCAGAAAACTCACAAAAGGGTTGAAGAGCATCCTTAACACTAGGCTGTTGCCACTCCAGCTGGTCCCACCATATTTTCTGCACTTGAATTTTCCGAGGAAAAGGGGGGCGACATGATTGTTCGTCAAGAAGAGGGACCGTCCGTAGCTGTGGACAATCTTTAATTTTAATGCACTGCAAAGCATTAGAAAACACATGCTTTGCGGAGCGGTTGAAGTTCCTCAGTTCTGGAAGGCGCCTCAATGCGAGCTCCCTAAATTTGGGGAGAGCGATGATGGTGGAACTTGTCGCTTCTTGATCTTCGCCTTCAGCTGATGCTTCTATTATTTCTGTTATCCGCTCACAGAACTCGACGCTCATTACTTCCAAGTTTTGGAAGTTCAGAAGTAATGCAGGCGAAAACAGCCTCCTCACATTTGGACAACCGAAGATTGAGAATTCTTTGAGAGTCGAAAAAGAGCCATTTGGGATCGCTGATGAAAGGACTGTACCTTTGTTTCTTCTAGCGAAAACTTGCAAGTTCATCAAATTTTTGAGACATAGCGATTCGAGAGTTTGGAAAGGAGGAAGACTATAAGATGAACTGTTAAGCACCTGTTCCATCCCGTCACACCAATCGATTACGCACTTCTTCAAATGTTTTGCCTTCTTAAAGGACGGCATGGCACACAAACTCGTTATGTCATTGCAGCGCTTGATGTGTAAAAGCTGAGCGTCTCGAGGGAGCACAAGGAAGCTGTCTCTGTTTCCGCTTTGACCAATGCGGCAAAGTCTCAAAGATACAGCTTTATCATAGGCATTGACGCATTCCTTGAACAACTTAGACATAAAGTCCGGTCCCTCCAAAACCACTTGAACAAGGTACTTGTCTGGGCCTCCTTCTCCTCGGGATATTACGTACGTGTTCAAGTTGTTAATGTCGCAAAATTGGCCTTTAAAAGTTTCCAGCTCTCTTAAATTCGCTATCTCCTCTCCTTTCAAATGCGATGTGTATACTTCAAACTCATGAACCACAAGGTATTGGAGATGAGATAGGTTCGCTAAAATTCCGGTCGGTATTTTCTTTAAGGTTCTCGTGTCAAGGTTGAGGTATCTCAAGTTGAGCAATGAATCTATGCCTCGAGGTACTTCCGTGATCCCCGTTTTGTGAAAGTCCAACCTCCTCAAGCTTTTGAACGTCGCCAACGAGGGAACATTTTTCAATCTCCAACATCCTCTAAGCACTAAGCTAGTCAGACATACTAAATTAGAGATCGAATTTGGTAGACTCTCAAATGAAGTATCCGACAAATCGAGAACTGTGAGCAGTTTCATATGCGAAAAGAAGCAATCCGGAATACCACTTAGTTGAAAATTTTGGCACAGCAGCAATGTGACAATGTTGGGACACCTTGGTGATGCAGTAGGAGAAATGTTCGATATTCTATTGCGCATCAAAGAGACCCTTACAAGATTCTCTTTCCACTTTTCATCTTTCGGTATATCTTTTAAACTCACTCCAGCTTCCACCAAAAACATCGGACCTACGCTTGCAATTTGAATCGCCATGTCCCTCACCAGATCGTGCATCTTCACGAACCTTTTGCCATCGTTGTTCCTTCCCTGCTTCTAGTAAGCAAGCCTTTTCAAGTTTGTTCAAAATCGTGTGACCTCTGTTAAACTCCGCTTGCCTACTACTCAGTCCGTCAATCAGCCTATCGTCGATAAAATACTCTATCAACATTTCTCTATCAATTTCAAAGTCTTCGGGATATAGGGAGCAATATAAGAAACATTGTTGCAGTGTCGGATCATTCAACATTTCATAGCTATGTTTCAAAACCCGAAATACCTTTTCCATGTCGTCTTGGCCAATTCTTGATTCTCCCAAATTGTCAAGCATATTACGCCACTCACAAATGTCATCTACTCCTTTCATACTCCGCGCCATTATGTTAATCCCAAGCGGCAAACCAGCACATTCCTTGACCAAACTCTTTGCAATTTCTTCGATATGCAGAGGAAGAGTAGAGTCACCCCAAAGTCTTTTTGCAAATAATTCCCAGGATTCTTCATCCGAAAGGGGCTTGACCTTGACTTCTTTTTCACAATCCATCTTTCGACACACATCCAATAAGCGAGTTGTCAAAATCAGCTTGCATCCATTTACACCAACAGGAATTCCCACCTCACTTCAGCGGAAAATCTTGCCATACATCGTCTAGAATAAAAACGAGGTTCCTCTTTCTTTCCAAGGCTGATGCTAGAACTGATGCTCGTATTCTCTCATCATCCTCGTTCGAAAGATCAAGATGCACCTTGCTTGCTATGTCGTTCTGCAATTTCCGAATGCTAAAACTTTGCGACACTGTTATCCAGAAAAACAGAAATGCCCGGATGCCTTTGAAGTTGGTTGTGGACATGTATGGCTAAGGTTGTTTTACCCACTCCCCCCATCCCATGTATCCCAATTATCGAGATTTCATCGTCCATCAAGAACTTCTCAATCACATCTTTATTCGTTCGAAACATGTGACCGACTAGTTCATTCGCCAGCAACGCAACTCCTCTGCTCTCATCTGCTTTAAGTGTCAATCCTTCATCAAATCCACTCTGTTGAACGAGTTCCGTGGCTTCAGTGATGAGTTCATCCACTGTTTCCCGCAGCCCGTAACTGTACCATTTCTTTTCTTGGATATCTTTGTCAACTTTCTGAAACTGTTCCTTTATGTTCGCGACATTCCTTAACCAATTGTCGACTACTTTCCGTCTCTTCAACTGTAATCGCTCCGCATACTCCAACTCGCTCCTTATGTCATCCTCTCTGCTCTCGAGATGTTTCAGTTTGCTTTTAAGCCGAACCTCCTTTTTAGTCAGAGGCTCGAAATTCATGCCTCGATCCACTATGTCCATCACTGTCTCCATACCTGGCTAACCACAAATTAGTATCGGAGGCTCGATGAGAAACCAAGTGTGAAAAAACTTATGCAACTCTAAATTGAAAAAAAAATGAAAAAAATTTCGCAGTTTCTGTTCTGAAGCAACAATTATCACAAAAAAAAAGGCCAATAATTTGTTGCAAAAAAAGCTAAACTTAAAACATTATTATAATTTAATTTTTAAGGGAAATCTCTTCATTAGTAACCAATAATTTATATATAATACAAAAATCCAACAGGAACACAAAACCTACTTAGACACAAGTAGCAGCAAACCAAAACCTCAGAAGATCTATTGAAATAGTCATAACATCAACTTCGTTATTTTCCATATATATACAAACATATATATCTATTGAAACAAGTAAAAGTTAAAATACTTACTGAATTACTACATAGACAAAATTTTATCAAAAATTTCCTTTCCTTTTTTTTTTCCCCCTTTCTTTAACCTGAATATTGAACAAAATCATCGAACACAAAAATTAAATAGAAGCTTGAAAGAATTAACTATTTGGAAGAAGGAACATACCTTGTTCAAGTGACTGGTTCTTGCAGATCTGAAGTTGTGCTAGAAATGGAAGAACTTTGTCAAGGCCAGTTCTGAGGGAATACCAAAAATTATGTAAGACCAGAGAGAACACTGGGAAAGCAAAATAATAAACTTCACCAAAAAACAAAAATACAAAAACATATATATATATATATATCAACCCAAAAAAAAAAAAAAAAAACTTGGTGCAAAAATATTAGAGTTATTATGAGAGAAAAATTAAAAACTTCTTTCAGGAGAAATAAAGAGTATACCTTTGCAAAGTTGAGAAGAAGCTGGCGCTTTGTTCAACTATTCGATCAGTAGACGAAAAGATAGCAAACACCCAGAAGTCAAGGGGTAGACTTGATCAGTGGTCCTCTGTCCTGTTGATAAGCATGTGGACAAACTCCATGGCCCATTTACAAGAAAAGTTTTGCCGCCCATATATCGTCCAGTTCAATATGATATTCAACTAAACTAAATGAATTTCAATTATTATAAATGAGAATGGTTGTGGTAGAGACCCTTGGTCTCTACCATACATCTCTTTTTTTGGATCGTCCGATTGAATCGGACGGTTAAAATGTTATTGATTTACTATGCTTATCATATACCTTACCTCCACTACAAGAAATTTCACTTTCAACAACTACATTTTTAGTCACAGAAAGTTCAAAATTAGTCGCAAAAAACTTTTCGTGACTAAAAAAAATTAGTCGCGCCTTGGTCGCTGAATGTGGGTCGTAGAAAGTCTTTCGCGACTAAAAATATGTAGTCATTAAATAATCTTCTTTCTGTGACTAAAAATTTAATTGCAAAAGAGTTTCCAATTAGTCACAATAAAACTTAAAGGGACCAAATATTTGTGCTGCAATGAGACCAAATTTACTTTTGCCGACTACATAAAAACCGATTGGCGACTAATGATTAGTTACTGTCAATCATTTTTTAAGTATTTTGCAACTGATAGATTAGTTGCTAAAATATTCAATTTGGCAACTAAAGATTAGTCACTGAATTCTTTACTTTTAGTTTTATAGCGACTAACTCCTAGTCACTAAATACTTTCATTGTAAACTTTTAGCAACTAATTGGTAGTGGTTAAATCAAAATAACGACCAATTTTTAGTCGCCATTTTATGAAAGCTTAAGATTTTTTTGCCTTCATCGACTAAAATGTAGTCATTAAAATCAAATGACTTCCATTTTGAGTTACTAAATTTTTAGTTGCCAAAAGAAATTCACTTTTTTTATTTAAAAAATCCATAATCAACCTAGAATCAAATAATACAATAACATATTCGAAATATTAGCAAATCAAAGCAAATGTCTAATTTGTTATGTTGTTACACAAATAACATTAATTTTAATACAGGTTTACAAGTAAACATCAAATCAAATATATTAACAGATATATAAGACTATCAAACTAAATACATAAACATCATACTAATAAAATGAATATATCTCTAAATATAAAATGTAAATTACAAGTAAATATGAACACTTGTTGCATAGGTGGTAGAGCGGGCAACTTGGTGATGATTGAAAACTTATAAAATGATGCTTCATCAGATTATCCTTGTGTGTGTTTGCATTATTTGAGAGTGAAGCATGAGCACCAAAGAAAAACTAAAACTCCCCAATTTTCTTGTTTCAGCCATCAACATTCCGCATTCTGGACAAAAACATATAAACAGACTTGGAGAAAAGTGATAACAAAAAAAATAAAAAAATCATTTTTAGTCACTCACCGACAGTAGCTACTTTGCATTTTGCATAATTGTACATATCTTTGATGTATTGAATAATTTCCGAGGCTTTTGTATCTTGAATTGATGAAGCTGTAATCAATAAACTAAAAAATTAACCCCGTATCAAGAACAACAATTTCATTATAATTAAAAGATGATCAAGCAAAAAGAATCGATTAAAAAATTTTAAAAATAAATAAAAACTCAGTTAACAAATCTTAAGAGGAGAAATAGAAATCGAGAAGTCCTTGAAGAGAAAGAATTGTAAAAATATAATAAATAATGAGAAACTTCACTACTCAATAAATTACCTCTTGACAAATATTATGAAAAGCTATCCATCATAAATAAGAACAAAAAATTCCGTTGTTCCAAAACCAAAATCTGAACCGCACTTTTTTCATTCAATAATCTACAAATGACAAAATAGGAAAGCAAAGAAATTAAGACCAAGAAAGATATTACAATAAATAAATAAAAAGACAGAAAAATTTGCAATCTCTTAATGTTGGCATGCCGCATGCCCAGAACCAGCACTAAGTGGAGCCAAAAAGAAATAATAATGAAGAGGAAACGAAATACTGCATCAACAGCAACATGTCTAACTAGCATCCAAGGCAAATAACTGTGGTGGTCACCATCTATTTTTACATCATCGGAACTGGTTATCTGCAGTAACAAAGTCATTCCTAAGTGGACATAGAAAAGCAGGGGAGACAGAGGAAAAAAGGAAGACGAAGCTTACAATTAGCAGATCCTATGATTCTCCTCCGTTGATGTAAATCTGGAAAAATCATGGACATAAAGTAACGAAAGGAGAAAATCAAGCAAGAAAGCTTACCGGAAACATAAAGCTTAACCCTCCAAAAAAAAAAAAAAAAAAGAGGCTTATCAAGGCAAAGGAAAGAATATGGTTAATTATAAGAGTTGGAATAGATTAGAGAACAAAAGAATTTGAGAAGTTGAGACAGAAAGAATTAGAAACTGTATAATATTTGTACTAGGTAGTTGATATAAGTGGAAAACTGGAAATCGGTTTTATCTTTCAAATTTCCTAAAATTGAGAGCCAAAAAGAACCGCCAAAATTTTCATTAAGCTTTCCCCTCCAAAAATTAATCTTTTTTTTTTTTTTTTTTGGCCGAAGAAGTTTCTTCCTCCAAAATTACGGTTTTACTTTCGGTGGAAGTACGGTTTTACTTTCAAAAAAATATATGTTTTACTTTCAAACTTTGTTTTTAACATTTTTTGTTGGGGGAATGTTTCAAACTTACCGGTATGACAAATAAATTATAATATAAATGCTTTTTTAGGCATAATTTTTTGGTAAATAATATATAATATATAACTTTTTTAGGGAACATATATTATAAATGATAGTACATATTTCTCCATAAAAAATTATAATAATTGTACATACTACATACGTATAGGCTACTCATCTATTAATAGAGTAAGATGAATGGCATGAATAGCTTTTTTAATTTTTTAACTTCGGATGGTATTCTCTTAAAATGTCATTCGAGATTTGATTAAAATGTTAGTCATTTGATAATTTAGTCATGTAAAAAAAAAAAAAAAAAACTTATATTTTCTATTAAATGTTTTTGTGACTAAAGCTTAGTTGCAATAAAGTAAATTAAGCTAGAAAAGGAGTTTGGTCACTGAATGTGTAATTTCTTATAATGTTTTTGTAACTAATATTTTAGTCACAAAAGGTTGTTACTCTTTAGCGACTAATTTTTGGTCATGAAATAAAACTTTCAATGACTAAATTATTTTAGTTGTAAAAGTTTGGTCCTCCCTCCATTATTAATATTTAGCTCCATAATGTTTTGTGACTAAATATGCCTTTAGTCACTGAATCTATATTTTTAACGACTAACAGGTTAGTCGTCAATAGATTTGGTGTCGAATACATTATATTTCTTGACCAAATATTTTTGCGACTAACTTTTAGTCGTAAAATGATATATTTAGCGACTATAAGTATTTAGTCGTTAAAAGTTTAGTCGCTAAAACTGCAATTTCTCCCACCCAAACTCTTCTCCGTCGCCGGCGATTTTCTCGCCGCCGGCGACCCACCTCCGGCCCCCAGCCCCGGTCGCCGGACGCCGCGGCGATCGGGCAACCATTTTCTCTCTCTTTCTTCTCTCTCTTCCCCTTTCTCTCTCTTCTCTCTCCCCCGACGCCGGCGACCACCTCCGGCCCCTCCACCACGGTCCAGCCCCGGCCCCGCCCGCCGGTGACCTCCTCTCTCTCTTCCCCTTTCTCTCTCTTCTCTTCTCTCCCTCTTCGCCTCTCTCTCTTCCCCTTTCTCTCTCTTCCACTCTCTCCCGCCGCCCCCTCACCCCCGGCCCCCACCCCCAGTCCCCGGCCCCCCCGTGCAGCCCCCCCTCCCCCGTGCACCCCCCACCCCCCTCCCCCCCCCGGCCACCCCCTCCGTCGGCCCGCGAAGAGAGAGAGAGGGAAAGAGAGAGAGGAAGAGAGGAAAAGAGAGAGAAGAGGGAAGAGAGAAGAGAGAGAAGATAGGAAAAGAGAGAGAAAGAGGGGGGGTGCCGGGGGGGCAAGGGTGGTGGGGGGAGGCTGGGGGGTATCGGGGGGGGGGGGGGGCTGGGGGTGGGGGGCGGCGGGAGAGAGGGGAAGAGAGAGAAAGGGGAAAAGAGAGAGGGGAAGAGGGAGAGAGAGAGGGGAAGAGACAGAGGTCGCCGGCGGCCGGCCGGCCGGGGCCGGGGCTAGGACCGGTGGTGGAGGGGCCGGAGTGGCCGGAGTGGGTCGCCGGCGTTGGGGGAGAGGAGAAGAGAGAGAAAGGGGAAGAGAGAAGAAAAGAGAGAGAAAGGGGAAGAGAGAGAAAATGGGTCGCCGGCGTCCGGGGCTGGGGAGGCCGGAGGTGGTTCGCCGGCGTCGGGGGTGAGTCGCCGGCGTCCGTCGCCGGCGGCGAGAAGATTGCCGGTGACGGAGAAGAGTTTGGGTGGGAAGGATTATGTGAGGTAAGGTGTACGATAAATATCGTACACCATCAACGTTTTAACCGTTCGATTGAATCTCAATGGTCTAAAAAATGGCTTTACCGGTAGAGACCATAGAAAGGTCTCTACCACAGACTCCCCCATTATAAATATGAAATTTAGTTATTAAAAATATAAATTTATGTAGAAGAAAATATTACTAAAGTTAAGGTAAATTTATTTTATTTAATATTTCCTTTTACATGAATTACATTTCTAATAATAGAAATTCACATTGTCATATACTATTTGATATTAGATAGAAGACCAATCCTGATTTGATATAGTACTAAGGGTACAATGGAGGGCGGTTTAATGATTTATGGTTAGACAATTCAATTTTTATGAAAGGGTGATTTTGAGGATTATTCTAAATAGTGCGTATCTCTAAACTATTACCTCATCTACAGTGGTTTTAAAATTTTTGATCTCATTTAAGATAAATCAAAGGTCATATTTGTATTTTACTAGAATACTCTCTGATGACCTAAGTCAACAAAGACCACCAATGCTTTCTAATTGTTGACACCAGTCACCGGAAAGCATTCTGGTAAAAGACTTTTGGTACTCTACCGGAATACGTTTGGTATTCAACATAGTCTCCGAAAATTGATGAGTGGAGATAAGTAGCGAAGAATATTATGATTGAATACAAAGAGTAAAAAAATCTACGAAAATATATATTGGTATTCTATTAATCAGAATACCAATTTTTTTTTGTTGTCTACCCGATTTTTTAACATCAAATTATTTAATATACTATTTTAAAAAATTATTCAGCTTTATTAATATCACATTAATTTTTTTTTTCAATTTATAAAAAAAAGTCACAAGAATCTTAACTTAATATTAAAATATATAAAGGGTAGGTGGATGGGTTGGCAAAGTGTGGGTGTTTTTGCTGGGCTTCCTCCCTTCGTCTATCTGGGTTCGATTCTCATTGTCTTCCCCTAGGTTCGCTCAAACTTCGGTTGTTAAAATATGATTTGGTGATGACAAGGTAGGCACCATGTAGCCGACTGATAAAAACTAGTACAAAGAACCTATCTTTGCCATTCTAGGAAAAGAAGTTCCTGCCTGTGGATCTAAAAACGTGAAAATAATGGGACCACCCTCAAATCCTTTTTCATTCACAAAACAAAAAAAAAAAAGTCTTAACATATATGAAAGAACAAAAATATTCTCTTTTTCTTTTGTCATGTGTCAACCCATTATTTTTTTACTTCTGTTTTATGCTTTTATCTTTTTCTTTTTCTTCTCTCATTTATTTTCTTTTATAATTTTATTTATTATTTATTTTTTAATCCTTTTCATCTCTCCTTATATATCTTAACATATATGAAAGATATATATATATATATATATATATATATATATAACCCATTGTTTTTCTTTTTAATTCTCTTTTATGCTTTCATTTTTTCTTTTATCTCTCTCTCTTTTTTTTTCTTTTTTAATTTCTTCTATCTTTTTCATTTCTTATTACATATATATACACATATACATAATCCTCTATATATCTATTCAATAATAAATTTATGTCTATTATCCATAATAAAAGTGAGAATATATTTTTTTAGAATTTTTTCTTCAAAGTTTCGTAAAGACATTTCAATGTGATTTTTTAATCTGGTTAAAAATACTTTTATTTTTCTTTTTCTTCTTATATCGTTAGGTGTTTTTTTATTATTATTATTATTTTATTAATTTATGGAGTTTTTTTTAATTTCTTTAGAATTTTTTTAATTTGATTAAAAAAAGGTTTCAACTAACTTTTTTTGGTATTTTGGTACAAAGTTCGGTTTTTTATTTCTTTTTATTGCTTTGTCATTCTGTACCTTTTCTTTTCTTTTTTTATTTATTTTAAATTTGGTCATTATGTTCTTATATTTTTTTTTATTAATTTAGTTAAAAAAGATTTTGCTTAAAATTTTTTGAATTTCATTAAGAAGTTTCAGTTTTTGTTTTTTAAGTTTCATATGAAATATTCGTTTTTTCCTTCTTTTTCTTATTTTGTCGTTATGTACTTTTCTCATTCTTTCTTTTTAATTTTCTATTTAAATTTTTATATTTTTTTAAAATTATTCGCACGCGCTCCGCGTTAAACTAAGGGTTTGTTTGGTTGCAAGTATAGTTTAAACTAAACTGTACTTTTTTCATCATGTTTTTTGTCTTTTTCTGAAATTTTTTTTTTATCTTTTCTGAAAAACTACTATTAAAACTTAAAAATCTTAAACTAAACTCATTCACCAAACACCCCTTAATATTGTGTTGGGAAAAAAACAGTAACCCGAGCAGGTTCCAACCCGGTGTTCTATGACTTACCATCAGTATTATGTGGGGCCCATATGAAGGCTAGCTTTAAATTTTTTTTAATTTACTATTTTTGGCTTTTAGAGTAGCTTTCATTTTTTCTCTTTAAATTAGGACTCCTTTTCGTGTCAAGTTTTTCCCCGGTAAATGATAAGAAAAACAGTGATTTTTAACCCTTTGTTATTTTCTTTCCTCTGAAAGTTTCTTTACAGATTTGATTGGCGCCTAAATGCGATTAAATGAACTTCTTGCAAATGATTATGATGATGATAAAATGTCTTTTTCACTATTTTAATGAACTTTTATTATCTCTAAATTTTTATAATCATAAATGAAATATGCCTTTTGACTAATGCAGTTATTAAATAAAATAATTATGAATTATTTTAAAAATTGAGTCATTACAGATGATGTCAAACCCTTCTCTTTTTTTTAATTTTTTTAATTTTTATGTTGAAACACTTTGAAGTAGAGAAAGTATGAATAATAATAAAAAAAAAGAAATCTTTATTAAGGGTGTGCTTGGAGGGAGGGTGAGAGAGGGGGGTGGAGGGAGAGTCCACTTCCATTAATATTTGATTGGAAATGAGGAGGGAGAGGAGAGGTGGAGGGAAAAACTCCACCTTTGGGAGGTTTGACAAAAGGTCTCAAAAACTTTGGGAGGGCATCAAACCACACAGAAGAAGTAGAACTAGAAATAACAAGTCTAGTTAGAAAGTGGGCTATAGATTTCCCTTGACAAGAACCATAGCAAATCGTACCACTTTGATCCTGTAAACACGCATCCCTGATATCTTTGATCACATTAGCTTCCAAAGCTCGCATCGTAGGATTTTGGACCGCCCGAACCACAATTATAGCATCCTGATTCAAAGGTCCAAGACAAATAACCCCACGAGCAAGCAAACCAAGCACCCTCATGAGCAGCAAAACATTCGCCAAGGTAAGGAGAGAACCTTCCAAACAGTCGCCGAGACATAGCTCCTTTATCAAGCCCATTACATGCTAGGAACTCTCCCTATAGCCTTCCTGCACGTTCCATTGTGACCACTGGTTCAGGCTTCTTACCCTAAAAAACTAGGAGATTTCTATCCACCCAAAGAGACCACACCAACATGCAAAAAATCCCCAACTCTTCCCTGTTGCATCTATCCGACACAAAGGAACATAAAGTGCTAAAAGGACCTCCCAGAAAACCATTGAGAACCGGCCATTAAATAGTTTCTTCCCACATCTCTTTCGCTTCCACACACAGCCACAAGGAGTGAGTGCAATCCTCCACAGATTCCCAACATCTAGAACACCATTGATCAACATTAATCCCTCGCCTGCACAATTGAGATCGAACCGGGAGAGCTTCATGAAAAGCACGCCACACATGGATCTTTTCAATCCGATAACCTGATCTCACCGAATATATGACTTTGTGGTCGCAGTGCCACACCAATATATCATCACGTATACCAGCACTACGAGGAATACCCCACACTAGGCCTCTATCCACCGGCCAAAAAACCTTGTCAATCATCTCACCATTCCATCCCGATGGTGACATTAGGTCTGTTACCTTTAAATCCGTAAACTCTGCAGAAGGAATGGTAATAGGTCGAAACTGGGATGGCCTTGGCAACCACGGGCCACTAAACACTCTCACTGAATTCCCACAACCAATCTTCCAACGTAACCCTTTGACAAGCAAGTCTCGGCCCCAAAGAATACTACACCAAGAAGAGTTACTCCCTAAACCAGCCTCTAGTAAGCTACGATCAGGATAGTATTTTGCTTTGATAGTCTGAGCCATAAGAGAGGAGGGATTAGTCAAGAGACGCTAGCACTGCTTTGCCAAAAGTGCCCAGTTAAAATCCTTCAAATCCCGAACCAATACCGCCTTCCACTTTTGATCGACAAAGCATTTCCCACCTAATCCAATGAATTTTCCTATCCTCAACATTGCCACCCCACCAAAAGCGAGAAACAAGGGACTGAAGTTCGTCGCACAAAGCAGAAGGGATTTTAAAAACACTCATTGTATAAGTAGAGGTCGCTTGGGCCACGGCCTTGATTAAGATCTCTCTACCCACAACTGAAAAAAGCTTCCCCTTCCACATGTGCACCATCTTCCCAATCTTCTCCGTAAGCTCCCCAAAGACTTTCTTTTTGTTCCACCCTACAAATGAGGGGAGCCCAAGGTAGACATCATGGACTGCCGTTCTTCCATTTGTAAATTCGGACTAAAGCTCACTATCGACTTCTGAAGGTTGATAACTTGACTACAGACCTTTTCATATTTTTTCAAAATCTCCTTAATGACATCACAACTCGGAATATCAGCCTTGCAGAACAAGATACTGTCATCGGCAAAAAACAAATGGCTTACTTTAGCCACGGTTTTCCTTAACAGGCCAGAGAAACCCTCCGCGCATAGCAACAAAAGATAAGGAGATAAAGGACACCCTTGGCGAATTCCCCTAAAAGGTATAACTTTACCCCTCGGGACGGCATCAACCAGGAAAGAAAACTGCGAGGTAGAGACGCAGTCCATCACCCGTTCGGCCCATCTCTGAGAAAAACCCAGCTTGATCATAACCTCCCTGAGAAACGACCATTCAACTCTATCGTATGCCTTGCTCATGTCCAATTTAAGTGCCATTAAACCATTCTTGTCTCCTGTTTTGCGTCTAATCGTATGCATCGTCTCATAGGCCACAATAATATTGTCGGTAATTAACCGACCTAGCACAAAAGCGCTCTGCTCTTCTGAGACAATATTCGCTAGCACCTTCTTAAGCCGATTAGCTAATGTCTTAGTAATGATTTTATATAATGATTTTATAGATAACATTACAGAGACTTATCTGCCAAAACTCTGAGACTTTCCGAGGCACTATGACTTTCAGAATAAGGACAATGAAGGTAGAATTCGAGTCACTAACCGATCGGTGACCATTAAGAACCTGGAGACAAACTTTAGTAATGTCTGCCCCTACCAACTCCCAATTCTCCTGATAGAAACCCGAGTGGAAGCCATCGGGACCCGGAGATTTCCAAGCTCCCATATGAATTGCTGCTTCTCGGACCTCCTCTGGCGTAAACGGGGAGTCCAACTCATTACTCATTGTTGGCGTAATCTTCCGAGATACTCCCTCCGACACTTCATTCATAACCTCTTGATCTGGGAAAGAAGTAGAAAAAATCTCACTGAAACAGCTCTCCAGTTCTTTGACAATGTCTCCTTTATCGCTAACCCAAACGCCATTACCATCTTCCAAGCCTTTGATCAAATTTTTGTTCCGTCGTTGAGTTGCCTTGGAATGGAAAAACTTCGTGTTCCGATCACCACCCCGAAGCCACTCCGACCGAGATCTTTGTTTCCAATAGTATTTCTCCAAGGTTAGTAGCCGATCAAGCTCTTTCTCTTTCAACAAAATACGCTTCTTAATGTCCGCTGACCATTGGGAGGCATTCAATTCTTCCAACTCCTTTTGTGCTAGCTTCACTTTCTTAGGAATATTGCCAAAAGTATTGGCTCCCCAAGTCTTAGTGATTCCGCACATCTGCGTAATGCCTCTTCAAAAATTTTCCCATCACCCCCTGTCACCTCTATGTTTGCTTTTCCCACTCTCTTTTTAAACCATGCATCCATTGAATTTTAAATATTAAATATTATTTATTATGCCCCTTTGAATATTCCAAAAAAGTTCCCATAATAAAATTCTAATTTTTATTATTTTTCACCCACCTACCAATAAATTACCTTCTATTTCTTATAAACGATGCTTTTATATTTTTATTTTTATCAGTTTAGTTGCCTTAGAAAATCTCGTGTATATGTATATTTAGTTTTGATAGCAATAAAGGCTCCGGTTGTAGTCTTCTCATTGTCTCATTTTCAGCCTCACAGGTGAGATCTACTTCCCTGGAAATGATAAAAAAGAGATGAGTCTCTAACGTAACCTCTTACAGTTGTCAACATAAGTCCTACCTAGAACATCACCAACCCAATGCATCCACAGCCAAAGCTGGAGCGGGAGCCTTATGGTAGTTCCATGGGGATCGAACCTGGATGGACGAAGGAAGAGACTAAGGAAGACGCCACACTCTTTTGTCACCCTATCCATCATTGTGGGATGAAAGAGGAAAAAAAGTTTCTTGATTATTCTTCAAAAGATAAATTAAAAAGCAAAAACTTTATGTGAGCTAATATCCTAAAAAGTTTAACCATTCTCAAAAAATTATCTAATATCTTGCTTTTCTTATATGGAGCTAAAGGTTGATCATCAAATATCTATATTGCTTTTCCGTATAACCAGAAAAAAAAAAAAAAAAAAATTACGAACAGTAAATCGATACATAAACATTACTCCATAAAAAGGATATACAAACACTTTTTCGGGCAACGGTGAAGTTCTTTTTCTAATTGATTCTCTAATTTTTGTAAATTTAATCGGATTGTGTACATATTGGAATCATTTTGTGCACTAAGTTTGTGTATACAGATTTCTATTTAAAGGTTCTGATGGAGTTCATCTTTTAGAGGCTTTGACAGGATTTGGAATATGGGCGAGGAATGATATGGTTGGACATTGTTTTGATGATTCCTGTTCTTATGCTCATCAAGTTCACTCTTGAGAAATCATCTTTGTGGCTGATGTTTCATTGGCGCCTAGTAAAATCGTCCGGTCAATCTTTAAATTACCTATATAATACAATGCAGGATTAATTGTTTTTCCATTCAGAATTTTTTTTTTATAATTTAAAAAATTTACTTTTAACGTCATTTTTATATAACAGATTCCTAAAATGATCATTTTAATACTACTGTTTATAACGTCTTTAGTCTAGATACCACATTTTTAATCAACGTTAAAACTCTTTGAAGTCGGATAAAAACCGATGTTAGAGGTTGCATTCTTACCGTGACATTTTAAGGGGGGTGTTTGGTGTGTAAGTTTGAGTTAAGATTTGTAAGTTTAAATAGTAAATTTTTTTGAATTTTTTTGAATTTTCAGAAAAGACAAATAACTTTTTGGGGAAAAAGACAAAAAATATGATGAAAAAAATACTGTTTAGTTTAAACTAAACTTTTTGTCAAACAAAGCCTAAATTAATCAAAATTGACCCCATAAAGTGGTGTGAGAACGATAAGTCTTTCTATCAGCTGTCGATTAAAAAAATGACACGAAATAACACTTGTGTCGTGCGTGGTCGGTATTTTGACTATTAAATTAGGAGAGTATGATGGATTATAACATATATTTAGGAGAAAAACAAAACATAAACTAAAAACACATGTAAGTATCATATAAATAAATGACATTTCTAACTATATTAAAAGAGTAGAAAAATTTTTACTATTCACTTTTCGTAGTAAAAAACGCTCCGTTTTGGGTGTTGTTTTTGTTTTTGGCTGCTGTGCAGCTGACACGGGGAGAAGAGGGAAGGGGGGAGAGAGAGAGAGAGAGAGACTTGGGTTGGCTGCCGTGCAGCTGACACAGGGAGGAGAGGGAAGGGGAGAGAGAGAGAGAGAGAAAGACTTGGGTTAGGCTTTTTTTGGCTGCTGTGCAGCTGACATACGGGGAAGGAAGGAGAGAGAGAGTGAGTGAGTGTGGGGGGAGTTGTTGGGGCTTGGGTCTTTTTAGAGAGAGAAAAAGAGAGAGAGAGAGAGGGGTGAGTGGCTGCTGTGCAGCTGACATACGGGGAGGGGAGGGGAGGGGAGGGGGACATACGGGGAGGGGAGGGGAGGGGAGGGGAGGGGGGGAGAGGAGAGAGAGAGTTAGTGAGTGTGGGGGAGTTGTTGGGGTTTGGGTCTTTTTAGAGAGAGGAGAGAGAGAGAGGTCAGTGTGATGGGGGAATTTTTTTAGATATTTTTTTTCCTTTTGCTCGAGGGGAAAGGAAAGAGAGAGAGATAGATAACATCCAAGAGAAAACACCTTCCAAACAGTAAAAATTGAATGTTGAAATCAGTATATTGATTTGATCAAATCTCACTCATCATCGTAAAGGAATATATCCAATATTACTTAGAATAATATCTATTATAATTTATCATATGAGAACTCAGATTTAAAAATTATTAACATTTTATCTATATTTATTTTTATTGTAAAATTTTAAATAATTAGATATAAAATATTACCGTTAATATATTGTTCTATAGTTAAAAATATTTATAAAAATAAACTATTTTATTTTTTTTAACTTTATTTACAGATGTATATGTGTATGTGACTCTATATATAAATTAAAATGTGTGTAAAATATTCATATTTACTCTTTTTTTATTTACCTTTTACTTCATTATCATATTTTCAAAATGTTTTTAGTTTTCTTTTTCCAATCTTTTTTTTTTTCTTATTGCAATGTTTTATTTTGTATAGCCAACAATGAGATTAAAACCTGTTTTGAGATAACAAAATGCAATTCTATATGTTTTTAAAAAAATAAAAATAAATAAATTTTGTTTTATTATCTTATTTATTAAAATTATTGATTTTATTATTATTGTGTATTTTATGATTACATTATGAAATTTAACTCTTCAATTTTGTTTATTAATATGTATTTTTTTATAATCTCTAAAAAAAACTTTTTTATATTAAACTTTATGAAAATTTTCATCACGACTTAACACGTGCAACGCACGTATTCAAATTAGTATTTATGAAAAGTGTCCTTTCAACGTAACATATAAACATCCCCAACCAAGTATAAAATGAGTAAAAAACACAATAATAATATATAAGAAAAACATAATATAGCGTATTATAAACATGAAAAGTTTGAAACTATATTTCCTTTACATTAACACACAAAATATTATGTGTTTGCTTACAACTTTTGTAGTAAGTCCTTTTGATACTACATTTTTGAGATAAAAATAAACCGTACCTTTGATAGAAATTATTTACAAATACTTAATCTCACCTTCTCCATTGATTTTAGTTTTGATTTTCTTTTGGGGTATAAACAGTAAAATAATCAATAAAACTAATTAATAAAAGAATCATTCTTAAAAAAAAAAAAATGCAACTCTTCTAATTAAAAAAAAAAACCCCCATTACTTATCTATTTCGGTTTCATGAACAATCTGTACTTTACTTTGTTGGGGACTGGAGTTAAATGGAAGCACGTACATATGTGATATGTCCAATGTTTAGATTTTGCATACCAGCAAAACAAAGAAAAAAAAAAGTTTTCATCTGGTATATATCAGAAACATACACAGCACTCGAAAAAGAGTTGAAATATAATAAAGCAAAAAAGGTTGAATAACAGCGGAAAAAGACACAGAAGGACCAACAGTTAAATACCAAGTTGATTTCATTCCATCTTAGAAATTAGATTTTAATTTGTTTATTTATGGTGATTCTAGATATCAATTTCACTTTTTTAATTTTTAATTTTTAATTTTTTAATTTTTAAGAAATAACAATATTTAAGGTTTATAAGTTGCTTAACCTACTGTAATAAGTCATTAAAAAATGTCACATCATCAAATGTAATTATGATATATACTTATCTTTATAATTTTATCGGTAATCATTCATGATAAAAAAAAGGAGTAATAATTGAAAACTTTTTCATATATATATTTTGTCTGAATGGTAAGTGGTGATGATGTTGACGAGGAAGAACACTAGAGAGGGATGATTGGGGTGGAAATTGGAGGATAAGTTTATGAAGTAAATTAAAACTTTAGGATATTTTATTTTTCAAAACTCCATTTTGGCGGCTTACACTAACAGGTTATATAATATTTAATGTTTTTATATATTTTTTTTACAGGATTGCTTTCATTTGTGAAACATGAATTACGAGATCAATCTCATTTTCAAAAAAATAAAAAAAAAGTATATAGACCCAATCACATAGTTAATGAATTTTAAAACATTCCAAAATCAGTAATGGTCTTTTAGTACTCCAAAACACTGCTAAAAATTGGACTGTTATTGTCATATATAAATACCAAGTGTGTTTTAATCAAGATTAATTTAGTCATTTTAATATTAGTGTACAAGTGTTTTCAAAGTTTTTACTTACATATCTATTAAAATTGAAATCAGAAACATAGAAATGATAAAATTAACCTTGATCATTAAGGAATTATAATCTAGTTTTTAACAATATTTCGAGTACGAAAACAATTATTTTGTGATAAATTGATAGTTTGAGAATTGATTATGGGATGTTTTGAACTTTAAGGATTAAAATGAGATTGGACTGATAATTAAGGAATTGAAGATTAATTAGATTCATATTTTTTAAAGGAAATAACTCAATCACGGTGATCTATGTGCTTAATAATGTGGAGAATGACCATGACTCACCGAATACTATTTTATTTTTGCCAAAGTAATAATATTAAAGGTTATACATTGACAAAGGAAATTTACGAAGGATATGCTATAAACCACAGCCAAACATTGATGCATAGCTCAACATAATTGAAACATTAACCGAAAAAATATTTTCTCTTTCCCAAATATCAAATTTTGTTATTGACACAACAATTTGACATTACATCGAAGATGCTCTAGCACAAGATAATTGAGTGTTTTAGTGCATGTGGAATTCTTTTACAGTACTACACAATTGTAGTTTTTTTTTTTTAATATTATATTACCTGAAAAAGGTGTATTCTATAAAGGATTACATGTAAGTTTGAGATGTCCAAAACGCCGTACATGGTAATTAAACAAAGATAATTTGGCCAGAGAACTCCAAGAATAGGATGTTCAATTGAGTGAAAAATTTTCTGTTTTCATTCTAGTTGAATAGGTTTTCATGGTAACTGTGCAAGAAGGAGAAACTGATCATGAGAACTCCAGAGAATAAAAGGGAAAAGACTCGTGGAAAGTTGGATTTTTTTTTTTTTTTTTGTGGGTAAATTTCTCATTTAATCCCCGAGCAATATAGGAAGTTGCATTTTGATCCCAATATTCATTTATTTAATTGAATAAAAGCCTCCGTAAACTCTTAAAAATGCTATTTTTTTTCCTTGAGGATAATGCAACTTCAGAAATTGCTCAGGGACAAAATGAGAAATTTACACAAAAAAAAAAAAAAATCCATCTTATCAATAAAATATGAAATTTGATCTTGATACGTGGATACATGTATAAGGGTTCTCTTAAATCTTAAAGAGAAGTGAACGGAAATTACGCCCTTTTTTAAGAGTTCATGGAGCTTTAATAAAAAAAAAAAAAAAAGATTAAGGATCAAAACATCGGACAGAAGTCGAGACCAAATGAGTAACTTATCTTATTTAATTTTTTAATATATGAAGAGAGAAATTGACATCAAAATAGAGTGGCAGATAACAACGAGGTTGGCACTCGCCAGCAAACTTATCCGACACCAAGCCCCTCTAATCAAATATGGTTTGGAAGGCAAAAAAAAAATGGTATAAAACAGTTCGTCAAAAAGAAATCATAAAGGAAAACAGAACTCACAACAAAAGCAACAAAAACTACAAAACAAGAACATTAAATTCCTAAACTCAAGAAAATTATCCATATAGTTGAATAATGAGGTACTGGAAGAGCTCCATTAAATTAAAAGCAATATCTAATCCTGACGGAATTAACCAAAAGGACGCCTCATTAAAAACCTTAGCTGGTAAAACCTAAACAAGGAAAAAAGAGTGCATGATCATTGCCACTATCTGAAACGAGCAGTGCGAAGGCTGGATACATAATGAATTGCGGGATGGAATGCCACCAAACAGAATCAGTGAGATGAACTGCATACAAAGCAAGTTTGTCAACTACTTGGTTACCTTGTCTCAGAAAAGTAAACCATAAAGATAAAATGGCAAATTGGACTTAACATAGTCTATCGATTAAATTTGAGAGCTTTAGCAGCCATAAGAGAATTTTGGAGCAACTAAAGAATTCGCAACTAAAGAATTTGGAGCTTTACTCGTCGGAAGAATCAACTTCATAAATAAATAAATATATATATATATATATATAAATAGTCATGAAATCAAATACAACTAAAGTTGAAGAAATTAAGAAACAAGAAATGCTTAAAAAAAAAAAACGTAGAAAAACTGACTGAATTACTATATACATAGACGAAATAATTAAAAAAATTTGTTTTGTTTTTTTTTTTTTGGGAAGAATTAACTTCTTAGAAGAAGGAACACACCTTCTTCACCTGACTAATTCTTGTAGATCTATTGCTAAGGCCAGTTTTGGGAGATCAAAACCAAAAATTATATACGGAGAACACTAGAAAAGAAATTAATAAACTAAAAAAAATGAAAAATAGAAAACTTGGTGCAAAAAAAAAAAGGTAAAAGAGAGAGAGAGAGAGAGAGAGTAATTTCATGATGAGAGAAAAATTAAAGATTTTTTTCAGGAGAAATAAGAGTTTACTTTCGCAAAGGTGAGAGGAAGCTGGTGCTTTGTTCAACGACTTGATCAGTAGACCAAAAGATGAACTTTCTTGCCCAAAGTGGTCGCGGTAAAATCTGTAGGGCCCAAATGCAAGAAAAGTTTTACGGCCCATAATGTTGTGAAAAATACAGCTTGGGTGGACAGACAGCGGTTTGTCGATTTGCGGGTGGGACGATTCGGTTATACGAAATGCTGGTTTGAGAAAAACACAAGATGAGCCCCACCCAATTCTGTATATGGCGGGCAGGGAAATTTGACGGTGGGCGGTCTACGGGCAGTTTGGGCCTAATTCGGCATTTTTTTAGGGGGGAAAAAAAACAACTGTTTTTTGAAAAAAGGAAATCATAGGTAATCTTTATGATTATATTCTTAGTATGTTTAGTTTAGTAACTTTTAAGGTTAAAAAAAAAAATCAAATATCAAGCACTTCATGTTTAAGAAAATCCCAACACATACACAATAGAAAAATGAAGTAATGCATGACGGGTGAGATAATTTTAGGCTGGGCCATTTAGAAAAACCCCAAATTGAGACTGTCCATTATACATAACAAGACGGGTGGCGTTTGATGGATTGATGACATGTGTTATCAGTTCTTTCTTTGTTATATTCTTTTTTTTTATTATTATTATTTTTTTATTTCTCTAGAGAGCTTTTATACTTGTTATTTGACTTCCTCACAAGGAATGTCTTACATTTACAAAATTTTCCATTCACTGGGGGGCATTCGAAAAATGTTTTTATGCTTGATGAAATTTTATTGAGTATGAAAAATATGAAAGTATTATATGTTATTTGTTAAATATTCTATTAAATGATAAAGTACTTATTTTAAATTATGATTTCTTATAATTGAATGCTTTTCGATGAACTAGACATGCATTATATATAACATAAAAGACTCTTTTCCAAAAACACTAAAAAGAAAGGAAAAAAAGTAAACTTTATTGTGAAACCTTTTTTTTTTTTAAATAACAGAAATAATAAGATTGGCTCTTATATTCAGACCTACGTTCTTTTGTTCTTACTGCCTCCGATTTCTCTCAAATTTTTACGATTGATAAAAACAAAACCCTTCATTTCTATGATGAAAAAATAAATTAATTGAAAATGACATTACAATGACAAGGTGCGATAGGAAGATGACGAAAAGGTAATGCAAAGAAGGCCCTAAAATTAAATGACAAACAACAAAAGCTTCATTTCCCCCTATCTCTCTTGTCTCTAATTCCCCTCTGTATTCTCGTTACTCGTTGATTGTAGAGAAAGCCACGCCGGTGATGGAGAGACCTCTGTGACAGCGACGAAAAGACTATGTCTCCGTTTGGTGTTACGGTTGAAGTTGAAATTTTTAAGTTAGAGTCGTTGGTTAACTTTTTAAAAACTAGTTATAATTACTGTTGACTTTTCAGAAAAAGATAAAACTTAAATAAAAAATTTAAGTTTGAGTTGAATCATCAAACGGAGGCTATATCATGATCTAGCCTCGCAAAGTAAGGCTTTGGGGGTGGTGAGGACACCGCGACAGTGATAGAGATTCGGCTCATCTCTTCTTTCTCTCTCACCGAATTTGTTCCGCCCGTGAGCAACAACTTTGCAAAGCTGCTGCGATGGACAAAGTTGTACCGTTGCGATGGGGTTAAGTTTTTATTTAGGATTGAATTTGAGGTTGATTCGAAATTACTTACTTTATTTTTTGAGGATTTTGTTGTTAAATAAGAAAATTATTTAAAAAAATACATATGTTTTATGAAAGGGATAAGTACGAATTTCTAATTTTATCAAAAAAGTAATATAAAAAATGCGCTGAACGATATCGATAAAGTTTATGTTTAAGATCTAGTATAATCATGATAAGTCAAAAACAAAAAAAAAAAATCCGAGATTTTCAAGTATTTTAGTTCAAGTAAAAATTATTTAAGTTCAAGTACGTACATACATTAGTAATTCATTGTTTCTCCACCACAATAATAAAGTATATTAAATATATATATATATATCCCGAAGTTGTTAAAAGAAAAAAAAAAAAAAAAAGTTATACTTGCGATGTCTTCAACTGCGCTAACTCCTACGCCCAACAACAAGAACGGTTCATGTGTTGTTCCTATCTGTCAGGATATTGGCTCTAGCAAAGTCCCACACTGGTTTTGGAATAAACCTTTAGACTTTTGTAGACTTATAATAATAAGAATTTAGCTTTTCAATCTAGAAAGTAGACTAGAAACAATATTTATTTATCATTAGTTGTAGAACTTTTGAATTATTATAAAATAGCAACAATAAAATAATGACTACATTAATCATAAGATGCTATCTACATTTGGTGACCACAAATTATTAATTTATAACCTATAGCACTTATTTATATAAGAAAAAAATTACTTTGATTTATTCTTTAAAATACGACACGTAAAATGAATCGAAATAATTATTTCAACATTAAGTCAAAAATATTTTATTACCTAATTTATCCTATATAAATTAGTTGTTTGCTTCTTAAAGATGTACAAACACGTAAATTTTAGACATGAAACACTATTGATAAAAGGAAGAAACTCACATCATTTATATTATTTCACAACAATACTAAACAAACTTTTTAAGGTGGAACTCTACAAAATATGTTTTTATCTTTTTATGCTTATTATATCAATTGTTGAGTTCCAACATATTCTTGTCTACAATGAAAACAAGATTCGATATACAATTTTCTGACGATTTCTTGTTTTTGGTTATTCGTATACAAGGTTTTTTATTTTTCCTAGAAGGATACTCGAGAACCAACTAGTTATAGCTAATAACTGTTCATTATTGATTGATCAAATCAGTGGCTCTCACAACTTTATGATTGGTTTCATAAGTTTGTTGTCTAATTTTCCTGCTGAACAAATAAATTTTCCTTTTTGGTTGAACCTGGAATGTATAAAAGAAGAGTAATGATAATTGGCAAACATCAACTCCGTGCTAGCTCCTCATATGTGGCAGTGGCATTTATCTAAGGAAGTGTATAAGGAGCAAATGTTTTCCTTTTTTAAATATTGACCCGATCTCTTAAAAAACAATGCAATTGTTTTCTTTCCAAAACCATTTGTAAACGTGGGCTTCCTTTCTCCGGAATTGTGGGAGCTACAAGTTTGCGATGCCGATCAGTAATGCTCATAAAAGAACTCAAGCCTGAAATATATTTATTTATTTTTATCATATTAACAAGTATTACATTATGAACGGATAATATTTCTGGTAACAGTTGAAGTTTAATTAAAATTAAACACCTAGTCAACCCTAACGGAGGATGGGATTATATTTTGTTTATGTATCCATTTGTTTGATGTATTAATTATTATTATTATTATTAATAAGGGAAACTAAGTAAGGAAAAAGAGCTGGCTAAAGCTTGTTTTATTAAACAGATTGTCTGATTAAACGGCATTTAAAAAAAATAAAATAAAAAGAAAAAACCCTCCCTCTCAGACCTATTTAAGACGAAAAATGTTAACATGATAGAATTAGTTTGTATATCCTCTTATTTGTGTCCATATTTATGTCTCTCTAATAATAATATGACACGTGTATAACTAACATAATCTTTTATTGATTTGATAAGATATTATAATTAAATATACATATTTAATTGACGTGTTATGATATTATTGATGGGACATGAAGGAGAAAGAAATAAGAGAACATAGAAGTTGGATCCTAAAATGACAAAGGTGCCATATCTCTCCTAGCCAAAGAAGACATAAAGTCAGAGAATCAGATCATCACCACAGAAGGTGCCATACAGTTGTTTTTTGTTTTTTTGGTTTATAGCTAAATGACATTTTTTAATAAGTTTTTTAATAAATGGCTCAATTTTTTAAAAATTAGTTAAAAAGCTCAAGTTTTTAAAAATTAATTAAAATATTATTTTTTTTAATGGTTAATCAATGATTGACCATATTGATAGTTAATCATTGATTGACTATTGGTTAATCACTGATTGATTATCGGTAAATCACTGATTGATCGCGGTTAATCATTATTTGACTATTAGTAAATCACTGATTGATCACAGTTAATCACTGATTGATCATAATATAACTCACAAATTTTTATAGTTAATTACTGATTAACCCATAGTCAATCGCTGATTGAGCATAAACAATATCATCAATTTTTCAATCGATCAGTGATTAACTATGAGTAAATCACTGATTCACCATCAACTATGGTATTGTTTTCGTCCGTTTTGGGCGAAAACAATATTTCTTTTTTGGTCCTTCAATTCTTTTTTTTTTTTCACCTAAATTTTTTTTTCCATTTTGTTCCCTTTTAAACAAGTTTTTCTTTTTTTGGTCTTTCATTTCATTTTTTTTTCATTTTTGGACTAAAATTTATTCATTTTTCATTTTAGTCCTTTTATCTTTTTGATTCTTTTTAAATTTTTATTATTTTTTGAATTTTTTCTTTTACACTTTTGCTATTAATATGCTTTGTTTGTCTATCCCTTCTATATCTATAGCTATATATTGAAAGAAAAAAAAAATACAGTTGAAGCTCTTTTTTTTTTTTAATGCAATTTAGTCCCCTTTTTTTTTTTGTATTGGTCAAGTTTTTCATTTTAGTCTTTTTATCTTTTTAGTTTTTTTTTTATGTCTCTCTTTTTTTCTTTTCAGGTTCTTTTGTACTTTTTTTTTTAAAAATTTTGTGGTTTAATTTTTTAAATTATTTTAATTTTTCCCTATGTATAAAAATTTTCTCATATATGTCCAACATGCACGTATCACATAGAAAGTTGAAAAAAAGCTACTATAGTTGTTTAAAATGAAAACTTTTTTAGTTATTCAGTTTTCTTTTTTTTTTTTGGCCCATTTTAATTTTTTTCATTTTAGTCCTTTTTTGTCTTCTTTTTTTTTCTTTTAGCCCAATTTTTATTCTTTCATTTTAGACCTTTTATCATTTTGATATTTTTTCATGCCTCCTTTTTTTTTTATTTTTTTTATTTTTAAGTTTTAGGAACTTTTTTGAATTTTTTTTTGTTTTTGTGTCTATTTTGTATGTAAATGTTTTTTTTATTTAAATATATTTTTTCAAATATGTCCAATCATATACATCACAGATGTCTTTAAACTAGTTTTATCATAAAGGGGAAAATTATTAAAAAATTTAGGATTAAAATACAATTTCTTAAAAATTCAGGGGCCATATGCCGCCCACCACCACCACCACCACCACAACACCCACCCACCCCACCCCCACCCCCCCCCCCCCCCCCCCCCCCCCCCCCCCCCCCAATCATCTCCGCGGGCCCTAAAGAGGGCGTGCCGGCTTAATTCGCAATTCCTGTCACCATCACTTAGAAAAAAGCGTTGCGGTTTCTATCACAGTAAACTCTAATTGGTGTATTCTACAGCAATTAATTACTTTGGAAAAATGAGAAGAGACGGCTTTTGCACGTTGCAGTAAGTCGTTGCATTAAGCCAATAGTCAACGTTTACCCTTTAGGGTGGGGAAAGACTACGTACCCCTAGTTTTTAGCTCTTAAAATATTTCTAGAGTTTTTTTTAATAAAAAACTTTTATTTAATTTATTTTTATATCAAGCTTGAGTTGACAATTTCTTGTATGAAGTAAACGAGAAAAACTTGGAATCAAAGTGTTCGGTCCAATTATTTCAAGTGAATTAATGACCCGCTGATAGTGGCAATTAAAGGCTCTTCTGACTGTAAAATAGCCAAAGCCTCAAAATTCCATTTTATGTTTATTTATTTTCTTTCGATTTTTCGTTTATAAAAAAAAGTCGACTTTTGTTTATTTATTTTCTTTTTTCTTGAATCGTCTCAATTTTTAATTGATAAAAAGTTGTCATCACCTTCAGGATTTAGCGATTAGTCTCTGCGTAATACTTTTGGTTTTTAATAGTATTGGAGTTAGAAGATTTAATTGAATGTGTCGATCTGTACCTAATTAATTCATATTAGTCGACTTTTTTTAATATATAAATGAATAGTCGACTTGTTATTGTGATTTTTCATATAATTAAAAAAATATAAACAGAAAGAGCCAAATAACATATTTGGAGACTTTAATTTAAAATTATAGCACAATTTTTAAGACTAGTATAATAAATAACATTTATTTTTTTATTATACACAAAAATAGCAAAACTACTCCTTCAACTCCTCTGTTCTCTATCTTCTCTCTCTACTATGATTCTCGTCGTTGCCGGTGCCTGCGCTATTGTGGTCAAAATAACCTATTATTATTTACTTGTAAATATGTTATTTACTAGAAAATTTAAGGATTTACTAGAAAATACAAGGTTTTACGCCGTAAAACTATGTTTTAATTTATCATCTTTTAGAAACCTGTTATGATTTTCAAAAGTATTTATAAACTTAGCAATTAGCATATTAATGAACAGGAAAAAGTAAATCATATATTTACCTAATAAATAAACTATTTACTAGTCTATCTACACCGTATTCGCTTGGTAAATTTATTATTTACATCCCTTAAAAAATATTACTTATTGTAGTTTAATGAATATGCCTTTTATTTTAAATTTCATAAATCTGCTTTTTATTTACAATTTAAAAGTTACAATGTTTATTTCTTTTTAACTTTTTTAAACATGCTATTTACCTCCTTTCAAAAAAAAAAAAAAAAACTAAAACATAAAAAAAACCTTTATCCATTTGAAAGGATGTGCGTCTAAACTTTGATTGCCTATTCTTGAAAAACAAGTGAGAATAGTTGTATTTTTTTTTCTCCAACACGAAGGTTTATTTTATTACTTCTTTTTTTATTTTGTTAATTAATCACTCGAACTGACCGAGTCGATTTTTTGCTATGTCGTTTCAATGAAGGAGAAGGGAATTCTTTGCATGACGTCAACACGTCATCTTTCCATTAGGAAATGTAGTTTTCCTCTACCAAAATAATAATAATAATAATAATAAAATAAAATAAAATATTGAGATTTACCAGAAACTGTCTTTTTATTAATCTTAACCAAAAAAAAAAAAAACACACACACACACACACACACAGAGTATATTGCCAACATCGGTTTCTATTACCCATAGTTAACAAACAACAAAAACATGACAATAAGCAAGTTAAAATATAGATAATTGTATCTATATATATAGTTTCTATATTTTTCAGTGTCATGGTTTATCTTCATTGATGGGCGGTGTATGTGAGGCTATTTTGGTATATTCCTCGCTTTCTTCCATTTCAAAGACCTCTTCTTCTCCATGCGTCTTCTTGCACTCGTAGTAAAAAACCGTGTAAGCCGTCCAAGAAAACATCTTAACCAAACAAGCAATGTTCAAGAAAAGCAACGCAATAACAACGCCAAACGACAATGAATTATATTGTTTGTTGAGAGTCTTCAGAGTGAGCTTGAAAACAATGTAAAATAATATCCCGAATAGAAGTTTGATACAAAACCCTTTAATCTTCATGCCCTTAACGAGCTCCGCAGCCTTCCCAAGTGCCTTGATCCCGCTTTTTTCTTCAAGTATCGAGACGACGACTGCGAGTGTCCAAACGACGGAGAGGTGAAGATGGAAGATTGAAATGGTCATAAATACCACGATGGAAAAGAGAGAAAAGGGGAATTTATGATCAAAGACCAAGACAAGGGGGAGTAAAAATGTGAATACAAGGAAGATATAACCTAAATCCAAAAGGGTTGTGTAAAACAATGTGACAAATGGTCTTCTCCAAGTTTGCCCTACCGTCGACAATAGATCCTTGATATGTAACGTCTCTTTTCCACCATAGATTGCGGCGGAAGTTATAATTGTCGCGGTTGAGAAGAATAAGGAGGCGAGACTGTTGGCCACGATGAAAATCCACTCGACCCCGACTAAGGTCCTGAGATCTTCTTTCAGGGAAAGGATGTCCTCAGTGAAAGCGGGAGTGCCGGGTGTAGGACTAGTAACCATCAGGACAGTAAACTTGAGGACGAAATCGGAGAGCAAAGGCTTGATGGAGAAGAAATTTGACAAGAAAAATATGGAGCTGAGGAAAAGAAAGAGAAGGGTAATTGATGGAATTAGCTTCCCTTTTTTAACGAAAATTTCGTAGGTTTCCCTTAGGGTTTCCACAAAACCGGCAAGAATAATCATATTGTAAGAACTCATCTGATCAGGAGATCAGGAAGATTGTTACTTAATCAAGACAATGAACTCTTAAGCCCCCCCAAAAAAAAAATCAATGTTATGCACTGAGATGTTCAATTTCTTTTTCCAGGGAGAATCAGCTATATATGGAAGTATTTATAATAATTTTTTTCCCATTTTATTTCTTTTATTCAACAAAAAGGACCAGCCTACTTGTAACTAGTTGTACAACTAGCTGACTTCTTTGTTTTCATAAAATACCAACTAGGTATCCTTTTTTCTTTTTAAAGAAATTGATAGAATAGTTCAGCAACGCCTGTTTTGAGATCTAGACAATTATCTGGTCAACCGCCAATTGTTTATCGTTTATATAGCAAGAAATCAGGCAAATTGCACATGAAACTAATTTTCATATGTGTGTGTGTGTATATATATATATTATATACATAAATGTTTTTGTGTCATATGCCGACTTGACCGCTCTACGCCATGTGGATGGCATGACGTCTTAATTTATTATGTACTACTATTTACATTAAATATTTTGAAATCTTGCTATTTTACTTTCTTTAATTTTGTAAAAAAAATTATTATTTACTGTAATTGTTCTATAATATATGGATATGTTTGAAGTACTAATCAACTTTTTACGCTCAAAGAAATAATTGTTCTATTTTTAATTTGATACTTATTCAATTTTTGTTTAGGGAATGATGACTATTCAATTTTTAATGTCCCCTGATAATGGCTTTTTTATTTTTATTCTTTTAATTAGCTCTCTTTTTTATAATTTTGTTTGCAGGGATCCCATATATATATGTGTGTGTGTGTGTGTGTGTGTGCAGTCTTCTGATCACGATTGAAACCATTGTCTTTATAGTATACACATGGTTGACTAGATGATATATATATATATATATATATATATATATATTCCTCCTTGCTTCGTTCGAAAAGTGTGGTTGTTGTTGTTGTGTGATATTTTTTCTTTTTTAATACTTTTTTAATTTTTTTTAAATATAGATTATTATTCAAAACTAAATTATACCTAGATATAAGATCATGTTTCATTGCAAGTGCTATTCTCCGTCTAAATTCAATGTCCATAATCAATTTTAATTCTTTTGCAACCAATATAATTTAAGAGGTCACAGATGCATTTGTCAAATTAGAGAACCATTTGTGCTAAAAGCCTCTCTCTCTCTCTCTCTCCCCCCCTTTTTTTTGGCTACAAGACCGGGACTTTTTCCTTGTTTTTGTTTTTTGTTTTTTTTTCTTTTTGCTAGTCCATGGCCGGGACTTGTTCATAAGTTTCTTTGTGACTCTATCAACAGTAGATAAATCAAATTCTAACTTCTTCTTGAAGAATGTAATTTTAATCTGTCGTTACACTTGGACAGCCACTCAACCTCAAGCAACCGTTCATCAAGCGCTCGCAGATTTAGCCCCACTGATCAAATAGTGTCATTTCTCAAAATCGGTTTGAGTTTCCTAGGTTATGTGCCACCAAGGGTATTGGCCTAGTTGGCCATGAGATTTGAATTCTGGAATTTACAGCTTTAATGTTTAATTAAGGATTTTAATTCATGCAGACAGAAGACAACTAGCGCACAAATTTTTGGTTTTTAAAAAGAAAAATCTATGATCTTAGGTTAGAATATTGGCATCTAAAATCCTATCACAAGATAAAGTTTATTAGACGAAGATACAACTAATTAAGCTTCAATTACAGTAGTTTAGGTAAGATCTTGTGCCTGGTTCATTTCGGCATTGATAGGTGATGAAAAAGTTGTTCCTTGTGTCTACTATATGACCTTTCGTGTCAACCTCTTTCGCACGAATCTTCTTACCTTCAAAGTAGGACCTAGAAAAGCACCTTAACCTGAGAGTAGATGGAATCTTACATTAATACTGCGATTATGTTTATTCAGGATATGTGGTTAATGGAACACCTTTTATTCACGAATCGAAGAAAGTGATCAATTTTAATCATTGATTGACCATATCAATTAGTCAACCATTCATTTTCGGTAATTGACTGTGATTAATCATTAATTGATCAAGGCTGACTATGGTCAATCAATGACCACCTGTCAATTTTTTAAATAGAAAAATTTCAACCATTTTTTAAAATAATTGTTTAAAAACTACTTGTTACCTAATTTTTTCTATTTATTTTAGTTATTGCCGCTAACTACCACATTTTGTTTTTGTTAGCATAGAATGAAAAAAACAAAGCCTCGTGCGTTTTGTTAAAAAAGAAGGAAAAATAAAGTTGTTGGCGTTCTGTCAATGGTAATCGTCACCCTTTAAGATAGGGAAATGCTACTTTTTTGTTGTTTGTATTCCTATTTTTTAATCTGTTTTCTTTTAAATAAGTCATGCCCTTTGAGAATATGTAGCATCCACTACTTTCATGTAATGATCTATATATTCTTTTGAATTGATATTGTTCGTTTTAAACCTTGTGCCCGCATGATTTTTGTTATTGGGCTCGCCCCAAAAGGGCTCATACCAATAAAAGGTAATCTCTTTATTTATGAACCATCACATATATACATTCTCAAACGATGTGAGACATTTTAAAATGAATAATGCCCTCGCATGCACCACACTTGGCTGCCTCCAAATTCCAGCATTTTTCGTCACAGTGAAAATCATTGTTGCACCTCCCATGATAATCTTGGCTTAGGTTTCTACGTACTCTCAGCCTGCAAGAAACTTTCTTATTGATTATGGGATCATCAAACCGGCCAGCTTAAACAAAGAACGATCATTAATTAGTCTAAATTACCTTTAAACTTCTGTTAGGAACAACCAAAAAAAAAAAAAAAGTTATCCAACATATCAATGAATAGATTAAACTTCAAATCTACTATGCATATATGTGTACGTGGATCGAGCATATACAGATATTTAGTCTTTTTTTTTTAAACCGTCGTGAAATCTTTCATTTATGTAGTATGTTGTATGTTTTATTGATGTGCAAGAGTCATGTGATACCATCTTAATGAAGGGAAATAGAACTTACCGTCAGTTGAAAAAAAAGTTAAAAGGAAGAAGGATTGAAATTAGCAAATCCTCGTATTTGAATGTATTTACCAGTTTACTTTTTGTAGAATGGGGATGTACTCTTTGGATATTTATAATATAGAACAACAAGTTGTTAAGAGTTCTGTATTCTTAATTAATTACGTTTCAAAATTTTATTTCATTAAAAGCACTTAACCTATAGCATGTATTTAGAATAAAGATAACAATAAAAGTATTGCTCTGTAGAACTTCTTAATATTAAATAAATATTGACAACTGTCTTACAAAAAATAATATTGGTGCATAGAAATGGCCTTTGTAAAGTATCATTGGCCTCTCTGATTGTATTTCTTTTATAGGTTAATTATGGTGGTCCTCTTGGATAATGAATGATCTCTTGTATTCTTGATGATAAGGAAGCTGTGAGTTAGAAAAAATAAGAACCATAAATAAAAGAACAAATCAGTTAATCTGTTGATTTATACATAAAATATTAGAAATTGATATCAAAATTTATTGATTTACCAAGTATACTAATACTAATAATTGTTAAAGAGAGAAGTGTAAATACTGAAATTTCATCTAAGATATGATAGGACTAACATATTTATAGACTAAACAGTCCCAAACAGAAACGAGAAACTACAAATAAAATTGAGAATATAAATAATTCCAAAATTTAAAATAAAAAATAAAAACAGGAAACCAACTGATTCTTTACCACGAATTAATTAAAAACTAAACGTAATTTTATTAGATCAAATGATACCAAAGGAAACTTTTCTAACTGTAATATTGATTATTTGTGTTTTTTTTTTTTTTAAATAAAAATTGTCTTTCAGCCAAAAAAAAATGATAAGCCCTTTAAAAACTTTTCTAATTCTAAAAATTTTATGCTTTTTTCATTTTTCCCACACTAAAAATAAATTATCCATATATAATAAGTCATTTAAAAACTCTATCTTTTAGTGTACAGCCCTATTAAAAAAATAGGCTGGTTCAATTATTGCGTATAACGTGCTTTGTTATGCAACTTCAATGACTTTTTTTTCCCCCCAACATTATTTACTCTTGATATTTTTTTCTTTGTTGAATCCAAAATCCCTTACTTTATCTAATGTTTGGTGATGGTCCAAATCTGATGAGAAGATGTTGGGTCTGCAATTTCAAGAAAAAAGGATAACAGAAGATTTTGTGGTGGTGTTTTTCCTACGTACAAAGAGGGACAGGCATATTTTATTAGTCACAATAGTCTAGTCATTTTTGTACCACTGGTTTTTGGGTCTGTTTTCTAAGCCTCAATAATTATAGATATTTCATATCTGCACATTTTCAAATAATGGATGATATTTTTTTTATACATGTCTTCCTTATTTTTTCACGTATAGGGATGAAAATTTGGCTATCAGTAAAAATTATCATGACTATTTGTTTTGGTAATATAAATAATTTCAAATTATATATATATTTTAATGGTAAATTTACATTTGACACCATTACAGATATAGAGTTTGAATTCACCATCTTAAATTCATAATTAAAAAAAAAAGTTTTTTTAAAGGGTCTTAACCAACTACTAAAAAATTAAATAAGAACATCCGAACCCTAAAGGCAAAAAGGCAACAATAGATGTTTTGGCACTGTTACTTTTCTCTAGAATAGGACACAAAATTATCAGTACCATAAAGTTTATGGCCTGTGTCTTGTTACAAAGCCTCAATAATTGTAAATATTTATTAGATAACGCCTGCTATAACTTATAACTTGTATGTTTCCTAAGAAAAGAGAAAATAAAAAGAAAAAACATTGGCCTTTAATTTAGACATCTATCTTCGCCTTGCATACATTACGCAAATTATTTTGTTTTCCTAATTGAGATGTTCATTTTCCTATTTTGTTAGCACATTTTATGTAGGACATGTCTTTATTTATAGAAGACATGACTATTTGTTTCCGTATCAGTAAAAATATCATGACTATTTGTTTTGGTACCAAAGGAAGGAAGATGTACCAAAACATCTCCCAAAGGTGCAAGTGATATTAAATGATAAATACATTAATTATAATACCAAACTATCTAAATGGGATAATTCAAGCATCAGTTACTATGTACCAATCCTCGAATGGATCTATGGGTAATTCATGAATGCACATCATACAATATGAAAACATAAACTCGTACTCGCGTACGCTATTTTTGTGCTATCTAGTCACATATCCAAACATAATAGGGAAAAAAAAAAGTAGCTTTTTTTTTAATTTTATGAAATCTTATCAAATTTCATGATAACAATAACTCATTTTTAGTATTGTTTTTTAGCTAATTTAATTTTTTTTTAATTTTAATAAACAATAATAATATTTGGAAGATATTAAAATATTGTCATACATTAATTATTACTTATTAAAATATCAAAATATTCAATTATTAAATTATAGTCTTTCATATTAATAATTTGTTACTTAATTAATAATAAAATAATTTTAACTTTTCACTTATTTGTTAAGGGTTCTTTTCTTTTTTCTACAAAGAAATATCCAGAATGAGAAGAATTTTGAAGGGATTGAGAAGTATTTGGGATGATTAGGGTGGAGAAAGGGAGAGAGGCCGACAGCAAAACCGGAGAAATCAGGGAAGAAGGCTCTGCAATTGGGTTTATAGTCGTTACTTTTTGCGATGACAAAATCTTATTAAATGTCATTGCAAATACTTATAAAAAAGACGTCATCTTAGTCTTGCTTATTAAGGATATTATAGATCGCTAATGCTTTTCATCAAAATTTCCCCCAAATTTAAATAACCGCCTTTTACTAATTGGGAAGGTTCTGGAACCACTTTTTACGACGACATATTTACCTTATCATCGCAAATAATATTTCGAAAAATGCCCAAGTGTCTGCCTTTTTTTTTTTTTTTTTTTTTTTTGCAAAACTTGAATAAAATATCTCTACAACTGATGCTAGCTGTACTTCAATCATTATTTGTGATGACATTTGTCATGCAAATAGCTATTGTTGACGCCAATTGGCTCCCGCCACTTTGAGTTTGGCACAATTTGTACGATTTTATGAAACCATGTGTTATGGCTCAAATCCACATTCAATCCTATTTCCGATAGACAGTTAGAAGGTTTGCCTAAAAGCAACCACCCTTAAAAGAGTGCGTAATAGCTCACTAATTAAGCATCATAGATAGATAAGGATTTGCAATGACACACCATCACAATATCTATTTCGGACGACTTACCTATATCAAAAATATGAAAGCTTTTTGCAACAATTTGCACCACAAATAATTCATCATTAGCGACAACTTTTGTCGTCGTTAATGATACTGATTGTTGTAGTGCTTCCTATTTAGCTAGCTTAGTTCACTACAAAAAATATATATATATATATATATATATTTGACTTTTTTGGCAGTTATCAGTGGTACTTTCTTAAATGCCGCAAAAATTAAGGTATTTGTTAAAAAATGTCGCGAAATTTTGCTGCGAAACTTTTGCCGCAATTTTTCTACTTTTTGCGGCACATTTCTTTTGTCACTAAACAGTATATGTCCTGCAGTGGTTTGTGTTAATCTTTATATATGCATTTTTGTTGAACTTTTTGTCATTTTTCTTTATTTTGTAATAATATTTCAGTGAGTGCCTGGATTAAATTTAGATCGATCCTAAATGGGTACTGGTCTAATTAGGATATGCTCTTTCGTTTTGTCATTAAAAAAAAATGTATGTTAACATTTTACTTGAAAAATTATTTCAAATACTAGAAGAGGACGGTGCAATTAACCAACAAAAAAATTACAATAGAATGAAAATTTAAAATTAGAACAGCCAACAGTACTATGAAGTTTACCACACACACACACACATATATGTGTATATATATATATATATATATTTTTTTTGGTTGACTAGTAGTTTACAACATATATGATCCACAATAAAAGATAATTAATTGGATATTCTACTTCTCGACAAGATATTTTCTCCCCTATGATCAATACGTACATGATCTACGGAGACAATAAGTGGTGTAGATGTAGCTGACAAATTAGAGAGAATATTTTTCTTCATATATTTCTTCAAAGAATACAAACATATATACCAGTATACAGAGATGGTTTCCTGAAACCAATTAGGCTAGTTTCTATCTAAGGCTAATATCAACGTTGACCCCAAAAACAGGGGATATAAATATATACAACTAAGGTAACTATCCCTATAATCACTCCAACCAATCTATTTGACAGCTCACGCCAACACTCCCCCTCAAGTTGGTGCATAGATATCCCTAATGCCCAACTTGTTAAGAGAGCTGTTGAAGGTTTTACTTGAAACGGCCTTTGTAAGTATATCTGCTAGTTGATCTTCAGACTTGACAAATGGAAACTGAATTATTTTTTCTTCAAGATTCTGTTTAATGAAATGTCTATCCACCTCAATGTGCTTCGTACGATCATGCTGAACAGGATTATGAGAAATGTCAATAGCTGCCTTGTTATCACAAAACAGATTCATTTCAGTGCTCGGGGTAAAGCCAATCTCAGTTAACAATCTTCTCAGCCAAAGGAGTTCACAAAGTCCCTTAGCCATACCTCTGAACTCGGCTTCAGCGCTGGACAATGCCACTACCTTTTGTTTTTTTACTCCTCCATGTGACCAAGTTACCACCTACAAAGGTAAAGTAGCCAGATGTAGACTTCCTATCAGTAACATTCCCTGCCCAGTCGGCATCTGTATAACCACTGATGTTGAGATGGTTATTTCTGGAAAACATGAGCCCTCTCCCTGGTGCGGATTTCAAATAACGAAGTATCCGAATCACTGCTTCCATGTGATCTTCACTAGGACAGTGCATGAATTGGCTCACTACACTCACCGCATAAGCAATATCTGGACGAGTGTGAGATAAGTAGATTAGTTTTCCTACTAGTTTTTGGTACCTCTCTTTATTGGTTGGCACCTGATTCGAATGTTCTCCCAATTTATGGTTCTGAACCATAGGTGTGTCAGCTGGCTTACAATCAATCATGCCCACTTCAGATAGCAAATCTAACACATACTTTCTCTGGGAAAGAAATATACCTTGTCTCGATCTAGCTATCTCTATTCCCAGAAAGTATTTGAGTCCTCCAAGGTTCTTCATGTCAAATTCGGCAGCCAATTGCTCTTGAAGTCTAGAGATTTCTTCCACGTCATCTCCTGTGATAATCATATCATCCACATAAATTATTAGGGCTGTTACCTTTCCTTGTCTGTGTTTCAAGAAGAGAGTATGATCCGAGTTGCTTTGTTGGAAACCATATTTTCTCATAGCCAAGCTAAATCGTCCGAACCATGCCCGAGGTGATTGTTTCAACCCGTACAATGCCCGTTGCAACTTACACACAACTTCAGTGCTTGAAGATGTAGTGTACCCCGGTGGAATATCCATATAAACTTCCTCTTCAAGATCACCATGAAGAAAGGCATTTTTTACGTCAAACTGATGCAATGGCCAATCTAAATTTGCTGCTAGGGACAGTAAAACCCTAATAGTATTTAGTTTTGCCACAGGAGAGAAAGTTTCCTGATAATCTATGCCATACGTTTGTGTGTATCCCTTAGCCACAAGCCTTGCCTTGTATCTTTCGATGGAGCCATCTGCTTTGTGCTTAATGGAAAATACCCATTTGCACCCAACCGTTTTCTTCCCCTTCGGCAGTGGAACTAGATCCCATGTTTTATTGCTTTGTAGTGCCTTCATTTCTTCTTCAATCGCTCGAGTCCAGTTTGGATCTAATAGGGCTTCTTGCACTCCACAGGGAACATGACATGAGGACAACTTGTGAACGAATGTTTTAAGGGGCTCAGATAGTCTTTGAGTGGTTACATGGTTGGCAATTGGATACTTTGATCTTCTTTCTTCAAAATCTGGTGAGTAGCGTTTTGGAGGCTTGCCACGGTTTTGTCTGAAAGGTAAGTTATAACTAGCAGAATTATCCAAATCATGAACAAGAGATGGGGTAGGAGAATTTACCTCAGGAATATTCTCAAGAGAATGGTCGTCAGGTACAGATGAGAGAAGGGTGTTTTCAAGGGAATTTTCTTCCTCAACTTCCTCAACACTGTTGTTGTCATTCCTTCTACTTGCTTCATCATCTACCACACCATTTTCTTCACTTTCTTCAGCTATCACCACATCCTTTCCACCATTTAACAACTCGACAGATTGTTGTTGTTGTTGTTGCTGCTCATATGTATCTTGTATTAAGCCATTCGATACTTCTTCAATTTCTGGGCACTCCCACCAATTCTGCTCTTCAACTTGTATCTCCCCTTGAAGAGAAGAAGTGGATACTGGAAAAAAGCTTTCAGACTCCAAAAAATTAACATCCATAGTGACATAGGTACGCTTGGTGGTCGGATTGTAACAACGATATCCCTTTTTGTGTGTGGCATACCCCAAAAAAATACAACGAACTGCACAAGGATCAAGCTTAGTACGTTGATTTTTATGGAGATGAACAAAAGCAAACACAACCAAATATGCGCGGTGGAATCAACAACATAGAAGGCAGGGTCACATGGTTAGACAAAGCTTGTAATGGAGTCCTGAAATCCAACACCTTAGAAGGCATCCGATTCAATAAGTGTACTGCTGTACAAACAGCATCATCCCAATATCTACTTGGCACATTCGCTCCAATCAACAAGGCACGAGCTGTTTCTAAGATATGTCGATTTTTCCGTTCTGCCACGCCGTTCTGCTGTGGTGTTTGTGTACAAGAAGTTTCATGAAAAAGACCATTTGTTTGAAAATAAGCTTGAAATTCTTGATTGACATATTCTCCACCATTGTCAGATCGAAGAATTTGAGCTTTGGCTGAAAATTGGGTCTGAATCATAGCATGAAATGCTCGAAAAACTCCAAAAACCTCATCCTTACGTTTCAACAAATACAACCAAGTCATTCGAGTACAATCATCTATGAACGTCACAAACCAACGAATTCCAGAAGTAGTGGTAATTGGAGAGGGACCCCAAACATCAGAGTGAATCAAGGCAAAAGGAACTTCGCTTTTATTCAAACTAATTGGAAAAGGTACACGATGACTTTTCGCTAAAATACAAGTTTCGCATTTAAAATTCGAATCATGTAAATTGGAAAATAAATTAGGAAGCAAATGTTTCATGTAGCTAAATGATGGGTGCCCCAATCGACGATGCCATAGCCAAATTTGTTTCTCCTTGACGTTGGTCGGGTGTCTCACATTATTTGCTCTACCAGAAGTGAAATCATCCATGTAGTACAGCCCCCCTCTCTTAGTACCACGTCCAATGATCTCTTTGGTGAGAATATCCTGAAGAAGGCAAAAAGTAGGATACATTAGAGCAACGCAATTTAATTCTTTAGTAACTTGACCTACTGACATTAATTTATTTGAAAGAGACGGAACTAGTAAAGTATTGGATAAAGTGAGGGAGGGTGATAGAGTTACTGTTCCAGCCCCTGTAACTGGATATGGAACTCCATTAGCATTAGCAATATTGGTCCGTCTTGGTTGTGTAATCTTGACAAAGTCAGCCGAACAAAATGTCATGTGGTCCGTTGCTCCCGAGTCTACTACCCAACCACTATAATCATCTTGATTAGAAAAAAGTAGAGCATTGCCACTGTTACCTTGATCACCATGAAAGGATGATTCATTCTTAGGTTCAACTAGAGGAACGAGAGACAATTGAGGTTCTGCATTTACCAAAGCCGCCCGTCCCGAGTCACCAGTAGCCTCTCTTTGCTTTCGTGCCTTGAGTTCACTCCACCACTCCGGATACCCATGTAACTTAAAGCAGGTTTCACGAGTATGTTTAGAGTTTCCACAATGACTACAGCCTCCTCCTTCCGTTTGTCCCTTGTTCTTCGTGGTTGCATTTGGCTTTCCGCCACCCGCAGACGAAGTCTCAATTTTGGTCATCTGAAGCGTACGTGGTTGTTGGTTCCCCATCTTGATTCCTTTAGAGGCCATGGCGACCCCTGTCGTAGGATCTGTGCCCGTTAGCATTACTGCTTGCCTGATGTCTTCCCTTCGAACATGAGCATAGGCTTGTTCGACTGTGGGGAATGGGCGTAGCTGAAGTACGTCGCTTCGAATCTTGTCCAGCCGATCATCTAATCCATCAAGAAAGATGTAGACTCTATCTTCCTGTAGGATTGAATTATATCTCTGTATATCATCAACACACTTCATCGGATTCGGACGGTGAAAATCAATTTCTCTCCATAAGCCTTGAAGACCATTGTAATATTGTTCAATGGATCCCCCTGCTTGTCTCATTCTCGCCACACGTTTCTTTAAGTTGAATACTTGAGATGTATCAGTTCCATCAAATAAGTCGTAGCAATCGAGTCCCATACCGATTTTGCTGTTGGGAAGCGAATGAAGTTGCTGATCAGTGATGGGTCCATTGAATTGATCAACCATCCCTTTACGATAGCATTCTCTGTTCTCCATTTTCGGAAGGTTGGGTCCGTTGGTCCGGGTTCTGGAAACTCTCCATTGATATATCCCAATTTGTCTTTGCCAGAGATATACATCTCAACAACTTGGGACCATAAGGCATAGTTGGATCCATCCAGCTTGATGCCGATCTGTGCAGTGGAAGTATCGTAGGTTGTCACTTGGGTCTGGGTCTGGTTCTCTGTCAAAACTTGTGTCATTCTGGTCGTCAGGTTCTCTAGGATGGCAGCAGTGGAGTTTTCGGCATGCTCCTTTCGCTCCACCAATTCTGTCGATTCCATCAGGTTTGTTTCGAGTTCTCTAGTCAAGGCTAGAAGGCAGTAGAAATCCTAAAGAGTCCTAGAACCTGGCTCTGATACCATGACAAATTAGAGAGAATATTTTTCTTCATATATTTCTTCAAAGAATACAAACATATATACCAGTATACAGAGATGGTTTCCTGAAACCAATTAGGCTAGTTTCTATCTAAGGCTAATATCAACGTTGACCCCAAAAACAGGGGATATAAATATATACAACTAAGGTAACTATCCCTATAATCACTCCAACCAATCTATTTGACAGCTCACGCCAACAGTAGCCTCTAGTTTGGACCGGAAAACATTTCATCGAAGCGCTTCCCATGAATCTTCTTGCAATCGTAGTACAAGGCCGTGTAAGAGATCAAGAAAAAGAGCTTAGCGACGGAGCTGACGAATTTCAAGGTAAGCAACGGAACAAAATTTGTTTTAATTATTGTTGGTAAATCTAGTCCGTCGTTCTGGTTCATTATCCAAGTTGGCATCATAGCAGCTGGTAATGATTCAAAAAGGAGACTAAGGAGAAACGCTTTTAGCCCCAAAACCTTAAGAAGCTCTGAAGCCTCCTTAAGTGCCTCAAATCCGCACTTTTCTTCTAGTACCGACACGACCAACGCCAGAGCCCAAACAATAGATATGTAGTAAAGATAGAAAATCGAGGCGACGGTGAAAACGGTTAAAGAGATCAAGATCAAAGCTACGAATCGAGGATTAATGAATGGGGATAGAAATATTGCTAAAACGAAGAATATATACACCAAACTCAGGAAGTCCGTGTAGAATGAAGTGAGAAATGCCCTTTTCCATGATTTCCCTACCATTGAAAGTAATTTCTTGACTTGTAACTCTTTTTCACTAATGTAATTTGTTGAGGATACCAACATTATGGCGGTTGCAAAGAAAGAGGAGACCAAACTGTCCGCGACATAAACAAGAAATTTCGCTCCGACAAAGGGTGGGAGAAACACTTTCATTGCTGTAGTAAGGTGAACAAAATAATCACTGAGGGCCAGACTGAGAGATTTATTAGAAGTAGTATTTCTATTAAACGGCATAATATCGGTTAGATTGGTGGAAAATTTGGTGTCAGGTGGTTCGGTGGAGAAGAGATTTGGGAGGAAAAGGATGAAGTTTAGGAAGATGTGGAGTAGGGTAATCGTGGATATAAGCTTCCAATTTTTGAAGAAAATTTTGAAGGTTTCCCCAATGATTTGGGACAAACCGGAAAAGATTTGAAAGCCCATGAATATCACCAGAAACAAGAGATTGAAATCGAAGTTGTTGAGATTTTTGTTTTCTTTGATTCTGTCCTTCGGAACAAACAATTTGCTCTTTATAATCTACATGATCATTTGAGAAGAGAGACTCGCAAGTGTGAAATACATCACGTAGAGAAAACGTTTCCCTCGAGCTAATGAACACGTTCATCAATCAGTTGACAAAGTCAACCTAAACGACAAGAAAAAAAGACGTAAATTTAACCAAACTTATTACCCGTTTAGATTATAGGTTCAAACATTTAATTTAAAAAAAAAATTAAATTTTTGTAAGAGAGAATGTTATAGGGAAAAAAAAAAGGGGGTTTATAACGAGATATCAAGCGTGAAATAAATAAAAATATATTTTAACATTGAGAAATACTAGTAGCTTTTCTTTTCATATCTTACAGCAAAATACCCATTATTATTATTTTAATAAAATGATGTTAATAGACATTATTTGAAAACTTTTTTAGAGTACAATATTAGTCTAAACTCATATGTGCCGCAAGTATCAATTATGGTCCTTTATTTAATGTCAATTATTATGTTTCTCGCTATTGATTTATTTTTATTTATGCTCCATTAAATTTTGTGGCTCTAGATACGTACAGCTGTTGGTAGGGTATAGTAGTGACAATAATAGAGTTGATAGTTTCTATTGAAAAAAGTCTTTTCGTTCATCTATTTGTATGATTTTATTTATCCATATATGTATCTGAGCCTCATGTTTAAACATATATTTTGGTATATAATTAAAATTCATTGTTTCCTTCAAGAGAAAAATATGAGAAACAAAGTGTCGGTTGTTAGAAATCTCTACTTTCCCACAAGACATACATAATCCAAACCACGTACGCAATATACAGTCCCATTTTTTTCTTTTAAATTATGATCAATTTTTACATTTTATGATGGAGTCAGTTGTACAACTAACACTATACAATCAGACAATATTATAATACTTAACATGCCTTAATTTACTATTATCCTTTTTCTGATCCTTTAATCGGTAGGTAAGATCCTTAAAAAAATAATAATAATATTAAAAAAATAAAAATGAGATTCATGATTTTCCTCACAAGTTGAAAATTTTTGAATTAATGGTTTCGTTGTGCAACGTGCCCTGCCAATGCCCTCCATGCTCTCTGGCGGCCTCCACACATAGACATATCATGTCTGTTTCTCATAACATAGATCAAATATCTCAATTAAGTTAACACCCAAAACATAATCTTTTCTCTCATCATCTACTCTTTAACTCAATTCAATTGAAATTAAAAAAAAAATTACAAAATTGTTTAGTACAGAAAAGAACTGCATAAATGACCCGAAGGAAAAATGCTCCAAGTCAGAGAAGACTGCGAAAGTGCAATAAAAAAATTTACAAATACAACCCTTAAAAAAAATCATTAAATTAAAACACAATCCAAAAGAAGACTCTAAACTCTAATCTATATTGACCATACAAACAGAAGGATTTTTATGTATAGATGTGTGAGTATATATATTCTTTCCTTGGTCATGGTATGAATGCAGAGATAGCTGGGATCTCAGCTGGGACTTTGGTATATTCCACCTCAAAGCCTTGCATTTCAACCTCTTCTCCATGAGTTTTCTTGCACTCGAAGTACAAGACCGTGTATGAAATCCAAGAAAACGCGCCAATTAGGCAGCTGATTGAGATCAAGACCAGAAACGGAACAATAGTTCGCCGAAGATCGCCGTTTACGTTACTCATCGTCAAAACTCGAGACGAAGCATAGGATAAACCGCCGAATAGAAGATTCAGGAAAAACCCTTTAAGCTTCAACCCCTTAACAAGCTTTGAAGCCTTCCCAAGTGCCTCAAGTCCACACTTTTGTTCGATTACCGACACGGTAAATGCTATTTTCCAAACAACATTCAAGTAATAAAAAACAAACATAGCAAGGATGAGTGCTACAATTGAGAAGGTAGAAATTGTACTAGATTTAGTGTTTAAAAAAATAAGCTCAAAAGGGAGAAGAATTTGTGCTAAAACAAACAAGGCATAACCTAAACCTAGCAACATTGTGTAGAAAAAAGTAAGTAATGCCCTTTTCCATGATTTTCCCACCCCCAAAAGTAATTCCTTGACATGTAACTCTTTTTGCTTATAGATCGCTGCCGACGCCACAATTGTGGCGACTGCGAAGAAAAATGAGGCAGAAGCAATGGCGGCGAAGAAAAGTAGTTCCGCTCCGATGAATAATCGGAGATCATCTTTAATGATAGTGATGAGGTAAAGGAAATAGGAGTAGCCTGCTATATCAGGAGATTCAGGACTAGTAGTATTACCACTTGTGGAAAGTAGCATATTGGTTATCTTGGTGGAGAAATCGGTGACAAATAGTTTAATGGAGAAGAGATTTGAGAAAAGGAAAATCGAATTTAGGAAGATAGAAAGGAGGGTGATGGAGGGAATTAGTTTCCCATTTCTGAAGAAAATTTTGAAAGTTTCTCCAAGGATATCCAAGAAGCCTGAAAGAATATGAAACTCCATTTTGAAGAAAAGAAGATGAATTTGATGATTTTTTTTTTTATTTTCTCTCTCTCTTTGGTTTGTGTTTGGAAAAGGCCTTTAAAATAGGCTATTTATATTGACTAGTACTACCTCGAGTACAATTGCTTGGAAATAGCACAAGAGGGATAAAAGTTTTATTTGTATACCTTAAGGAAAAAATACTTTTGTCAATTCAATTATTGCCGACTAAACATAAATATACAGATCAGCTAGATCAAACTTTGACTTGTATACCAATAGGAATTCTTATCTTTAGTGAAATAAATTTCACAGTCAATTTTTTAAAAAAAGAACATGCACATTCACTCAATTGGGCTACTTTAACGGTGAGAACATAGGAGTTTGGATAGAAGTTTACATATTTGAAAACTTAAAAGTATTTTTAAGTACACGAGTTTTTGGCCAAGAGATGAACAATAAAGCAACTTTATTAGAGCAGATAAGAGATTGTGAAAACTCAGCTTTTGTTTGGTTTGATATCTTTAACTCAAAATTTTCATCGAAGTTTTTATCTTTTTTTAAAAAATCAACAAAAATTATAATTAAATTTTAAAAAGTCAACAATCTATAACTTAAAAATTATATCTTCAACTGACGAATCAAATACACGCTCAGAGTTTGAAATGTTCCATTTCAATAATTATATATATATATATATATATTATTTCTTGAATTTTAATACTTAAAATCCATTCCACCTAAACTTCAGAAAATTGCACATGGCATGACTTGTTCATAAGGGTAGTTGCGGTATTTAATGTGCAATTACTCAATTGTCGATGGAGTTAGGTTTGGAGTCAATTTTCAGTGTTGGTTCTTGGGTCAAGTTCATCCATGGCGGCCAACAGCCGTAGCAAAAGTAGGAAGTTGTGTTGCCGCTTGCGAAGCCCTCGCGACGTCGTACCGAAAACCACATGCATCACACATTAATCAATTTCAACAAACTTTATGAATCTGTATTCACTCGAAGTTTATAATCAACGAATGTCGTACTAACCATGAGTAAAGAGTCTAAATAATGCATAAAAAAAAATGAGACGAAATTATATGATTAAGTGAGAATACCCAAAGATGAAAGTACTCTTAAATTAATTGGCATTATTTAATAGTAATCAGGATAGTTATATTATATTTAGTTAATAAAATAATTAATATAGATTATTATTATTTTTTAATATAATTTTTTACTAATAAACTAAGGATAAAATGATAATTTAATGTTAATAGTAGTAATAATAGTCACAATCCGGAGGGGGGCATAGGATTGTCAATCTCATTTCTCAATCCCAAATTGGTCTGGGATCCATTATTCTCACTCCCATTCCAGGAAAAAATTGAGCAAGTAAATAAGGGATTGACTCTCATTCCCCACTCTCATTTTTTACTCCTGATAAGCAAACATGCCATAAGTTTAAAGGTCATGTAAGCGAGAAAGCTCAAAAGTATTTGGATTGCCTTGCATTTATGTTTGGATTTAGAAGTTGAAACGTTAGAATTTATTTTTGGATTTTTAGTGATTATTTATATATATTGGGTGTTTTAGATAGTTTAAGAGGTTTTGTCTTGATATTGAGTCATAAATATGTGTGGGCTTGGAAGGCCTACAATGACCGTTGTAATCTTGTTTTTTTTTTTTTTTTGAAGAAAATTGTAATCTTGTTTTTGAATATGAAGTTTTATTTGAATTAGTTTTTTAAATAGAAAGTTTCTATCTCAAAAAAAAATAAATAAATAAATAAATAGAGAGTTTCTCTTTTTATTTTATTGTTCTTGGTACTCTTAAAAGAATAAACAAAACATTTTATGTATATTTTCCTGGTATTTGTGAGCAATATATATATATATATATATATATATAGAGAGAGAGAGAGAGAGAGATTTATACGTGCCTTATTTTCTGGTTTTCTGAGGAATTAACGGGCTTTAAGAAGATTTACCCTTTCTTATCCATACGAAATAAAATTGGTGCCCAAAATTCCTTAAAATCCTAAATCCCACCCTTGTTTTTGCTTTTATTAAAGTTTCCTCGAACTTGTCTACACATGCATGCATGTCACTTGCAATTTTATTACATTATAGATTTGACAATACGATGAAATTTGGATCCATATGTTATAAATTGATTTTTACTTTTATTTTTATTCTTTTTGCAATTGGTATCCAAACTCTTGTTTTTATTTTATTTTACTTGTTTTTTTTGGTAAAAGGGTGTAAAATAATCCTTTTAACTTTTAGAAAAATAAAAAATGAATAGAATAAATCATGTGTATGGCACATGTATTTTGAATTATAAATTTTTTTTAATTACCCTTAAATAATAAATCGTGTGTGATTCACTTGATATTTTCTATTGATTTTTGTAAAAATTTCATAAATTCCCCCTGAACTTTGTTATTAGTGTTAATATATCACATGAACTATGAAATATACATATTGTGCCTCCTAAACTTTAAGATGTGTGTCTAGTTGCCCCCTTTATTAGTTTTATTTAGTTTTGTTGTTATCTTTATGGTCAAAATTCCCCTAGAACTTTGCTTTTGTGTTAAAATATCCCATAATCTTTGCATTTGTGTCAAAATGCCCCATGATTTTTAATATTTGGGTCAAACTACCCCCTAATCTTTAATATTTGTACCAAACTGTCTCATTTATCTTATTATAATTGTCTAACATTGTGTAATTACCTAATAATTACTACCTTTTTTAGAATAGTTCAAATAAAGTGGTATGCATATTTTTTGACCCACTATTTTTTATTTTGTTTATTTAAATTTAAATTTATATTCATTTTGATTTTCTTAAACAAAAATAGCTATACAACTTATATTCATTATTTTATTGCATAATATTACAATTTTTAATTTAATTATGACTGATAATACTGTATCAAAATATGCAAACCAATCATTTTTTAAAATTAAAAAAAAATATGACTAGGAATGGGAATCAAAATATATTTATAATATTTATTTTCATTATGGGTTTAAGCAAAACCCACTAGCAGACTATAAAGGGCTTTCAAGAAAAGAAACTAGGTCATAAGTGATCCTATTAAATTATAATTTTTAGATAATTATTGCTGACGTGGGACTGAATATTGTTACAATTGGATTATGCACAATTATACGTTATTTTACTGAATAAAGCTAAGGAATATCATTCACCACATGACCTGGCTTCCTATCTGGCAAAACAAGTCGGAATTGTGGGACCCGTTATTTTCAAAATAATGTGACTATTTTTCTTCCCCCCAGATCTAGTTGATTTACCTTTTCTTTCTTTTTTTTTTTTGTAAAGAAAATTCCGTTTGGGTTTGGGCAATGCTCTTGGGACGATCTCTTCAGATCTGAAAATGTTTCTACTCTTCCAAAATCGATCCGGTGGAGATTTGAGGCAGAGGGTAAAATTTTCTTTGATCCTTCAAGGGAGATCTTCCCTGCCTTGGCCATGGAGATGACAGACACAGATGACTGAGGAGCTCTGGGTTTTTTTTTAAAATTAATTTCCGATGCTTTATTCATTAATCAGTGGGTCCCAGTAAACAGAACGTGCAAGATAAACTCATAAAAGGCACGAATTCAGCATCCACGTCGGAAGCCAAGTCATGTGACGATGATGTCACTCCATAAAAATAATTTGCATTAAAAACACCATTTAATGGTGCCAACTCAAATGATTCAAAAAAAGAAAAGGTCTAACCTTGAATTAAAAAATAATAAACTGGATCACCAATTTCTTCCTTATATTGATTAAAAAATAAAGCAGCACACCCAGCCTCCTCTTTAAATATCATCTTCATCCACATCCACTATCAAAACAATTAATTAATAAAATAAGCCACTGATCAATAAATTAGTTCAATGAATCACTGATGTCAACCTCCCAAAACTTGTTCCCATCCACATTAATATATATATATATTATGTACAAATCACCATTTCAGATCCACTTCTTGTATCTGAAGAGTTAAATTACAAATTAATATATATATCCAAAATAACATACAAATCAAAACAAAAATAATAATAATAATACTGTCCTGTCTCTATCACTAAAAAAAAAAAAAAAAAAAGAAGAGAGAGAAAGAGACTAAACTGTAATTGTCGCATTTTCACTATCAGCCCTAAGAAGCCCATGCCGTCTTCTGCAATCGCAGTAAAAAACCGCAAAAACGACGTAGCTCCACAACACCACTACTCCATACAAAACGACCAACAAAACCTTGTCGTTTAGCCAAGCCGCCAACCAAATCGCGGCCGCAAACGACGAGGAAGACGGCGTCAGCTGATCTCGACCGTCCATCGCCTTCTCGAGATCGCTGGCGATAAACGCCGTCGCGAAAACGAACAACCCCGACAAAACCCACCCGCAAACCCTCCTCCCCTCCATGAGACCCGACCCGATTCGAATCGCCTCCCAGCCGAACCTCTCCTCCGCGATCGACACGACGACGGCGAGGCTCATCACGGCCATCAGATAAACCTCGACGACGGATCCGACGGTCAGGATCAGGAACCTCGGCGTCGGCGACGGGAACGCGGCGGAGAGGGTTTGGGGCACGTGGACGTACGCGAGGAGGAGCGCGTAGACTAGTAAGGAGGTCGCCAGGGGGCGTTTCCACGTCAGCTTGACGGCGGAGGCGGCGGAGTGGAGCGTCGGGCGCTTGCCGGAGACGGCGAGGGTGACGGAGCTGACGGCGGAGACGGCGGCGAGGAGAGAGAAGAAGAAGGAGGGGAAGAGGAAGAGGGATTTGGTGTAGAGGAGGGAAATGGCGTCGTCGCGGGACTCTTGCCAGACCTGACGCGCCTCGAAGCGCGTGGGGGAGAGGCGGGCAAGGGATTCGAGGTCGAGGACGTGGGAGCGGCGGCGGTGGGAGGAGAGGGAGAGGGAGAAGAGGAGGGCGGAGAGGGGGAAGGTGGAGAGGACGAAGATGGAGAAGAAGATCTGTTTGTTTCTCAGGAAAATCTTGAGGGAATCGAGGAGGATTTTGGGGGTTTGGAGGAGGAAACAGGAGGAAGAAACAGAGGATGAAGAAGAAGAGGAGGGTTCCTGGGAATGCGAAAACCCAGCGGCTGTTTCGGACATTTTCTTGCCACTCGCTCCCAACTCCCAAGTCGCAGGTTCAGCTTTACTTGGCTTAGATCGATAAACTTTTGGGAAAGTTAGATGGTTGGTGGACGTGGAAGTGTGTTGGGTTCGACCAAGTATGTAGTTACAATTATACCCTTCTGATTTTCTTTTTTTAAATTATCTTGGAGACGGGGGATTTAGAACTCAGGATGACAATGTGGGCGAGAATGGGTGTTTTCCCCCACACCCATACTTGCCGCCCTTTTAAGCATTGTACCTGTCTCTCTCTTTACTTACCTAATTTAATATGGATGTAGATAATCTTTACTGTGATGTTATATTTATAATGTATCTATTTATTTATTAAGAATTACAAAAGAAAAACTCAAAACAAATTTCAATAAAGTTTTTATAAAATTTAGTAATATAATCACTAAGTATAACTAAAAATAAAACTAAAATTTTAGAAACAAATCCAAACTCTAAGAATTTATAAACTAAATTCATAAAAAAAAATTAAAGTAGTAAATACTAAAGTATATATTTATATATGAGTAATTGGTCTAGATAGTTACTGGACTCTTGTAAAGGTGACGATATGGTCCCTGTTTCTTTTTTTTTTTGTCGAGATGATCATAAACTTTTTTTTTTTTTACTGTTATGATCATTTCTGTCAAAATTCGTTAATTTCTAACGGGATGAGAGGGTATTTTACTAATTTACTAATAATTAATTTTATTTTTTTTAAATTAATCTCTCTCTCTCTCTACCACTCCCCTCGATCTCTCTCTCTCCTCGAAACCAAAGCAACCCAGATCTCGGACTAAGATCCAAGGGCGGGGCAAGCTAGGTAGCGGGGGGAGGAAACTAGATTAGAGTCTCTCTCTCTCTCCCTCTCTCCCTTTCCCTCTATCCCTCCTCGATCTCCCTCTCTCTTCGAAACCAAAGCCCAGATTTGGGGCCAAGATCCGGTGGCGGGGGGATGAAACCAGATCGGAGTGCTCGGGTAGCGACTGGGGTGGGGGGACCCAGTTCGGTTATAGGTTTTAGGCCGAGCTCGACGAGGGAGAAGATAGTTGGGGGGGGGGGGGGGGGGGGCGAGGGGGGGAGGCTCAACGACGATGAAGACAGGAGGAAACAAAATCAATGATTCCACACGGCGGGGGGGGTAAAGGGGAGCTTAACGATGGTGAAGACGTAGGGGGCAACTCTAATCTAGGTTCCGGTGGGGAGGTGGGGGGCTCGCGGCAGTAGGAAGAGGGGCCAAATTGAGAGAGAGAAAGATGAGGGGGAGAGGGGCGAACAGCAGCGAGAAGGGGGGCGAGGGTGGAAGGGCTAGAACGAAAGAGAGGGGAAAGTGGTGGGGGCGAACGGCAACGGGTGGGGGGGCAGGGGTGGGGGGGCCAAATCGAAAGAGAGAAAGATGAGGGGGGAGGGGTGGGCGAAACAGAGAGAGAGGGGAGGGGGGGAGGGTGAGAGAGGGGATGTTATTTTAGTAATTTTATTATAAAAATAGTCATTTCAATAAGATTTCATGAAAAAATTTAATGAATTTTGACAGAAAGAACTGAAGTTTAGGGTCATCTTGAAAAAAAAAAAAAAAAAAAGGGACGAAACCGTCATATTTGCAAAAATTCAGGGACAATTTAATCCAATTACTCTTTATATATACATATATATATTTATAAGGGTGGATATAGGTGGGGCAGTGCTTTTCCCACCCCCGCCCCCGCACCTGCAGGGGCTTAATCTTAACCATACCCGCCCCTAATGCAATTGGTACCCATGGGTAAAAATGTCATCCCTAATTAAAACTTTGTACCTTTAGATGGAGCTAAGTGTGAGATTAGGTCATGTGTCATATTTTCGTTTATAAATGCAATCAATTGATGTGACAATATTTTAAACACTTACAAAAAAAAAAAAAAAAAGACAACTCATATGCCATATAGATCGGTGTTCAAAAGTTGAGATTAGAGATGATGTCTCAGTATTTTTATTATTATTATTATTTTGTGGTCCAACCCACGATCATATTGGACAGTAACTGCCTCTAGTGGTGCGGTTATAGGTGGTTTTCATCTCTGATCGGTCTCTAAAACCATAAAAAAACCGCATTGACTGGACCCCCATATGAACAACAATAAAGAAGATCAGCCTTGAAATAAATTAGATGAAGGAAAGGAAAAAAAAAAAAAAAAAAGACAAAAAAAGCAAGCAATGAAGAGGGTATGCTAAATAATTCAGCAGAAAAAAAAGGGGTGATAGATAAATTTATTTACACTATAGTACTGTTTTTATTTATTTATTTTTATTTTAGCTAGTTTTTGCTAAGTTTTTTTCAATTGTTTATGATGATGTCCATAGTTAATAAAGTATGGACTATATTCATAATATATAAAGTATAGAGGATGCTTCTTAATGAAAATGATCTCTTTGCTATAGGATCTTTTTATTATGTATTACTGTAGGAGTTTAATGCAGGACCAAAGTAGACAAGTTATTTAACGCAGCATTACATTAAGGCATAGAGTAAAATAATACATCAAATATGTCATTTTCGTGGTTTTTATATTGAAGATAACATCGATATTAGCATTTTCATTGAACGCTTTTTAACTTAAAAAATATATTTTTTGACATTAGAAATTTCTATTGGAAGAATCCATCTTTTCAAATTGGAACGGGGTGGCCTTTTCCTTATACCTCCGCACTCACCCCTCTTTTATTTTTATTTATGTGCAACCTTTTTCGTATTATACAACAATAAAAATCTGGCATATTTAAATAAGTGATTTATAAGTGTTATAAGTTATTTATTAATCAGTAATTATTTAAAAATTATATCTTAGTGGGATCTATTTATGGGGATGACAAAGAAAAGTTTGAGGAGGGAGAATAAAAGATTTGTTCACTAATTTCCTCCTTATGAAGGATCTTGTGGTCGATCTGCTTCATGAAATTGTGTGTGTTACTTGCTTGTGAATCAAGATTTGCTGTCTCGGGTTTCCTATTTCATTTGTTATCCCTACAATGCTGATATGTTGTGTCATTTGAATTTAAGAATTTAACTACATAAAAATGCTAAATACTAAAAATTCTTGAACAAATTGATAAATTGTCAAAATACTATTGATGGAACAACTATTGTAACAAGAAAATAGGAAACCAGATCTGGACTCCTTGCTTGTATGAATACCAAAAAAAAAAAGTACTAAGCCTATATAGTATGTGAGTTGTTATTATTTTATTATTAGGTGTTTAAAAGAATGTCACGTCATTAATTGTAATTATCAATGAAAAGAATGATAACTCACAACCAACGTAAGTTGGTTTTTAAAAGTTAAGATTAGAATTGATATTCGTAGTATTTTTCTATTCATATGACAGTTGATAGTTTCTCCATTTCCACCCTAAAATCCTCTCAACTTCTAGCTTCCTTTTCCTCCAAATCAAACATATGATAGCGAAGAAAATAACTAATTGTCAATGCCTCAACCCAAGTGCGTACAGCCATTTGATGTTTAGCACCATCACGTTCATGTGACAGGACTGCAAATAACCCCATCACTAGCAGCCGAGCCGAATCTGAGCTTTCAAGATATTAGCTGAATGTACTGATGCAACAACATTCAGCTTCAACAATTATAGCAAATAATAAATAGATGACGATAAATATCAGTAGTGATCACGGGTGGGTCGTAGGTCAGTCGTTTATGAGTAGTGATGTCGGGTACCGCTAACACAAACATCACAAGTAAAGTGAAAAACTGAAAGAACTTATAGAACGCCACATGAGCTGTGAAATTGGAGGTGGGCAGACTATAGCGAGAAATCAGAAGCTGATGGCTAAAATTCACGACTATATCCCATGTCGGAGCAGGGTACAACTACATTTCTCAGAACACGTAGTTTTCTTTTTCTTTTTTTTTTTTTTTTTTGCTGCCTTAATGAGAAAATCAAATAAGATAAAAGATCAATGAACCAAACAAGAAAATTATAAACCACCAAACATTTTGCTGCAAAAGAATATAGAATGGCATGTAAGGAGAGTAGGAAGGAATATTACAAAACTAAGGAATTTTCAAATGGGCCATTGACCTTTATTGCTTTCTGTAGAAGTAGATGTTCAAACCAGATCAAAACCATGAAAAATTGTGAAACTCTTACCAAAACCAATTTAATGAGCCAATCCAAACCCATTGAAATGGGATTGAATTGGTACAAGTTTCTAGACGTATAAATTTGATCATCATAAAATAATATTACAGGACTTTCCCATCAATAAATTCATTTTCTTAAGCAAAAACTAAAACAAAGAAAATGCATTTTCGAATATACAAGTACGAACAAAGAATCGACTATAACTCGAATATCTTTTTCCTTTTTGTGAGTGAATAATGAGAGAGTGCAGCCAACATTAGAACTCAAGTATTACATCCCAACTAGGTTGGAGTTTGCGTGTCCTTACGTCTCCTGACACTGATGGTAAACTCAAGAAAAAAGACCGCTGCGCTTCCTCTGCGGGAACTGCCTTTTCTGAGGTAGTTTACCGGCCGGCCTGACTGTAAGAAGTAGGGTTCTTTGGTGCTGTTGAGGCTTTCCTTGGCCTGTTGGCCATGAGGTGAACAACAAAGAAGGACATCATACGGCTCAGGTAAGCGATGTGGCACCTAATACCCGTTTAGTTTTTTCAAATATACAAAAACCTCGAATATTCCAGAATCCAGAACACATTTCTGCTGCTAGGAAACTAATACCCTCAACACCCAAGCTAAGTCTATCAAAGAGGAAGGGAGAGGAAACAATAGCTAACAAAAACTAATAACAAATCAAGATGACGGGATTTGCGTCATAAAAACAAACCGGTAAACTTCTTCGAATAAAAAAAAACAACAGTATTTGACAGAAGCAGATTCTTCAGCCCCATAGAGAGAAGTTCAAACTTGACATTGTCCCTTAAGGTTAAATTTGTGCAAGAGTAAAGCTGTATAAGCAGCACACCTAGCTATAGTTTCGAACATAGCAAAAAAGAACTTGAAAACACAACCAAAATATCGGAGATATGGTGTCAAGAGGGATTTCTAATCTATATCTCATTGCTGAGCCGGTCTACGGTCATAAACTTGATCTAAGGTGTAATAATTAGAAGCATAGTCTGAACAGCCAATGCAAGCTAATGGCTCCAATTCTATCTCGCATTTACGAGCCGAAGAACATGATCCCAGTGATTCCTAATTATAGTATGAAGCCGAACAACCTCAATTTTGCAGCAATGAGATGCTATAGAAAAGCACTCCAGAGTCTCCTAAGGTTCAGGGATCAGTCTCCGTGACAAACGGTGCTTAAACAAAGACGACGTTTAGTAGCACTTAAGTAAACACTCCGCGGCCTCTATCCTGGTTTATAACTTCGGATCGGCTATCCTCATTATTCTCTAATCAGACTAGTCTCATTATATACCCTGTTCAACTGCTACTGCTTCCAGCCAAATGAGCTAATTGAATCACTTTCTTCTTTTTCTTGTTTTTGAAAAATGTCTGAAGACTAAATCTCTCAAAGACAAGTAGAGGTTTCTATTACACATGACCGAGATTTGGCGTTTTATAGTATGCTCATTAACAAGTTATGCACAATAACTTATTCTTTAAAATTTGTAACCATAATATCTTCATTAGATTTCCTTTTTGACAAAGTCCAAAAAGAATGGCAAATTAAACAAAGAGAAGAACTTTCCCCTAATAAATTTCATCGCCATTATTTAAAAAAAAAAGAAGACAGAATCTAGAGCGAAGAAAACCATTTCTCTCTACGAAACAACAAACTAACAAATTTATTATAAAAAAATTCAAAATATGAAATGCGAAAACTTGTTAATGAGAAAGTACGAAACCGAACACAACCCGCGAACACGAATTGCCAAACCTATGACAAACTACCCTTAGAATATACGTTCCTAGTTAAATAATTTGATTCCCTCCCAAACAAAAATACCCACTTCCTTTCAACAAAGCAAACAACTTTATAGTTATCCAATCATCAATCTTGCACCTAATCTCTTCTACTTTATCATCATCTCTCGTCAACTAATTTCCGGGAAAATGAAAGAAAATGAAAGAAAAGAAAAGAAAATAAATAATTGTAAGGAAATACTTGCAATCTTATTGAAGATTGAAACTACTATACATTCAGAGGAAAAGAGACCAAAGTTCAGATAAATTATACAAAATTATCCGATAAAAAGCTTAAACAAAAAAAAAAAAAAACAAAACAAAACTTTCATCAAAATTAGCCTACCAAACCCTGAAATCCATTGTTCGGATCCAAGCCCCACCACCTCTTAGCTTCTTCCTCGAAATCTCCAGACGAAGACGAAGCTCTATCTCCGAAATCCAGCCGTACACGTGTTCGGCAAACCGGGCAAGCCGGGACCTTGACCAGCCAGGCGTCCAAGCACCGGCGGTGAAAGACGTGGCCGCAGGCGCCGAGTCTTCTGCACCATTGGCCGTCTCTGAGGGCGTCCAGGCAGACGACGCAATCGGCGGTCTCGGATCCCGAGGGGAATCGGAACTGCGGGAGTCTCCGGAGGTCGCGCGGCGAGAAGGAGGCGGCGGAGGAGGAGGAGCTGCTGAGGCGAGAGGGTTGGTTGCGGTGGCGGCGGTGGAGGGTGCCGCCGGCGAGGAAGAGGAGGAGTAGGAAGGCGGCGACGCCAAGGAAGAGGAAGAAGAGGGAGGTTATGAAGGTCATGATTAGGGCTTTAAGGATAAGGGAGAGGAACTTCTGGTTAGGTTTCGGAAGTTCTTGGTGAACGCCATGGCTGTTGTGGTGGTGGTGGTCTGGAGGCATTGGAGAGGTTCGTTGGAGATTGGGCGGTGTTGGGGTTTCTGAGATGTTTGCTATTTCAATGGCGGTCTAGAAGTGTTTTTATTTTTATTTAATTTTTTTGAAGCGGTAAGCTCTGTTTTTGTTTTCTTTGAAGGGTATAATTGCAAAAGAAACAAGTTTTGTTTCCATTTAAAAGATAAATAAATAAGCTTGGAAATGAGTTTTGTCGTTTTCTATATTTGGAACAAAAGGGATATTACATAAATTTTACATAGGAATATTCTTCTTGAGCTAATATTTTATTCACAACACCGGTATAAATTAAAATTTTATAGTTTATTGTTTTATTTTTAAAAAAAAATCAACAAAAAATATTAATTAGTTTCAAAAAATCAAATAACTTCTACTTAAAAAAATTTAACTCTAAACGGTGTATCAAACACAATGCCAAGGTTTATTTATTTATTTATTTAGATTTTTCATTAAATACAGCATGAAAATAAGGAAATAGATCTAACTAAACGTCATTTTTCACAAATTTTTGTTAAATGCAATGGGACAAAAATCATATGATAAAACTTAATCCACTTTTTTTCATCTATTTTTCATTGAAGTTTTTACATAAAATTTTAAGCCAAAGATAAAATAAGAGTTTTTAAAATTTAAATAGCAAAGTAAGAATAATCTTAAAACCTATGAGCATGTATGAAAATATATCTATACTTGTGATTCGATACAATTATTAGTTAGAAAATAGGACAATTGTGGGCTAAATTAAACGAACTGAGTATAAAATCTCATATAATATGAAATTTGGTTCAAATCTTCTATTCAATTTATGGTTTGTCATATAGTGTCCAACCAATAATATTATGCAACGACACTTTAAAAAGTTTGAATGCTTTATAACTGATTTTTTATATCTTAAAATCTAATTTCATTCAACAATGTGTCAAAATATAATTGGTTAGATACCATTTAAAAAACCAAAATTGAATAGAAGATCTCAATCCGTGAAATGTCTCCATTAAGGCACACATATAAATTATTGTTCTAATGTAATAGTTTAGTTCTTTGACTTCCAATTAGATAAGAAAAAGGTCCACAGAATATGTCTTTTCCAAATTACCTCCACCGGTCAAAAAAGTAATCTCGGTAATCTACTAGGTTAACTAGAATCAATATTAACCATCCACGGTCTTCAGTTGCTAGTGTCGTTCACTGGTTTTGGTCACTAGAGAGTATTTTGATAGATTACGTATGATAATCTACCAAATTATTTTTTTGTTTTCGACAAAGTTGATCATTCCTAACTTCGGTTGCCTGAAAATATTCTAGTAGATTATTTTTGATAATCTATCAGATAACTTTTCATTTTCAACAAAAGAAAAAAAAAAAAAAAAAAAGTTGACCACTCTACCAGACAATTTTTTATTTTCAAATACAGAGATCAACTATTGGTTGCTGATGTCAATCATCATAAGAGTGATATACTAAAATTACATTTAATAATCAACCTGAATATTCTATGTTTCCGGAGAGTAATCTACTTGATTACCATACAAAAATTTCTCAGATCCAAAATTATGAAATTGATTACATGGATTTCGGTAGCTTTTTCCCCATTTACACATCAACCAAACAACATAATCTAGAATATCTCAACTCTCTTGTGGTACGAATCAAAATTTGGAAACTAAAAAAACTTTGCTCATCTAGCTTGGGCGTAGACAATAAGACGTATCTCCTCGTGAGTTATGTGTGACTCCATAGATGACCAAATTAGCAACTGCGACAAATGATGCGCAAAGCAACAAAGACGACGGAGATCCGTCTTTTCGTGACCAACATGGAAGAAAGGGAGGGAGGGAGGGAGAGAGGAAGCGGAGAAGAGAGAGAGAGAGAGCGACGAAGCTGAGGAGAGAAAAGAGAGAGATAGGGAACAAAGAAAGGTTGGAGAGAAAGATAGTATCTTAAAAATAGGATTAGGGTTTGTAGGATAATTAATGAGAATGATGAGGTATTTTAGTCCTTTTACGAGACAGTCAAAGTAGAAAGATTGGTCAATTGGGAACAAACCCCAATTAGTTTTAGTTTGGGACAAAAAACACGGCCGAAAGCACTTGCATGATATAAATTTAAAGACCATTATATCAATATGACACGAAAATTTGGTACTAAATCAATATGATACAAACCATACATTAAGAAAACTAAAGTTTATGTCATACTGATCAATAAGAAAGAATTTGTGTCATGTTGATCAATGGATGAAAAAAAAATGATTATTTAGGTAATTTTCTTAAAACTTAAGTATGTAGTATGTATATTTTGTGGGGCTGTTTATTCAATTTTCTTTAGAATTTTCAGACACAAAACATGTTTACTCTAGGATGAGCTTGATAAAGAATGGATCAGATCCAAATATTGTTCTATTAGATTTCTAAATGAGCGGTGGATGGGCTTGTGACACTGATAAATTTTTATTAACAGATAAATTGGGATGTAGATAAGTATACTGTATAGGGGTGGCAATTTGTGTCACATGTCGGGTTCGTGTTGTGTTAGAGCCGTGTCGATTTTTTTCTTCCCCCGACCCGAACACAACCCGCGACACGAACACGACACGAACCCGTCACGGGTTGACACGATACGAACCGAAATTGACCCGCGACACGAAATTGACTCGCGACATGAAATTTACCCGAACTTGACGTGAAATTGACACGAAAAGTGACACGAAAAAAATAGGTCCAACCCGAACACGACCCGTTTTTTTTTTTTTTTTTTTTTTTGTGTCAATTTTTCCCAATCCGAACACGACCCCCCCCCCCTATTTTTCCCAACCTGAACCCCTCGAAATTCATGTCGTTTTCGAGTCGTGTTGTCGTGTCGCGATCCGTATTGTCACCCCTAGTATACACCATACCTTGAACAATATATATGTATTAAAATAGCTTAAAAAAATGTAAATTCAGTATTATATACGAGAGGATTTACACTCTATCTCTTATAGATTATAATGAAGTAAAAAATACATAAATTTAATACCTGTATCATTGAATTTTAAAAAATACTTAAAAAAACATATAATACAGAATGAAAAATTTTCTCACACTAAAATCAGTAAAATAGAGTTTGAAAAAAAGTACCATGTTTGAACTATAAAAATTGAAAACAGAAAAAAAAAAAAAAAAAAAAAGTATAGGAAAAAGAAATGCATTTATGTACTAAACTTGTGTATACAATTTTGGTGAAAAGTACACATGTTTTACTTAATTTTGGAAAAATACGAAGTATTCTAATGTTAAGCTCAAAAATACATATATTTAGTTCGGAAAAAATAATTCACACGCGCGCGCACATATATATATATATAGGTTTAAAATTGCGAACATAAATTACAAACTAAAAGATAGAAACGATTATATAGAAACCTCTAGCAAAAAAAAAAAAAAAAACACAAACTGACCATAAAGAAAGAAAATTCCCTACACAAAATACAGAGAACAGGGTCGTTGATATATAAATAAATTTGTTTGAGGAAGTCACTATCTTTAGGAACATTTGTTTTTAGGGGTCAGCAGATTACTTCGTCCTTTTGTGGTATTTAGATTAGATTAGAATATTCGTTTATCATATTCCTATATTATGTACGTTTTTTCCCCCCATTTTTGAGTTTGAAGTTGTATATATGTCTAAATATGTACGTGATTCTGATCTATTAGAACTACGAATGGTTTAAATAAGAACTCTTAGATTTTGTTTGGCATTTAAATTTAACTCCAACTAAATTGATTTTTTCATCTCAGTTTTTCACTTTTTTTGAAAAGTCAATAAAACTTATAACTAGTTTTTGAAAAGTCAATCAACTCCAACTTAAAAATTTCATCTCCAATTGACGAACCAAACGAAAGTTTAGATTTTTAATTTAATAATCTTTTTAGGTTTTTAACAAATTAAAATACACGATTCTAAAATGAAATACAATAATTGATTTTATCGATTATGTGTATTACTTTTTGCTCTGCGGTTATATGAGCTTATTCATTTGGTCATGAAGATTGCATAACTACTGTTGGAAAGTTTAGATTAAGTAGGTTTGTGATGATAAGTCCGCATGTGAACTTGGGTGTCTTTTTTTTTTCTTCCTCTTGGGAGATGAATTTTTATATTTAGGGCCTTAACTCTTACACGTTTATAATTGATAAACCTAATCAAACTTATATTAAAATGAAAAAATATACAAACTAAATAATATTTAATAATATATTAAGATCTTATCATAAAAATCTTCCTTGTACATATGCCTGTATTTTCTTTTGTTGCAGTTGATGGTGCGTGTTAACACCATTAATATTTTATAAGGATGCTTGGAGATTCAAAAACTCATTTTTATTTATTTTAGAAAAATTAATAAAATTTTTAAAAAATTAACTTCGACCTAAAAAGCTCGATTTCATCTTATACACCAAACGCATGCTTTGGTCTCCTTTAGCCAACAGGAAATGGATCCAAATGGCAAGTTTGAATCTTATCTATAACATTAAAAAAAATAAATAAATAAATAAAGTGGCAAGTTTGCATAAAGTCAAAACTGCCCACAGTTTGCATGCCAAAACCGTGTCCAATGCTATCATTATTTGTCGTATAAACAGTTGATGAGATAATGTGGGCCATGTTTGGCCCATTTAGAAAGCTCTCTATCATACACACAAGTTGCGCACACAAACATAACACGAACAGACAAACATCTCGCCTAAAAGGACTAGCATTTTGTTACCGGACATATGCAACTACCTGTTCTTCTCTGCTCCATAGAGATTTGGTACAACTTTCCTGTTATAAATTTTTTTGCGAAGGTCTTGGGTCCGGTACTGCTCCTGGTTCGGTGCCGACGTGGATGGGTTTGGGGGTCAGGCTGGTAACACTTGTTTGACGGGGGGAAGTTGCTCTAGCTGGAAGGAAGTTAGCAATCGGAAGCATATTTTAAATGAAAGAAGGGCTGAATGGTAAATGTAACTTGGTTTATAGGTGTGAGGAAATTAAATAGCAAATGGCAATAGGAGAAATGTGTAATCACGGCTAAATAATGTATAATCGGGGAAAATGCAATGTAAACAGATGGTATAAGCTATGTGAAATGGTAAATGGATGTCGTTGGTAAGAGGAAATAAGTGTTTGATAATGTCGTTTGGAGAATTTTGGTTAGCAGTAAAGAAAAAAGATAGTGATTAAGCAGAGGTAAATATTCGTAGAGTTGTTGTTGGAATGGGGATATTTGGCATTTGCAATTGGGCAGGGAAGTTGTTACTAGTGTTGCAGATCAGAGATATGAATAGGAAGGAGAAATCGGAAGAAAAATATTTGTGAAGAGATGCGAAGTCAAGGATGCGGATAAATTTGTAGTTGAAGGATAAATTTGTAGTAATATTCCAGAAAAAAACAGTTGCAAATCGAAGATTGGCCTGCGATCATCTTCAACTGGAAATGGAGATCAAACCTACAATAAAGTAAGATGTTATTAATTTAATATGTATAATCATGAAAGGCGGAAATGGAGATCACATCTACAATAAAGCAAGATGTTATTAATTTAATATGTATAATCATGAAAGGCGGGAATCGAGAGTAGAGTGATAAAAAAAACATGCATATAATGAAAAATCTTCTAAGTGGATTATTAAGTAAGTAGCAAAAAACTATATGAACCGAATGTTGAAAATTATGTTGTTATAGATGAATAGTGGGACTGTCCAGTCAGTTTGCAAGAATGTGATTTAAAGTCTTATGGTATGTATATATAACAGGCATGTACCCAAAATTTTAAATAACGAATGTAAACATAGGAGGCAGAGTAGTGTAAAATGGTTGGAATATGATATGTAACCTGCACTGTTAGTCTATGTTTGTTTTAGGGTTTATCAAAAGGCATGAAATCGTCGACAAGTTGGGTATGTAGTCAGCTTCCTGGGAGGAACTGGTAATATTATTTCTACGTGCTGAAATAGTTGTCTCTTGTTAAATGGCGAGAGAAAACCACAGCAATGGCTTACGAGGATACCAGTTGAAAAATTCTATCGAATCTAGTTAGGAGCTCAGTTCCATGTTCCGTATCTGAGAACGTGTAAATCCATCATAGTTTTTAATCATACAAAATATAATAGTACTTATTCATTCTTTTTATTCAATAGAGAGATTCACGAATAGAATCTGTTTCGGATACTTTTAGAAAATCATTTATAAAAAGAAAATTTATCAGAGTGGAGATGGATTTTAGACTACAAAATGGGAATGATGTCTGGGTTATGACTTGGTGTAATTGAGTATGATATTGCATGTAAAATGAATCATACTTGTTCAGTTTAGACTAATAACTTAAGAAGCTTAAAAAAAATAAAAATAGTAATAATAATAATATTTAAGTTTTATGCCTAATAATCCAAGTGCTTCATCAAGATTGTTTTACACAGTAATGTACATACATTGAAAACAAATCTTTTCCACAAGCGTTAAAGGCAGAGGAGCAAAATGACTAAAAAGAAAAAGAAAAAGAAAAAATGAGTGATGAAAGATATGCATTTAACCAATTGTAAGTTCACATACGTGGCAAATTTGGAGCCAACTCAAGTACTTTTATTCTTCTTTTAAAGGAATTAACTAAGGAAATTGTTTGTGGACATATATAGTAAAATTAAAGTATGTTCAAAGCATACCTACCAATTTATGGAATTTAAAAATGAACTAAATGTAAAGCAAGTTTCGTTATTTAAATCATAAAAATTGCTTCCAACTCCCCTATAAATTGAGCTCAACTTCACTTATTCAAACAACAAGAATAACAACAAGAGAATAAGAGGAAGAAAGAGAGAACAATGGATCAAAGTCACCCAAAAACCATTGAAGCAACCTTAAAAAAAAAAAAAAACAAAAAAACAAAAAGGGAGAGATTAAGAAAAAACAAGAAAGTAGTGTAAGGCAACCATATATGATTTACAACAAAAGCCCTTACGCATAAGGGAGTTAACAGATTAATAAAAATCATGTTAATATTCACTGAAAAATCAAAAGAATAACCCTTTTAAGTGTTAAATTCATTAGTAACAATAGAGAGTCTAAATTCTATAGCAGTAGAATGAACAATCCATCTCCGGTTAATTAATCTAAACTCATAAAAAGTGGGAATCATACTCTTCCCAGCCATCCCTGTAACATCAGCTGATTCAGGTATTACATCTACTATTAATATTTAATCTTCTATTAAATATGATCACGTCCAATTATCTTTTTCTCTATTGTTAGTTTAATTGTGTTGGTATACTTAAGAAACAACAGATTTATAGTAAAATTATATATATGTATTTGTGTGTGTGTGTATATACACACACACACTTGTTAGTTTCATACATTCACGTCTACGCTCAAAGACATTAAACTAATATTCTATTCATTATTGTTGGGGATTTACATACCTATTTAAGTATTATTTATTTAAGTATTGGACTAATGATAAATAAGAATTTACCATTAATCTCATTATTTTAATGTTGAGAAGTCACATACGTGTTTGAATATCTTTTTATCCCAAATATTGAAAGAAATTAGTAAAGTCCCATGCATGTTTGCTATTATGCTTGCCCATGTAACGTATGCATATATATATATATATATATATATATATATATATATAGAGGGACGTAGGGAGAGTGGGCCTAGTGGGGTTAAGCCCCCGTCAACTTTTTTTTTTTTTCTTTTTTTAAAAAACTTGTCTATAATGTTAACTGAATTTTTTATAATAACCTCCCTTAAAAATAAAAACTTGTTCAAATAATTCTCTTATCACTCATGATATAGTTATAACTCTCCTAAAAAAAATTCCGGCTTCGTCATTATATATATATATATATATATATATATATCCACATACACAATTGACACATTAAAATAATGTTTGGATTACCTAAAATTACTATATAAATTTATTATAAGATTCTCTTTAAGAAGAGATAAAAAATTAGTCAAGTAAAAAGGTTGGTAACATTCTAATAATGAATAGATTTACTAATAGCATACATTCAGTTTTGAAAGAAAATTAATATTGAACTAATCGTAAATAATATTCTCGAATATAAAATTGATTAAGAAGACTCCTTCTGAGTCACTTATATTGGACATTATTTGAATATTTGCATTTAGACATTAACTGAACATTTATGCTAGACATTATTTGGACCCCATTGGACAAACAAAGTTGACATTTTCCTAAATTTATGACCAGACGAATGGACCTGAACTATTAACCCAGGATTATGACCAAACTAGATTATACCCAAACAATATGGAACATGGACACAATAATGACCAAATGACATTTTAATCCATAGATTATTTATTGAACTATAACTGATTCTTTTATAAATTAATATATAATTAACTGATTCGTTATTTTTTTTATATGCTTATATCTTTTATATGCTTATTTTTTTTACTTGTTTAGTTATTTGCTTATTTACTTATCCATATTTTCTTTCTCATTTAAAGAATTATCATGACTTACGCGTTCTTCGTTATACTCATACTTATTCTTAGGGCTTGTTTTGGGTTTCTTTTAAACCCAAATATTTTCACTCAGTTTTTGTCTTTTTCTGAAAAAGTTTTTTGTCTTTTCTAAAAATTCAAAAAAAGTTACTATTGAAACTAAAAAATTTCAACTCAAACTCATTCACCAAACTCCCCCTTATCCTTATTTATTTTTTTCATTCTATGGAACTTATTAGTTTATAAATAATCATAGCTCAAACATTTATTTCGGCTTACTATGCGCTCAAAATATTTATAATATTTTTTTGTAACAACTTCAAAATTTACAATATTAATTCTCTTCCTAAATAGAGAATTAAATTGTAAATTTCACCATTAATAACATTTTTAAATTGGTGACGAGAAAATAAAAATATGATGTTACTCCCATTTTCTATTTTAAGTGGGATTTTGTGAAAATTTTATGTGCAAAAATTCATTATATATATAATGAATGAATAATTATAATTTTGTGAATTAAATAAGTGAATTTTATGTCATGTCAAGATTTATGTACTAAATTAAATTTAACAATCCTACTACAATCTCAACAATAAATAAAATAAAAAGGGTTTAGGGGAGTGCTCGTGCACCCCCCCAACCCCACCCAGTGGGTAATTACCCACTGGGCATGGCAGTGGGGACTATAAGCCCACTACCAGGAAAAAAAAAAAATTAAAGGAAGGTGTCCCGTGCACCCCTCCCCTTGCTCAGTGGGCCGTTGGCCCACTAATCAAAGCAAGCAGGTAGTGAGCTACTTGCCTGTTGCCAGTAAATTAGCATTGATCTGAAAAAAAAAAAGATTTTTTTTTTCCAGAAAATAGGCTGCACAAGATGGGGTTCTTGAAAATTCAAAATCCAACCTCTAAACAAGCAAAATAAAATTGAAAAAACAAGAAATAAAGAATGATTACAATATAAGATGATGGACTACTTGAATGATTACTTACTAAAACCACTTAGAAATACATGAAAAATCACCAAAACAAGCTTCCAACTTATCCTCTTCAGCTGAGCACGTTTTTTGAGAGATTAAAATCCAAAAAAGTTCAATTTTTAACCCATAATAAGGCTTGGTTATAAAATGGTTTTGAGGTAAACCAAAAACCACTCTTTTCTCTTCAAAAAAAAAAAAAAAAAAAAAGAGCCATACAAGCAAAGAAAAAGTTTCCTCTTTTCCTCCCTTCATTGTGGACGAAATTTGTGGCTAAGCAAAGCCAATATATATATATATATATATATATATATATTCTTCATCTCCTTCCATCCACTACCAATATCATTTTTTAACAAGTAGAAATAGTCATTCCAAGTATTTTCCAAGGTAAAAACCTATATTTTTCCACTTGTTTCCTAGAAAAAAAAAATGATGTTTTAAAAATATTTTTAAAGTGATGTTTTATCTCTGTTTTAGCCCCCTACCTCAAGAATCCAAGAGTGGTTCAAAGCCTTCAAGTAGAGCTAAAAACCCACTACTTTTTTAAGAGGAAAATGACTTGTAAACTAGTGGTTTACCAAGTTCTTAATAACTTTTATTTCAAAATGTGTTATTACAAATATGCAAATCTTGGCATGGTAAATGGTTAAAATGTTGTTTTGCTACCAGTGAGATAATATTTGTGCTTGCCATGATTTTAAAATGGCTAGAAAACATGATTTGTGTATGAAATATGATCAAAAGTATGTTTATGTGATTTTTATAATTATATAACATGGAATGAGTATTGATGGATGAGAATAGGACATTATGGCATGTTGATATGTTATGTCCTTTGTTTGATGGAAGCAAGAATGATGAGGAAAATATTTCGACGTCACAAGTAGGCTAGAATAAGAATTAATGACCATTAAGTACCAAAAATAATATTTTGACATAAATGTTAATAAATTGGAAAATGATAATTTGAGTGGGATTTTCATACTCATGTAGAAGAACAGAATATTAAGCAATAAGAAGAGCTCAAGTTTGATCATAAATAAAAATTTTAAAATGACGATTTTGCCCTCAAGGTGTAAAATCATAATTGCACTAGCCTAGAGACTTTATTTGAATCCTAAACTTTCCAGTCTTGATTAGAGACTTAAAATAGACCTTGCTGCAAATTTTCGTGATAAACGGATAAGAAATGACCAAAACACCATTTTTGGGGTCAAAACGCAAGTCTAGAAAAATTTAGGGTAAAAAACATAAATAAAAAAACCTTTTAAAAATGAGTCATGATCCTGTGAGAACACTTTATAAGCACATTAAGTATAAAAAACGTGAACCCAAGGGGATTGGGAACTAATTGGGGCTAAATAAGGACTAAAATGCAAAAAATAAATAAATAACGGTCAAATTATAATCTTCTTAGACTATAATTAGACAACATCATTGTCACCCTTAAAACAAAATATTAAGCTAAATAAATACAAGAAATAATATGGTTTATGTTATAGTCAAATGTACGATATTAAAAGACATAAAGAGGGCTTAAATGTAATACTTTCATTTGATTATGTTTAGAAATGTAATAAGTTACGAAATCCAATTTGAGAGCTTAGGGGCACTGTAAACATTATTATGAGGCTCTAGGATAAATTTTTAAAAGTCATCCAATAAGTCTAGATTAAGAAGAGTATGTCTAGTGACAAAATTGTAATTTTACCAAACTAAGGGGTAAAATGGTAATTTGATGGGGAGAACGCTTTGGGTTGTAGGTAGAGGTTTTGTGGACCTATAAAAATGCAAGAGAGATTACTAAAAGCTAAGGTCAAAAGATTTAACAAGTTTATGCTTAATAATACTTAAATCACCAAAATAGGGGTAAATTAGTAAATTAGTACCCGAGAGCTCGGTGACGAGAAATGAACCCGCCACTAGGCTTGCTGAGATGCCATGTAATTGTTGACCAAAACTTGATGAAGACAACAAAGTGTAATGGGCCTTAACGGGTCGAAAACAATAATAAGGACAAAACACTATTTGAAAATGGTTTAAGCCAATTATAAGTAAATGAGTCGTTATAGACCAAATAATCCTACAGCCTATAAAAATGGCCTAATATGATGTTGAAAAATCATGGTAATCCATTTTTGTTTTGCTTGTTTAGGGGTTGGATTTTGAATTTTCAAAAATCCCCCTCTTGTATAGCATATTTTCTATATAAAAAAAAAAAAAAAAAAAATTCGGATCAATGCTTATTTACTGGCAGCAAGCAGGCAATGCTAGCTCACTGCTTGCTTGCCATGCACCCCTCCCTTAAAATATATATATATATATATATATATATATATATTCTGGTAGTGAGCTTAAAAGTCCACTGCGTTGCCCAGTGGGTAATTACCCACTGGGTTGGGGGCTGCACGAGCACTCCCTTGAACATTTTTTTAAAAAATTTTAAGATTGTAGTATAATTGTTAAATTTAATTTAATTGGTAAATTTTGTCATGACATAAAATACGTTTTTTTAATTCATGAAATTATGATTATTCATTCATTATGTATATAATGAATGTTTATACATAATATTTTCATAAAATCTCAATTAAAATAAAATCTCAATTAAAATAGAAAATGAGAGTAACATTATATTTATATTTTCTCATCATCAATTTAAAAAAAATGTTATTAATGGTAAAATTTACAATTTAATTCTCTATTTAGGAAGATAATTAATATTGTAAATTTTAAAGTTGTTACACGTGCCTAAAAAACTAATAGGTAAATTGTTTTAATAAGTTGTAAATTTCATACTTGATTTCATCAAAAGAAGAAAAATTTGAATTCATCCATTCTCAATTAAATAAAAAAAAGGGAAAAGATTGGGTATAAACAAGTATTTAGTTGTCATTTGATTGGTCTAACTTTTTTTTTTTTTAAATTAAAAAATGTCCTAATGGACATGAATGCACGTACCCAACATATCTAGTATTCATAACTAATGTATAAGTAACAAAGAAAAGAATAAAAAACTAAATTATACTAATATCTATTATTTTTTGATATGATTTGCTTCCGTATCCTTATTATTTATTGACTTTAATAATCGCGAGAAAGATTGTTTTATATCATTGCCTTACTAAAATGATAAAAAAGAAAAACAGTTTAAGCAATAAAACTATATAAAATGACGATCGATTTTACCTCTCATATAAATCAGTATATTCTTATGGGAAATTTTGATTTTCGTGAAATGCTTCGTTTTGTGAAATTTACTAATTATATCTTAAAGAGTAATGAAACCATAAACTCAAAAAAAAAAAAAAAATAATAATAAATAAATAAATGAAAAAATAAAAACTAAAAATAAAATAAGAAAAACTTAAAAGATGATTATTTCTTTTGCATAATGAGAAAAGCTTATCAGGAAGTTACCTACCATTTATCTTTAAGTATTGACTTGAAACCACATAGAAATTTACAATTTGATAAGGCAATCAAATGAGTGGTCCCGAATAATCTGTGTAGTACAGTGAGGAAACAAGGTCATGTTTTCATACATATATAAAGAGTGGATATAAATTTATTGTTCATTTTGATAATCAAACACACACTTTGCTTTTTTTTTTTTTCCTCCTCACAGCAACACACTGTTAAGGTGTTTTTTTTATTTTTTAATTTTAATTTTTTGTCCTTCCTCACCATCACTGTAGCTGATATTTTCTTTTTGACTCTTACGTGTTGTGCTCTTGCAAGAGCTCTGAAATTTGAACTTAAAATAAGACCATTTAATTCAAATTACAATTTTACCATATTATAACTACACATTTATTATTTTTTAATTTATTATTTTTTCAGTACAAAATTTTTAAAAAGAAGAAAAAATACTAGTGTTTTTTCAGAAATAATAGGCAAGTAATAACTTTTTTTACAGACATATTGACAGGAAATCAATTTACAATTTTTTTTTCTTTTTTAAACTTCAACCTGCATATCGATATGTACCTTTTTTTTTAATAAATATATTTATATTCACTTTATATTTAACTTAAATGAAATCCTTTTATATCAAAATTATGGGGTGTTTGGTGTGTAAGTTTGAAATGAAATTTTTAAGTTTAAATAGTAAATTTTTTTGAATTTTCAGAAAAGACAAAAATTTTTTTGAGAAAAAGACAAAAACTTTTTAAAAAAAAGATAAAAAAAAATTTAAAAATCTTAGTTTGAACTAAGACACCAAACTAACCCATATCAATCTGTTTGGCCCTCTCATTTGAACTTAAATTTTTCAGTTCAAATGTAACTGTAGTCGTTTGATCCAGCATCTTCATTTCAACTTCAATATGACCCGTTATACAGCAAATCAAAATGATATTACTGTTCATCAACTTTTTTCCTTTTCCATTTCGTTCTGCTGCACCATCGAAATCCGCATAAAATTAAAAGATTTTTATACTTTCTCTTTCTCTCTCTACTGTGGTTACTGCAAACCATTTTTATTGCTTTCTCTTTCTCTCTCTACTGTGGTTACCGCAAACCACCATATTCTCCCACCTCCTCGGGACTCCACCTCTCTTTCTCTCTCCTCCGTTTCGTTCCTCCATCCTTGTCCTTGTTTTTTTTTTTTTTTAAATTTAACTCAAATTTTTTTTATCAAACACTCAATTCAATTTAGGAGATAATTGATGTGTAAGATTGAGTTAAGATTTATAAGTTTAAATAGTAAATTTTTTTTAATTTTTTTGAATTTTCAGAAAAGACAAATAATTTTTAAAAAAAAAGATAAAAAATATGATAAATAAAGTACAGTTTAATTTAAACTAAACTTTTTATCAAACAAGGCCTTAAATTTTTTAACTTAAATTTTTACCAAACACTTATTTTTTAAATTCAACTTAACTTAACTCAAATTAAACTTAAAAATCTTATCTCAAACTCAAATACCAAACATCCTTATGCTTTCTCTTTCTCTCTCTACTGTGGTTACTGCAAACCACCATATTCTCCCACCACCTCCGGACTCCACCTCTCTTTCTCTCTCCTCCGTTTTGTTCCCTCCATCCTTGTCCTTGTTTTTTTTTTTTTTTTTTTTTTCGACTCAATTTTTTTTATCAAATACTCAATTCAATTTAAATTTTTTAACTCAAATTTTTTATCAAACACTTAGGGGGTGTTTAGTGTATAAATTTGAGTTAAGATTTGTAAGTTTAAATAGTAAATTTTTTTGAATTTTCAGAAAAGACAAATAACTTTTTGGGAAAAAGACAAAAAACATGATTAAAAAAATACAGTTTAGTTTAAACTAAATTCATGACCAAACAAGACCTTATTTTTTAAACTCAACTCAACTTAATTCAAACTAAACTTAAAAATCTTAACTCAAATTCAAACACCAAACATCCTTTAAATATAAAAAATTTCAATTAATATTATTTAATTAATATTATCAAATGAGTCACCTGAAGAATTTGGGTAGTACAATAAAAAAACAAGGTTATCTTTTTCTTTTCTAATGAAATGATAGTCCCCTCTTTCACACTTGGAATTTAACTAATAGTTACTTGGAAAGTGCTATGTGGATGTGGTTGCTATACATGTAAAATGAGGTACCTTACAGTAGTGGTGTTGTGAATAATAATAATAATAGTTGAATGGAATTATATATATATATATATATATATAATAATATTATTTTTTTCACGTTAGCCAAATTATCCGCACCACATGTTGGTCAACTTTTTAGCTCGGCACAGTTCAGACGTCATCGCACTACCCCAGCAGGATAAGATTTCCAGCTCGAACTTCAACCACCTGTTAATATACCTCGCTCAGTGTAATTGTCGTTTTGCGTCGGCAAAATCGCTTTCACATTTGTTGCCCTCATGCTAGCCAGCTATTTTGCTTTTAACTTTTTCATTTTTTATTTTCAATCCTTTTCTGCTTAATTCCCTGAAGTGGTTTCTCCTTTATTATAATTCAATAAATAAGCTGTTTAATTTCTTTTTAGATTTGTAAAAAGGGTGTTTTCTTGTGAAATAATGCCGACACAGCAATAACACAACCCCTAAACTTTCCCTTCTTTTTCCCCTGCTTGTAAGTCTGTTTCAAACAGAGATCTCACATTGTTCTAAACAACGTAAAACTAATGAGAAATGAAAAAATAATAATCATTTATAATGAATGATTGTTTTTATGTAAATTTTTTTAGAAAAGTGTTAAATATGCTATACAAAACACATGTCCCATGAACATGCTATATAAACACATGTCTCAGTTTAAGCAATAAAATTTATATAAAATGACGATAAATTTTAATCCTCATATAAATCAGTATATTCTTATGAAAAATTTTGAATTTCACGAAATGCTTTGTTTTGTGAATTATTTTCATGTTTTCCTGATATATTTACTCATTCTCTCTTAAAGAGTAGTGAAACCATAAACTCAAAAATAAATAAATGAATAAATAAATAAATAAAAACTAAAAATAAGATTAGAAAAGCTTAAAAGATGATTATTTCTTTTGCATAATGAGAACAGCTTGCCAGGAAGTTGCCTACCATTTACCTTTAAGTACTGATTTTTTCTTCCTCAGAAATCACATAGAAATTTACAAATTAATAAGACTACCAAATGAGTGGCCCCGAAAAATCTGTGTTGTACAGTAAGAAAACAAGGTCATCTTTTTCTTTCCCCATTTACTTTACTTTAATTTATTGACTACTTTTCCTAAACTTCCTTCTTTCACACTTGGAATTTAGCTAATAGGTCCTTGGAAAATGCTATGTGGGTTGCTATACATGTAAAATCAGGTACCTTTTTTTATTAAAGAATTTGGATTAAACTATTGTCTGTTAAAATTGGGATACACTTCTAGTTATGTTGGGTGTTCGTTCTTCTTGTAAGAAATATTGAGTTCGAGTCAATCTACTATATTGATCTGATTACCTTCACATGTTAGTACGTCACACAAAATATTTGTATGAAAATTCTAACCTCTCCCACATTTTCTCCTTATGTAAAAAGAATCTTTATTTCAGATATATGAAAAAACAACATTTTCTCCCGATATATATTTGAATTCTATTATGTTCCTTTTTAAAGTAGAATGGGAGGTTCTTTTTTCCCCACACACAAAAAATTAAACAAAATGCATGAGACGTAACATAATGTCTTGTATAAATGTAAATTAGCTATAGGTGCGAATTTTCTCTCATGAAATTCTCTCTCTCATTTCCCGTGTCTTTCCAACCAATAAAGGGCAGGTTTCCTTACAGTGGCGTGTGAATAATAAGAGTAATAGTTGAATGGAGTTATATATATTATTTGTTTTTTTTAAAATAAAAAAAGCACTTACTTTTCACTTTAGCCAAATTCTCCGCACCACGTGTTTGTCAACTTTTAGCATTCAGATTTGTTGCCCACCATCATTTCCCCTCATGCTAGCCAGCTATTTTGCTTTTAACTTTTTCATTTTTCATTTTTCATTTTTCATTTTTCATTGTCAATCCTTTTCTGCTTTATTCCCTGAAGTGCTTTCTCCTTTATTATAATTTAATAAATAAGCTGTTTAATTTCTTTCTAGATTTGTAAAAAGGGTGTTTTCTTGTGAAATAATGCCGACACAGCAATAACACAACCCTAAACTTTCCTTTCTTTTTCCCCTGCTTGTAAGTTTCGACAGAGTGCTCTCTAAACTTTCCTTTCTTCCCTTCCTTCCTTCCTTCGACAAAAAAATGGCTGAACTTGCTGCCGGAGCTTTGCTGTCTTCTTTGTTTCAGACGCTGTTTGATAAGCTGGCTTCTCGAGATCTGCGGAGTTTCTTTCGGGGACTCAAAGTGAACGAAGGGCTGCTGCGGAAGCTGAACATCGCGCTGTTGTCTGCCAACCAAGTGCTGGATGATGCTGAGGTGAAACAACTCACAAACCCAAATGTGAGGAAGTGGCTTTTCGAGCTCAAAGACACCATTTATGAGGCCGAAGATGTGCTGGACGAGATCAACTATCGAGCTTTGCAGTATGAGCAGAGAGGCAAACCGAGAAACAAGCCGTTGAGTAAGAGGCTCCAATCTTGTCTTAATTGTTTCAGTACGTTTGATGAAGCAATAGAACGTAAGATAGAGGAGATCCTTGATAGGCTCAAGCATATTGTTGAACAAAAAGACGTCCTCGGTTTACAACAAGGCGTCACAAGTAGGCTTTCGCAACGATTACCTGCTCCTTTGCCAGATGAGCGTTATGTTTATGGGAGGAATGATGATAAGGAGAAAATCATGGAGCTATTGCTGTCAGATAATGGTAGTAGTAGCAACAAGATCTCTGTGATTCCCATAACGGGCATGGGTGGCGTCGGCAAAACCACCCTTGCTCATCTAGTCTGTGAGGAAAGCAGAGTGAAGTGCCAATTTCCTATCAGATCATGGGTTACTGTTTCGGATGACTCCACTCTTTCTATAATAGCTAAAAGAATCATCTTCAAGGTTACCTCAAAAGAATGTACAATTGACGACCCCGTTGAACTTCAACTTGCGTTAAAGGAAGCATTGAGGGACAAGAGGTTTCTCTTAGTTCTCGATGATGTATGGGATGCGAGCTATGCTCAGTTGGAGCCCTTAATGAATTGTTTCCTATCTGGAGCACATGGAAGCAAGATCATAGTGACAACACGTAGTGATACTATTGCAAAGAAGATTGGAAATGTGCCTACATATCTCCTGCAAACAGTATCTTTTGATGCATGTTGGAAGTTATTTGAGAAGTACGTGTTTGAAGATGCAAGATCAGAGACATATCAAGAATTACATGCAATTGGAAGGGATATTGTTAAAAAGTGCCATGGTCTTCCTTTAGCTGTCAAGTCTCTCGCCAGTCTACTTCGCTCGGTGTCAGATCCAAAGGAATGGAAACAGTTATTGAGCAGTGACATATGGGAGTCGCAGTTACAAGGAAATCAGAGTAACGAAATTTTACCTTCTTTGTGGTTGAGCTACCATTATCTGCCTTCACACCTAAAGCGGTGCTTTGCTTACTGTTCGGTGTTTCCGAAGGATTATGCTATAGATGAATTTGAACAAGAAAACATAATACAGTTATGGATGGCAGAAGGTCTTTTAAAACCTGGAAATTCGGGAGAACTGGTTGAGGATGTAAGGAGAAAGTACTTCAAAGAGCTGGTATCAAGGTCATTGTTCCAACCACTATGCAAGGATGAATCAAGTATCTTAATGCATGACCTTATGCATGATTTAGCAGTGTTTGTATCGGGTGAATTTTCGTTTAGGTTGGATGACAAATCCAATGCTAAATTTTCTAGCAAGACTCGTCATCTTTCATATTCCAAAATTGATGTCTTGGAGAAACATGAAGGTTTATCTGAAGCTAAGAGTATTCGCAGTTGCCTACGAGTTTTATCGTCCTACGAGGAGTCATCAAGTGGAGTGCCACAGTTGAAAACGTTGTTGTTGGTAGGAGGATGCTTAAGAGCTCTTCGTCTATCTGGATGTGGTCTCACAGTATTGCCTGATTCAATTGGCAATTTAAAGCATCTGAGATATTTGGACTTATCAGATAATTTTAATCTTGAAGAGATACCCAACACGCTTTGTGGTCTATATAATTTGCAGACGCTACGATTATCACGGTGCACAAGGCTAACTCAATTGCCAGCTGACATGGGAAACCTAGTCAATTTACGCCACCTCTATATCGAACTAGTACATCTCAAGAAGATGCCACCTAATATGCGCAATTTGAAAGATTTGCAGACGCTAAGTAACTTTGTTATTGGCGAAAATGGAGGCTCCAGCATTGAGGAGTTAGGAGGGTTACATTTTCTATCTGGAGCACTGGAAATCTCAGGGCTTCAAAATGTTGATGGCGTTCAAAATGTTCGGGAGTCTTATTGTTGCAACTGTCGTGTATTGCCACCACTTGGTCAACTACCTTCTCTCCAAGAGCTTTACATTTATCGGTGTCATGGTGTGGAAAGAATAGGTGCTGAATTTTACTCTAATGGTAGTTTCTCCAATATTAAGCCGTTTAGATCTTTAAAACGGTTGGAATTTGAACATTTGTCAAAGTGGCAAGAGTGGTCGTTTCCTGAAAGCCGTGAAGATGGTGAATGTTTCCCTAGTCTTGAGTATCTAAGAATCTCAAATTGTTCCAAGCTAAATGTATGCTTACCGGACAACTTTCAACACTTTCTTTGTCTTGAAGAGTTGATAATTGAAGATTGCGAAGAGCTCCAACACTTTCTGGGAGAAGGGCTGCACACTCTGACTTCTCTCCATTTAGAAAGGCTTCCAAAGCTTGAAGACCTTGGTAAGGGCCTTCAACACCTCATCTCCCTTGAAAAGTTGAGTATTGGAAATTGTCAAAACCTTCCGTGCTTGTCCGAAAATGGGCTACCCACGTCTCTAACTTCTCTCAGTTTATACGAGCTTCCGAAGCTTGAAGACCTTGGCAAGGGTGGCCTTCAACACCTCATTTCCCTTGAAAAGTTGAGTATTGAAAATTGTGAAAACCTTCAGTGCTTGTCCGAAAATGGGCTACCCACGTCTCTAACTTCTCTTCGTTTATACGAGCTTCTGAAGCTTGAAGACCTTGGCAAGAGCGGCCTTCAACACCTCATCTCCCTTGAAAAGTTGAGTATTGAAAATTGTGAAAACCTTCAGTGCTTGTCCGAAAATGGGCTACCCACGTCTCTAACTTCTCTTCGTTTATACGAGCTTCCGGAGCTTGAAGACCTTGGCAGTGGCGACCTTCAACACCTCATCTCCCTTGAAAATTTGAGTATTGAAAATTGTGAAAACCTTCAGTGCTTGTTCGAAAATGGGCTACCCACGTCTCTAACTTCTCTCAGTTTATACAAGTTTCCGAAGCTTGAAGACCTTGGCAAGGGCGGCCTTCAACACCTCATCTCGCTTAAATATTTGGGTATTGAAAAGTGTGAAAACCTTCAGTGCTTGTCCGAAAATGGGCTACCCACGTCTCTAACTTCTCTTCGTTTATATGAGCTTCCGAAGCTTGAAGACCTTGGCAAGGGCGGCCTTCAACACCTCATCTCCCTTAAATATTTGGGTATTGGAAAGTGTGAAAACCTTCAGTGCTTGTCCGAAAATGGGCTACCCACGTCTCTAACTTCTCTCCATTTATACGAGCTTCCGAAGCTTGAAGACCTTGGCAAGGGCAGCCTTCAACACCTCATCTCCCTTAAACAGTTGAGTATTCAAAAATGTGAAAACCTTCAGTGCTTGTTCGAAAATGGGCTACTCACGTCTCTAACTTCTCTCCAATTAGTTGAGCTTCCGAAGCTTGAAGACCTTGGCAAGGGTAGCCTTCAACACCTCATCTCCCTTCAACAGTTGAGTATTGAAGATTGTGGAAAGCTTAACCTGCAGTGCTTGTCAGAATATGGCGGCTTAAAAAACCTCATCTCGCTTAAATATCTGGTGATAAGTGATTCTGAAAAGCTTCTGGGCTTGCTAGAAGAGGGATTGCCCCCATCTCTCACTTGTCTCAGGATCAATGGGTTTCAAAACCTTAGAGACCTGAATCGAATGGGCTTTCAACACCTCATCTCCCTTGGAAACCTGTTAATTTGGAATTGCGGAAATCTGCAGTGCTTGCCTGAACAGGGGCTGCCCTCGTCTCTTTCTTCTCTTGATATCTCTGAATGTCCTTTGTTGAATCCACTGTGTCAGAAAGGGATAGGCAGTTATTGGCATAAGATTTCCCACATTCCTTCTGTTAAGATCGACGGAATTAGCATTGCCTAGTGTTTTCGGCTATTTGGTTTCCAAATTTTCAGGTATTTTTCAATTTCTTCTTCATTTACCATTCATAATTTGTTGTTTTCATTCCTCTTGTGCATTTTGAAGAAATTACCGAGTCCGTGTTTTTTTTTCCTCAATTCAAGTGCTCTACAATTTTAACCTATTTTTCAAATTTTCAAGTTTTAAGTTTCCAAAACAATTCGTTGTTAAATTTTAAAAATATTGCAGATGGATTGCAATTGCCCACTCACAACAATTTCTCTTATAGGGTGTTTGGTGAATGAGTTGAGATTGAGTTGAGTTGAAATTTTTAAGTTTGAATAGTAATTTGTTAACTTTTTCAGAAAAGACAAAAAACTTTTTCAGAAAAAGACAAAAAAAGTACAGTTTAACTTGAGTTAAACTAGAGAACCAAACACCCTTTTAATTATGTGAAACTTTCTTTGTTACTGCTGGTTTATTCAATATCTGATCTGTTTTCTCTATTTTTCAAAATCTTTTATCTCTAGAATCTATTCAATTTGTACTAAATCTGTGCTCTGCAACTAAAAAAAAATTGAAAGACCACTCTTTTCGGTGATCCAGAAACAAAGATAGTTGACTTATTTCAATGTGAAGTTCAATGCTTTTTTGCTTATAGAACCAGTTTACTTTGTGCAGGTTAAAGGTCCCGGTTTCCACAAACTACAATCGTTATTTGCCGCTGAGATTTGCATCACAAGTTGATTTCCCTATCAATTCATATCTTTCATTGCCTATACGTCCTTGCGACTTTGATAGTCTTGATTCATTGCTTATTTTATGTTGGAATCTATCCGAGGTAATTGACGCTTGTTTTCCCTCTCTGGAAAGCAAAATGTCTACATTTTCTGTTAACATCTCAGTTTACTTTTAGGAGCTTCGTTACATTGTAGAAAACCTGTTTATATCGAACTTTCGAGATGTTGATTTTGTCGTTTGGCCTATTTGCAGATGATGGGGGGTTCTGGCCACTGACACTACTCATGTTGCCGCTCCTCCAAAAGTTGACTATGCCACTGACCATAGATGGTCCAAACGAAAATGGATTAAAGGCGGCATCTGCATCTGCTGTGGATGGTTTGGTTTAAAAGATTTGTGATCTAATCTTCAGCTACGCAAGAAGCATGAACAACTGAGAAAATTGTTTAACCAAAACCAGTTGAGTGCAATACCGAGCCTGAAATTCAAGGATTGAGGATATATATAAAGATGTGTAAATGACATATTTTTTTAGGAGGTATGTGCTGCATTACCTTGTATGATTAGAATATATTTGTGATTTATTGAATTTGTTTGATACTAATTGGTAAACACGTATATCTTAGGTATGTGATCTCTTTTTCTTTCATCAAGTCAACATGGCTAGACGATATGGTTTGCAAACCTTTCTCGTTTAGGATATTAACGGAGAATTAGTTCAATTTACTTATATATGTATATGTTTTGTATATGATCTGTCTTTTGAATTACTTGCTAAATAGATGGTCATTGTTTCATTTTAGTTTGGAATATTTGCAGTTAAATATGGTCTCGCCTTTTACCATTCATCCACAGCATCTTGCAATGTTGGCTCAGCAGCATCACTTCTTATGGCTGTGCTTCCTGGAATCGTAATTTCCATGGCAAATCCGATCAGTGAAAATTTACACAGGTAGATTGGAAAAAAATGCATATATTGTAACATTGATTCGTTTTTCTTTATCCTGTGAATTTCACATGTTGCTCCACTCTCTTCTGAGTCAGGGAAGGAACCTTAGGACCACCATATATCTAGTTGGGAGCTCTCATATTCTACTTGTTCCACAAAATGCGAGAGACTAGATGTTGAACCATTGATTGTCTGGAATTTCGACATACCTCATCTCTATTAAAGCGTGTAACTGTTAGCAACAAGAAACGCTGGTCTCATCTCTGGCTTCTTTTCATATCTTTGCAAATACTACGTTGGTCACGCGGTGTCAGAAAGGGATGGAGATTTTGAATTGGTGGAATTAGAATGATGATTGTTGTGCATTCACTTAGCTTTCCAAATCCCAGGTATTTGTTTTTAAATTCCTTATAATTTAAAGAACAATACTTGGTTTTCATTTAACTTAAAACTTGTTGTGGATCAAAAGAAAAAATTAATCAATTCGTGCTACTGCAGAAGCAAGAATTCCCTTGCAAATGTTGAATTCATAAGAAATCAATTATTTACAAATCTACCAGTTATGTAGTTCAAAAGCTTTTTTTTTTCTTCCATGTTGACAGATGCAGGGGGCATGAGGATTATCAGCTAATGCAGAACAAAAATGAAAAGACTCTTGTTACATTTTTTTTTTTATTCCGTTTGTATCGACGAAACTTGTTAAATTATCAAGTCTCTGTCCTTTTAAAGAAACTTGTTGACTATTTATAGTTTTCTGTTTGTTTGAATATAAACTGTATGACTGGTAGATATGAGTGTACTGTATTTTTTTGGAGAAATAGGAATTTGATTTTCTGTGGCTTCTAACTTTTTCTGCCGAAGCACCTGTCAGAATGTGCTAATTTGGACAAAGATGAATGTTCATTAAGGCTTGTTTTTATTTTTGTATGTTACTTGAAGACTTTTCCGAATCTCATTCCAGGTCTAATATAAAGTGGTGATTCCAGTATGCATGTCTTTTCATCTCTTCGGCTTCTTTTAGTAACGATACTCACGAACTATAAATTGAGCATATGCAGAATCACTCATTCTCTATAATTTGGCAGGAAAAAAGAATCACAAGTGAGGAAGTGTTCTGTGTTTCTCCTGAGCTGAAGGAGTTATAATTGATGCATTGAAAGCCTAATAGGTACTAAGCGCTATTGTACGATGATTTTTGCGAGTTCCTTAATCTTGTTTGAATTTAATTTTTCCTTCTTTAGTTGGTTGGATATGAACTAGAATGGGGCATTATGAATGTTTGCACTAAATTTATGTTTTTTTTTTTGTTTTTTGTTTTTTCATATGGATAGCTCAACTTCAAGTGCTGCGGCTTGGCAGGGTAAAATCTCCCACAAGAGTCCCCACAAGCACGGAAGTTGGATGTTGGTATGGTGTTGGCCATAGGTACTCCGATGCTTGACTTAAAAATGACAAGTGGGAGAATGCAGTTAGTGTTTAGTAGAAACCGTGCCTCTTTTTCCACCGGAATGGCACAGATTTATATTGAGCAGTTTCTTGATTAAGTTCGACTTGCAGGATTTGGATCCACCAGATCACACCATTTCCTGTGGAATGCATACTAAATTCTACACACCCGCATGTTCTCAAATCATCATCTTCCCACGTAACCCGTGAGTTTCGCTTTGGTGGTTGATGTTTAGAGACAATCCAAGAAAATACTACATCTTCGGTTTTTTTTATTTTTTATTTTTATTTTTATTTTTTCTGCTGTAATTATTGTACCATACAATGTCAGGTTAAGGATACCTCACTGGAGGAGACTTGTATGCTGTAAGTTTCTACCGTGGAACAGTACTTCGTGCAGGAGGTTTAATGATGTTTCTAGAACTTGATTCCTTACTTTCTCCGTCTTTAAGTTGCATCTAAGCCTTGTCATGTTACACTTGCTATAGATGCTAATGCTAAAAAGGGCTCTTTCTTCTTTGCAAATCTTTGAATATCCTTTGATGTTCCGGCCATGGTGTTAGAAAGTGTTGGAGATTGTGAGAATTATGGGTAATAGGATGATGGTTGTTGTGAATTCACTCAGTTTTCGAAATCTTTTTTTACTGTTTTTTCATTTTTATTTTACTTACGTATTAATTTTACTTTAATAAATGTATGTCAGCATGATCGCAATAAAATCGTTTCGCAAGCTACACAACAGAGCCCACAAGCATGGAAGCCATGGATGATCATTGGGTGCCAGCAACAGGTACGCTGATGCTCTAAGTTACGTTGATGATCAATGGGAGAGAGAGAGAGAGAAAATAGATGCAATATATAGGAGCGTCTTGATCTTGTCCAGCCTGTAGGTTTTGATCTACCGGATCACAAAATTTTGGTGCAACATCAGGCGTGCGATAAATTCTCTTTGTCGGGCCATTACGCATACGCTGCATGTCCTCTAAGCATAAAAGGCAGGTTTATATAGACAATTCAAAAGAATAGCTCTTTTCTTTTTTTTTTTTAATTCAATTTTTAATTTCTGTTTTCTTTACTATTTATCCTACAATATCAGGTGGAGGGTACCTTACTGGAGTCGTCTTGTATGTTCCAAGTTTCTAGTGTTGAGCAGTCCTTTGTACAAGAGATTTACAATTTTTTCATAAATGGTATTTTTATTTTTCGTCGAATAGTAATTTAAACTAGGTTCCTTCTTTTTTCTATCTTTAAATTGCACTCAAGTCCTGTCACGGTAATTTCCATATGCAGATTGACTTCGAGAACAATCTCACACATCATCATGTTGCACTTGTTCCGATCGCTAAGTGAAAAATTACTAATAATTGCCATGCCACCTGGCCAATCTTCTTTGAAGGACTGTCTGTCTGTATAGGTTTGATCTTCTTCCATTGGTATGATCTTCACTATCGACAGAGAAAAGTGGGCACAAGGTTTTAGAGTCCTTTGTAGTTGTTCATGTGATGACGTTATTTCTTATGCACTACAATCTGCAGTGACGACATTATCATTGTCGTTTACCAACTATATGGTCCAACCAGATAAATGGTCGCCAAAGCGCCCCCCCTTGTTTTTTGGAACCAAAGACATGCTTAATAACAAAGAAGTTTACCAATTAATGTAAACTAATATAGAACTCCTGTAGGAATCTAGGTGCTAAAGTTAGACAAAATTTACTAAATTTAGGGAAGGGTAGTTGCTAAAGTTTGACAAAATTTACTAAATTTAGAGAAGGGTAATCTTTGATAGGTGACAATTGGATTTGGAAGGGTGCGGATTTAATCCCGTATTTAATATATATATTAAAAAAAAACTGCATATTATTAAAAGTTAAAAAAAAAAAAAAAAAAAAAAAAAGCTTCCATTTTGAGGCTTTGCCTTTCGTTTGTTATAATTGGTGGTGAAACGTAACTTTAAAAAGAAAAGGTTCACGAAACCATCTGTTCCCCAATCATCGCTGAGTACTTCCCATATATATATATATATATATATATATATATATATATATCTCTTAAATGCTTCCATAATATATACGTACATTATTACAATTTACAAATGTGAGATATGAGGAGAGACTTTTTTATCAGCTTTACCTGCTAGCTAGCAGCTTGGATGATGGGTTTACAAGACATTAAGCATTGTTTGACGTTTGAGCCTTTTTTTGAGTTTGTGTCATTTTCTACTCATTACTCGCAATGAATTCTGGGTCCAGATCTGACCAGCTTCACACATTAACTTTTATGATTCTATAGAATCATGTTTGGTGGACAAATTTTTTATTTTTATTTTTTTATTTATATATATATTTTTAAGACTTGTCGCCTTTCTTAAAGATCATTGGACGCGACCAATGACGATTAAGGTTGAGGTATACATATAGGTACGAATTTTTGGGTTGTTCGCTTGGTATGAAAGGTAAAAGAAAAATTGGAGTAATTCGCTCAATTTTCTGTTTAATTCTATATATATTTACAAAATAAATATAAGGAGTCTAGTCAGTATAGATAATAAAAACAGGATATATATAAAATCTTTTAAGTCTACTTGGTACTGATTTCTAATTTTTTTTAAAAATCACATACCTTAATAAGTTCGCATGTTACAATTCAATGACTAGTTAATTGTATAAAAGATATTTTAAAATTATATCGATAAGATAAGATAGCTATTCTTAAATTTATAAACACTAAAAAGTAAATTAGATTGTTTTCATTTTCACTTTTTAATAAGTAGGTAAACACTAGAAAGTATATCCATAAACTACATTCTGAAACTTATTATATTTATTTACAATTTGATTAACGCATCCTTTTTATATTTCTTCTTTTCCCTTTTTTTTTTTTTTTTTTGGATAACTGGTATTTCTTCTTTTTTATTGGGTACAACATTTTGAGAGAAGGTTAATTACTTGAGGATATTATGGGGGAACATAGGGATTGGATGAGTAAAAAAAGTGGTATTCATAAACTTTTGGTATAGTTCATGCACTGAGGCATTTCCCACGCTACCATGTTTCAAGCCATTTAATCATCCCCCCCTTCAAACCTTGTGTGCTTTCAGCTTTAAACTTTATTTAAAAAAAATATATAGTGAAATTAGTTCAATTTACCGTTTTTAAACACTTACTTTAAAAAGTGGGCATAATTTTTTTTAAATGACAAGTGATTGTTGAAATGTTGATGCGCTAGTCATAGATATGTTCATCAATAGATTATTTCATTAACATTGGTTTAGCATATATTGATATATCGATCATTCTATGATTGATTAATCATTTTTAATAAAACGGTTGTTTTCATAATTAAGAAAAACTTCAACTTTTTGATTTAAAAATGTTTTGAAAAAAAAAAAGCCATTTTACCATTTACCAAAAATAGTAATTATCACCAAAGGACGATCATTTTTTTCAGTGGTTGGAGATTGGTATCTAAGATTATGTGAGACTCTGTTTCATGATCAAGTCCCAATAAATTTACATGTTATGGCGTTTCATTACTATTGCTGAAACTTTATATATGATATCTTTATTTGACATATTCATAATTTTTATTTTCCCTCTCACTCTGGTTTTTTTTTTTTTTTTTTTTTTTTAAACCATTACCTTAAAGGCGTTCCTTTTCTTTCTATTTTATTTAGCTAGGTCCATATTAGTATAATTAGTCTCTGAATTCTCTTATCTCACTACGTTATTGAACTTTTTTTTTTTTTTTTTTTTATCTCACCAATATTGATCCTTGAACTCTTACTTTATACTTTTATTTGTCCCTAAACCAACAAGGATAAATATAGAATTTTTACCAACTTAATTAGTTATCTTAACCAAACAAAATAACAATAGCAATATCAATAATAGTTCAGCAACCATATATTGGTTCTTTAGTAGTAGAAGAACACAATCATGAGAATCAAGTCTTTTAATATTGGGATATTAAGAAACCTTGCAATTTTTTAAAACTAAATAATATGGCAAGAGAACTGTTACTTTTCAACTCAATTACCACATTATTTAGTACAAAACATATGATAAATAAATTAGAATCTCTTAACATTTTTATTCACCAAATGTCTTATATATATATAACGAGAGATATAGTGTATGATATCTTGATACGTTTTACTTCACTTGAAGTATGACTTTTCCAACATTGGAGCCGGTGAAAAGTGATTCAAGGCTTTCCAAGAACTGATCAATTCCATGGTAGAATTTGTGCTTAGAACTAATCCTGCCTTGTTTTGCATAGCTCACCATTTCCTTAACAAAATCATCAAAACGTTCCAAATAAGAACCCACCAAGTAACCTTGTACCTTCACCTCCTTACCCACCATATTCAGCAGATTCCTCACCCCCTCTCGGCCGGTCCAAACCTGCACATGATAATTTTCATTCCAAGCAAATTACATAACTAGAAACATAAACCGAAAAAGACAAACCCGCCTCCCCGGATAAGTCATGAAACCTCGGATCTATAACAATGTGAGTGAAACTAAATCCACTATTCATGCAAAATTGATGATCAAGTTAATAAATTTTTTTTTTTTTTTTATTACCTTATTATAATCAGATATCATGCCACAAACCGGAATTCTTGCATACTTGTTGACACGGTTAAGGACAGCCTCAAACATTTTACCGCCAACATTATCAAAATATAAATCAATACCATTAGGGAAGTACCTGTAAAAAATTAAAATTAAAAAAAAAAAAAACACGCTTGTATTGTATTTTACGCATTTTTACAAGCACAAAAATAGTTACATACCTAGCTAAAGCCGCATCAAGATCTGTTTCTTTCTTGTAGTTGAATGCATCATCATATCCAAATTCATCCTTTATGAGCTTTACCTATTTGAATTATATGAGCACAAACTGAACTCTTAATACCACTTGTATGTTTAAAGAGCATTATTTGAATTTGTTTGGAAAATATTCTAATTCTATCTAAATGTACTGTTAATTTTGTGAAGGCTCAAACTTTTTTTTTTAAAACTTTTTTAATAAAAACTAAAACTACATATAAATGTCAACTTAAGATGAGTATGTTTTTAATATGAATTATATTATGTAATTCCAAATAATACGCACACATGTACTTCTAAAAATGGCGAGTTTACCCTAAGTTTTTTAATTTTTTTTTTCAGTCAAGTTCATCATGCATCAGCTTGGCCTTCAGCAAATTTATACATTTCATAACTTTTGGTCTACTTAATCACCCGAATATAAAACATTATTTAGGTGAATTAAGAAAGCTAAGTAATATGGAAATGTTGTTATAAGAATTGCATCAAAAGGACATAGTCGAAAAAGTCTGATCATATCTAAGAAGTGGAATCAGGCGTCACCACCATGGCAAATACAATGGACGAAATTTAATCCTTATATTGTACAATATTTAGGGTTTGTTTGGAGTTTGAATTAAGTTTGAAATGAGATGGAATTTTTAAGTTTGAATAGTATTAACTTTTGAAAAAGTAGTTATAAATTTTATTGATTTTTCAGAAAAAGATAAAAATTGAGATAAAAAAGTACAGTTTAGTTGGAGTTAAACTTTCCAACCAAACAAACCCTTAATTAACACATTAATGGCTGAAACTCATGAGTATTAGTACTAGGGAATAATTTTTTCTTTAGGGAAAAAATATGGGATTATATCAAATCATCAGGGTACCCTTTCAAATGTATAAATTTGCGGACCTACATTTCTTAAAGTTCCTATATAGACTTAGATCTCTGTTTTCAATTAAAACTTGGCTTTAACCCACGTAGGATAGTAGCTAATAAAAAGGAAAAGCACATGAATGACACAACTCAAAGACCATTACACTAACATGATACAAAAAATTAGCACTAAACTAACATAATACAAAATTAAAATAAAGTTAACTAAAATTTGTGTCATGTTAGTCAAAAATAAGGAATCTATACTATATTGGTTAATAAGTGGAAAAAGGATAGCTATTTAGGTAATTTTCTCCTAATTAAAATAATGAGTAGTTTGGAAACCTTGCTTTAGTGTTTGTGTTAAAAAGAACATAAAACAAAAAAAAAATAATTACAACAATGATTAAACTATAAGGTTCAAAATTTGAAAGTATTTTCATTTACGTATATAAAATGTTATAAATCTCATAACAAAAAAAAAAAAACTATATTTTTATGTCGTGTTTGGTAGGGTGGAAAAGAGAAATGAAGGAAGTGAGATGAGAGAAAAGTGAAGGGAAGTTAGTGGAATTAGTTGTTTGGTAGGGAGGAAAAGAGAAGAAATGGAGAATAGGATGGAAAAAGATTGTGGTGGGATCTACTTTTTTATTCCCTCAAAAAATAGGAGGAAAACTAAACTTCACTCTATAACTACTATTTTTTTTTTTGTCTCTGCTTTTAAAGTAAAGTAATATATATAAATAAATAAATTAGTAATTACATGACCTTTTTATTTTTTTTGTTTCCATGATACCAAACACTATAAAGAAAAAATAAAATCTTTCATCTATCTCTTATTTTCTTTCACTTTTATTTTTAATTTTCCTCTTGTTTTCTTTTCTTCTTACCAAACATAGGCTTAAAAGGACAAAAATTAGAAAGAAAAAAAGGAAAATCATAGACTATATGAATAAATCTGAACCAAAATAGAGTTTTCCACCAACAAGCACCACTGTATATAGTGTTGTGTTCAGATTCCATCATATATTCCTTGATTGACAAGAACCGACATTTTGCACTTCTTTTTGGTGGAGCAATTCACGACCATGCACTTATTTACTGGTTGGAGATGAAATTTTTAAGTTATAATTGGTTGATTTTTCAAATTTTAGTTATAAATTTTGTTGATTTTTTAGTAAAAAATAAAAATTGATATGAAAAAGTACAATTTAGTTTGAGTTAAATTTAAACGCCAAACAAACCTTAAAAGTTAAAAAGAAAGGTCCCCGGGTTTGGCTTTTCCAAGCCATCTACATATATAGCCATATTTCACCAACTTTTTTTGTTCAATCAGGACTACAAAAGACTACACATAGTTATAATCTTACTTTGAATTATAATTATAATGTTACTCTTAATGTACATTTTACATCTAAATAATTTAAAAATGGCATTTATAGTGATTAAAAAAATCAACACATCAATTAATATCTGTCAAATATTAAAATTCAATATTACAAATAACATTATATTGAAGATCAGTGATTTTTCTATCGAAATATCAAAATTTAATTTTAATATATAAATTTGACATTAAATTATAGATGTTCTAGCACAATCAGAAAGCTAAAATGATTAGCAACTTCCCTCTTAGTATACATATTAAAGCAGTGTACAAAAGATCATGTAACTTTCTTTTTCATTTTTTTTTTTTTTTGCTAATCAGATCGTGTAATATTTTGTTTCGAGCAAAATAAAATTTTTTAAAAAATGTACCTTTTCATCTGATCCGACACTGCCGATGACCCTACAACCTTTGAGCTTAGCCAACTGTCCGGCATACATTCCGACACCGCCAGCCGCCGCCGAAATGAACACATCGGACCCTGGCTTTGCCTCTCCTAACACCTCAATTCCCACCCAAGCCGCAAACCCAGGAACCCCTGCATTCACATATGTATATGTAGCTACATCCTCAATAGTGTCTTATAAACAATTTTTTGTCATAGTTGATAAGGTCCCAAATTAAAAACATAATTAAAAAAAAAAAAAAAACAGATGAATTATAACAACAAAAAAAAAAAAAGGAAAATTGTGATAGCACTCACCTAGCAAACTGAGATGATCAGTCAAGGGAACACCATCGTTGGGATCAATTTTTCTAACAAGCGCCTGAGATGACACCACACAGTATTCAGACACAGGACAAAATGGGATAATTACTATTTCACCCTCCGAATAATTGCCGTCCCTTGACCTTACTACCCTTCCAATCCCAAACGCTGCTATCACCTATATGTTATCATACACATATACATTTATATTTCACTAAAAATTATGGTAAATATAATTAGTAGTAATTTGCATAGAATTACCTCATTTAGGTTGAACTGAGGAAAGTAGAGCCCCTCGTCTCTGCCGGTCATTCTGGACCGGAGATAGGGATCAATGGAGATCAAAAGGGTCTCAATGATGACGTGCCCTTCGGGGATCGAATCGGTGCTCAGCAACACCGCAACGGTGCGGAGTTTGAGATGCTTAGACGACGGAATGCCGTCCGGCGCATAGGCTGCCATGTACCATTCTTTGCTCTCCACCACCACCACCCCTGCCTTTTCCTCTTGGCCTCCACAAGCCATTGATGACAAACCTGATCTCAAATGTGCTCTTACTTGCTTTACTAATTTCTTTTCCCCTGGCTTTTAACAAACAATATTTTCCTGTAAAGTGCCATCATTGTGGAAAGGAAAATTATTGACAATTATTTGTCAAGTCCAGACCCACTCCTTACCTATATTTTAATTATGACCACGAAATCAATTAAGCTTAGGGTCGTTTGAAACCATAGTTGGAGTTGGGAGTTTTATAGGTTACGACTAAAATATATTAGGTTGAAGTGTGAATTGAAAATAAACTGTGATATATACAATGACGTAAAAATTTAAAACATAAACATACAATATGGATCTTATTTAGTTCCTCTCGTCATTCTGTGCGATTTAAAAGAAAAAAAAAATCTTCTCATTTTAACTTTAAATAAGAAAGTTATTAATTTTTTAAGTTTGAGTTTTTTTTTTTAAATGCAAGAGAAAAAATATGAGATATAGACTTAAAAGTTTTACCATGAGTTGTAAAATTTTATATGAAAATGTTGTTCCAAATGATCTTTTAGTAAATAATAATAATAATAATAATAATAATAAAAAGAATATGCTGAATGAGCATATCTGATTTTTTAAAATATAAGTTATCACAATTCAAACGTGATATTTGCAGATCAACTACCAATCACCTCATAATCACATCACTCAACTACTACATGATTTAAGAATTATGTAGTGTTTTTTTTTTTCCTTTGAGTAATTGATTAAAATGATCTATGAACTGTTTATAAAATGATAATTTAATCTTTATTTTTTAAAAAAATTTAATCGAAAATATCATAAATTCTTATTTCCTTAGCAATTATTATTCTTTCAATCTGCTTTTGTAAAAAAAAAAAATTACAAATTAGTCACGTGTGAAGAACGTTTTGTGCTTTTTGAAGATCAAATACCATATTGCCTTTGGTTGGTGAGGGAAAAAAAATATGGACCAAATCATCATGTTGTAAACAGATCGGGACCATTTTAGCCAATTTCTTTTTTCTTTGATAAGAATTATAAGAAACTTGAGCTCTGAGAGTAGGTTTTGGGTACAAATAGGCGATTTCTGTTCTAAATGAAAAATTATTGTCGTTTTTTCCCACTCAAATTATTTTATCATTTGTAGAGGATTGCGAATCTTATCGTAAAATGACCACCAAACTGTTTTAATATTATAGATATATGGTTTATTTAGATGAACCACCACGACTTGCGCTGTTGTGCAGCTCACTTTTGGTCTACTTATTATGCCTTTCTCCACTATTGATGAAAAATAAATAAAAGCATTAGGTTACTCATAAAAATCAAGCGATAGTGTGGTAGGGACACTCGCAACAAATCGTGCGTGGGGTCAAAAATGATTCTCACGCCAAATCAACACCCATACTGGTCGAGGAGTGCTATATGGCCCGAGTCGTTAAAAACTTACAAATTATGTGGAATCCATTTATACATCCACGCCGTTTTTCTTTAATTTTTTTTTTTCTCAAATAATTTCGAGTTGAACATTTCATTGTCATTTTCCAAATGAATTCTTCAAATATTAAAGTTTGTTCAATTTGAAGGTATTTTAATCAAAAACACATTTTTGATGTGGTTCACAATTACGATTACCACTTTAGCCATAAATATTAAAAACACTAATTTCCAATTTCCCATCAATCAATTCATGAAGTTAAAATTCCATCTTTACGAGTTAGGAGCAACTTAATTTTAGTAAATGAATTTGATCATTGAAAAAAGAAAAGCGGAGAAATCAATTAGAGTTCATCAGTTAAAATTAACTATAAGCCAACACATGACCATAATATATAGATATAACACTTTTTATTTTTAGCAATTTACGATATACCCCTCATTATTTAAAATTTTTTCCGTTATTAAACTGTTCATTTGAGTGATCCTCCATTTTCTTTAAGAAGCCATTTTCCCACCCTTTATTTGTGTAAAATCGAAACGTTATGCGAGCATGTGACGAGCTTATATCTAATGCCCTTTTCTCTATCCACGTCGTTATTCTGTCACTTTTTTATTGGACATCTAAATGAATTTTTTTAAGTATTTTTAGTCTGTACTTTCTATTGAAACAGAACAGACAGAAAAATAGGAATAGTTGATTTAGACTCACATGTGATAGTTATTGTAGTTCTTGCCTTTTTGGCGTCTTTATGAGTTATTAATGACTCTTGAAGGTTAAGTACTATATAAGGGACCAAAACAGCCTTTTAATTTTAGCATTCAAAGAAAACATTTTGTTAAGATTTCATTTTCGTTCTTCAAAAATTGGAAGCAAATATGAAAACTTTATGATAGTCGCTTTGGTAACGTATCTAAACATAGTACTAGCAAATGCCATGGAAGGAATTGCAACCTATTATAAAGCCCCTTATACTCGTAAGCATGTCCTTTACATTTTTTTTTTTAAATTTTCCGATTAATTTTGCATGTTATATATATGTATGTCTTATTTATTTATTTATTTATTATTTTTTTTTCCTTTGGTCGAAATGTTATATGTACGTTACTGCCATCATAATTAAGAGCTAGATATCTTTGTTTCATTTAGAGAATACCAAACATATTTACGAGTTTTCGTAACTACAGGTGATTACCATTTACGATATCAAGATAAATGGACAAATTTTACTAATTGTTAAAAATATTTTTGACCAATTATTCAATTTGTTATAATCATCAAATTCATATTATATATTTAAAATATAAATATCACTAACGAATAAATATTGAAGTAGAAAAAAAAAAAAAACCATGTTAAATATATATACATTTATTTATTTTTATTGTGGTGTGCTAATATTTTGATCGATTTGGATGGAGTTATATACTGATGAATGCACATCAGGTATTGATAGAGTTGATCAATAATTATTACTCCCTGAAAGATAAATAGATTTTTTACTTTGCAAGTTTTTCTATATCTTGATTTGTTTGTTTCATACTCAAATCTTTTGAACTAGTGATATGCATTGTAGAATTGTATGCAATTAGTTTTACATCACAAAATCAACTGCTGACAGTGGGGGATCAACGTTGATTGGCCCCACTCAGATTTAATAATCAAGTTTTACTATTAAAATTTTCTAATATTTTAGTAATGCCCTATTTTAAAAGAAAAATTAGACATGTACCCCACTCAGATCTTGTAGATTAAAATTTTCCTATTATCGTCATAAGTTTTTCAAAATGTTAATAATATCCTTAAATTATAAGAAAATTATATATGCCCACTTAACAATTAGAAATCATCTTCTTTAGCCAAAAAAAAAAAAAAATAGAAATAATCTTTTAACTACTTTTTGAAATAAAATTGTAGAACCTTTTTGTTTTATAAGTAATCGACCTTTTTTTTTTTGCTTTTTTTTTTTAACTATAATTATGTTCCATCAGTGATATACCAAATAGTCCTTTACTAATGGACTGGTCTATTGTTGATGGACTAACGATATATCATTAATGGTCCAGTATATAATTGAAATTTGAGACTTCTAAAGGATAAATTGGACTTTATCTTTAAATATTTACTTGATAAGTGTGGAGGTCTAATATTTTGATATGTCTATTACTATTGTTGTGTTTTTACCATATGTCTATTACAAACTGCCCACAGCTTGCACACCAAAACCGTGTCCACAGCTATCATTATTCGTCGTATAAATAGTTGATGAGATAATGTGGGCCATGTTTGGCCCATTTAGAAAGCTCTCTGTCATGCAAACAAGCTGCGCACACAAACATAACACGAACAGACAAACATCTCGCCTAAAAAGACTAGCATTTTGTTACGGGTACATGCAACTTCTTGTTCTTCTCTGTTTCATAGAGATTTGATAGAACTTCTCTGTTATAAATTTTTTTGCGAAAATCTTGGGTCCGGTACCGCTCCTGGTTCGGTGCCGACGTGGATGGGTTTGGGGGTCAGGCTGGTAACACTTGTTTGACGGGGGGAAGTCGCTCTAGCTGGAAGGAGGTTAGCAGTCGGAAGTATATTTTAAATGAAAGAAGGGCTGAATGGTAAATGTAATTTGGTTTATAGGTGTGAGGAAATTAAATAGAAAAAGGAAATAGTGGAAATGTGTAATCATGACTAAATAATGTATAATTGGGGAAAATGCAATGTAAACCGATAGTGTAAGCAATGTGAAATGGTAAATGAATGTCGTTGGTAAGAGGAAATAAGTGTTTGATAATGTCGTTTGGAGAATTTTGGTTAGCAGTAAAGAAAAGAGATAATAATTATGCAGAGGTAAAAATTCGTAGAGTTGTTGCTGGAATGGAGATATTTGGCATATGCAATTGGGCAGGGAAGTTGTTACTAGTGTTGCAGATCAGAGATATGAATAGGAAGGAGAAATCGGAAGAAAAATGTTTGTGAAGAGATGCATAAGTCAAGGATGCGGATAAATTTGTAGTTGAAGGATAAATTTGAAGAAAAAAAAAGGGGGGGGGGGGGGGGGGGGGGCGCAGAAAATTGGAGTAGCATAACGAGACAAATTTAGTATGCGATAGGTGCATGGGTTAGGAAGGTTGTGATAAAGTATATTTTGATGTGCAAAAGTTTGTGTATGAGTATAAACCGTTGGAATTAAAATGCGAAAAAACTGAGAAACTAATTTGATAAAGAAAAAGATATATAATAGATATGTGCGTGCATATTGAAATTAGATGCAGAATTAAAATAAATTTCATGTATAATTAACAGATGCAAAAATAAAGATTTATAAACACAATGTGTCGCGGAAGTGCATGAGTAATAATTAAGAAATTGAGGGAGGTGGAAATTGTCAGGAGGAAAAAAAAAATATATATATATATATATATATATATATATATATATATTACAGCCCAAAAAGGACGGCCAAACACAAGCTTTAAACATTGGAATGGAGCTTAAAGGTGTTATTGAAAGGCATAAAAAGTGCCCATCAAACAAGCATAGATATATTCGTAGTGGACGGAATAGGAATGTTAATACATGGTTTGAGTAAAGAAACCTCTTCCGAATATGGTGAAACTAACTGGATGGATAGTCATTACATATTAGAACACCGATATAGTATCACGAATATAGTTTCCCAAAAAAAAAAAAAAAAAAAAAACAGTAATATTCCAAAAAAAAAAAAAGTTGCAAATCGAAGATTGGCCTGTGACCATCTTCGACTGGAAATGGAGATCAAACCTACAATAAAGCAAGATGTTATTTATTTAATATGTATAATCATGAAAGGTGGGAATCGAGAGTAGAGTGATAAAAAAAAATGTATATAATGAAAAATCTTCTAAGTGGATTATTAAATAAGTAGCAAAAAACTATATGAACCGAATGTTAAAAATTATGTTGTTATAGATGAATAGTGGGACTGTCCAGTCAGTTTGCAAGAATGTGATTTAAAGTCTTATGTTATGTATATATAACAGGCATGTACCCAAAATTTTAAATAAAGAATGTAAACATAGGAGGCAGAGGAGTGTAAAATGGTTGGAAAGTGATAAGTAACCTGCACTGTTAGTCTATGTTTGTTTTAGGGTTTATCAAAAGGCATGAAATCGTCCACAAGTTGGGTACGTAGTCAGCTTCCTGGGAGGAACTGGTAATATTATTTCTACATGCTAAAATAGTTGTCTCTTGTTAAATGGCGAGAGAAAGAACCAGCAATGGCTTACGAGGATACCAGTTGAAAAATGGTTGAGTTCCAACAGAAAGTATCTAGCTTAGAAGAAATTCTATCGAATCTAGTTAGGAGCTCGGTTCCATATTCTGCAATTGAGAACGTGTAAATCCTTCATAGTTTTTAATCATACAAAATATGATAGTACTTATTCATTCTTTTTATTCAATGGAGAGATTCACGAATAGAATATGTTTCCGATACTTTTAGAAAATCATTTATAAAAAGAAAATTTATCGGAATGGAGATGGATTTTAGGCTACAAAATGGGAATGATGTCTGGGTTATGACTTGGTATAATTAAGTATGAAATTGCCTGTAAAATGAACCATACTTGTTCAGTTTAAACTAACAACTTAAGAAGCTTAAAAAAAATAAAAATAGTAATAATAATAATAATAATATTTAAGTTTTTAGCCTAATAATCCAAATGCCTCATCAAGATTGTTTTACACAGTAATGTACATACATTGAAAACAAATCTTTTCCACAAGCATTAAAGGCAGAGGAGCAAAATGATTATTAAAAAAAAATGAGTGATGAAAGATATGCATTTAACCAATTGTAAATTCACATACGTGGCAAATTTAGAGCCAACTCAAGTACTTTTATTCTTCTTTTAAAGGAATTAACTAATAAACAAATGAAGTTGCTTGAGGACATAGTAAAATTAAACTATGTTCAAAGCATACCTACCAATTTATGGAATTTAACAATGAACTAAATGTAAAGCATGTTTTGTTATTTAAATCATAAAAAATGCTTCCAACTCCCCTATAAATTGAGCTCAACTTCACTTATTCACACAACAAGAATAACAACAAGAGAATAAGAGGAAGAGAGAGAGAGCAATGGATCAAAGTCACCCAAAAACCATCGAAGCAACCTAAAAAAAAAAAGAAGGGAGAGATTAAGAAAAAACAAGCGAGTAGTCTAAGGCAACCATATATGATTTAGAACAAAAGCCCTTACGCATAATGGAGTTAACAGATTAATAAAAATCATGCTAATATTCACTGAAAAATCAAAAGAATAACCCTTCTAAATGTTAAATTCATTAGTAACAATAGAGAGTGTAAATTATATAGCAGTAGAATGAACAATCAATCTCCGATTAATTAATCTAAACTCATAAAAAGTAGGAATCATACTCTTCCCAACCATTCCTATAACATCAGTTGATTCAGGTATTACGTTTACCATTAATATTTAATCTTCTATTAAATATGATCACGTCCAATGATTTTTTTCTCTATTGTTAGTTTAATTGTGTTGGTATACTTAAGAAACAACAGATTTATAGTAAAAATATGTATATGTATTTGTGTGTGTATATATACACACACACTTGTTAGTTTCATACATTCACGTCTACGCTCAAAGACATTAAACTAATATTCTATTCATTATTGTTGGGGATTTACATACCTATTTAAGTATTATTTATTTAAGTATTGGACTAATGATAAATAAGAATTTACCATTAATCTCATTATTTTAATGTTGAGAAGTCACATAAGTGTTTGAATATCTTTTTATCCCAAATATTGAAAGAAATTAGTAAAGTCCCATGCATGTTTGCTATTATGCTTGCCCATGTAACGTATGCATATATATATATATATATATATATATATAGAGGGACGTAGGGAGAGTGGGCCTAGGGGGGTTAAGCCCCCCTCAACTTTTTTTTTTTCTTTTTTTCAAAAACTTGTCTATAATGTTAACTGAAATTTTTATAATAACCTCCCTTAAAAATAAAAACTCGTTCAAATAACTCTCTTATCACTCATGATATAGTTATAACTCTCCTAAAAAAAATTACGGCTTCGTCATTATATATATATATATATATATATATATACACACACATCCACATACACAATTGACACATTAAAATAATGTTTGGATTACCTAAAATTACTATATAAATTTATTATAAGATTCTCTTTTAGAAGAGATAAAAAATAGTCAAGTAAAAAGGTTGGTAACATTCTAATAATGAATAGATTTACTAATAGCATACATTCAGTTTTGAAAGAAAATTAATATTGAACTAATCGATATAAATACTATTCTCGAATATAAAATTGATTTAGAAGACTCCTTCTGAGTCACTTATATTGGACATTATTTGAATATTTGCATTTAGACATTAACTGAACACTTATACTAGACATTATTTGGACCCCACTGGACAAACTAAGTTGACATTTTCCTAAATTTATGACTAGACGAATGGACCTGAACTATTAATCCATGATTATGACCAAACTGGATTGTACCCAAACAATATGGAACATGGACACAATAATGACCAAATGACATTTTAATCCATAGATTATTTATTGAGCCATAACTGATTCTTTTATAAATTAATATATAATTAACTGATTCATTATTTTTTTATATGCTTGTATTTTTTATATGCTTATTTTTTTTACTTGTTTAGTTATTTGCTTATTTACTTATCCATATTTTCTTTCTCATTTAAAGAATTATCATGACTTACGCGTTCTTCGTTATTCTTATACTTATTCTTAGGTCTTGTTTTGGGTTTCTTTTAAACCCAAATATTTTCACTCAGTTTTTGTCTTTTTCTGAAAAAGTTTTTTATCTTTTCTAAAATTCAAAAAAAGTTACTATTGAAACTAAAAATTTCAACTCAAACTCATTCACCAAACTCCCCCTTATCCTTATTTATTTTTTTCATTCCATGGAACTTATTAGTTTATAAAGAATCATAGCTCAAACATTTATTTCGGCTTACTATGCGCTCATAATATTTATAATATTTTTTTGTAACAACTTCAAAATTTACAATATTAATTCTCCTCCTAAATAGAGAATTAAATTGTAAATTTCACCATTAATAACATTTTTAAATTGGTGACGAGAAAATAAAAATATGATGTTACTCCCATTTTCTATTTTAAGTGGGATTTTGTGAAAATTTTATGTGCAAAAATTCATTATATATATATATATATATAATGAATGAATAATTATAATTTTGTGAATTAAATAAGTGAATTTTATGTCATGTCAAGATTTATGTACTAAATTAAATTTAACAATCATATTACAATCTCAACAATAAATAAAATAAAAAGGGTTAAGGGGAGTGCTCGTGCACCCCCCCTCCCCCCCACCCCCCAACCCAGTGGGTAATTACCCACTGGGCATGGCAGTGGGGACTTTAAGCCCACTGCCAAAAAAAAAAATATATATATATATATATATATATATATATTAAAGGAAGGTGTGCCGTTGGCCCACTAATCAAAGCAAGCAGGTAGTGAGCTGCCTGCCTGTTGCCAGTAAATTAGCATTGATCCAAAACCAAAAAGATTTTTTTTTTTCTAGAAAATGGGCTGCACAAGATGGGGTTCTTGAAATTCAAAATCCAACCCCTAAACAAGCAAAATAAAAATGAAAAAACAAGAAAGAAAGAATGATTACAATGTAAGATGATGGACTACTTGAATGATTACTTACTAAAACCACTTAGAAATATATGAAAAACCATCAAAACAAGCTTCCAACTTATCCTCTTCAGCTGAGCACATTTTTTGAGAGATTAAAATCCAAAAAAATTCAATTTTTAACCCATAATAAGGCTTAGTTATAAAATGGTTTTGAGATAAACCAAAAACCACTCTTTTCTCTTCAAAAAAAAAAAAAAAAAAAAAAAAGTCATACAAGCAAAAAAAAGTTTCCTCTCTTCCTCCCTTCGTTGTAGACGAAATTTGTGGCTAAGCAAAGCCAATATATATATATATATATATATTCTTCATCTCCTTCCAACCACTACCAATATCATTTTTTAACAAGGATAAAGAGTCATTCCAAGTATTTTCCAAGGTAAAAACCTATATTTTTCCACTTGTTTCCTAGAAAAAAAAAAAGATGTTTTAAAATTTTTTTTAAAGTGATGTTTTATCTCTGTTCTAGCCCCTTACCTCAAGGATCCAAGAGTGGTTCAAAGCCTTCAAGTGGAACTAAAAACCCACTACTTTTTTAAGAGGAAAATGACTTGTAAACTAATGGTTCACCAAGTTCTTAATAACTTTTATTTCAAAATGTATTCTTACAAATATGCAAATCTTGGCATGGTAAATGGTTAAAATGTTGTTTTGCTACCAGTGAGATAATATTTGTGCTTGCCATGATTTAAAATGGCTAGAAAACATGATTTGTGTATGAAATATGATCAAAAGTATGTTTATGTGATTTTTATAATTATATAACATGGAATGAGTATTGATGGATGAGAATAGGAGATTATGGCATGTTGATATGTTATGTCCTCTGTTTGATAGAAGCATGAATGATGAGGAAAATATTTCGACATCACAAGTAGGCTAGAATAAGAATTAATGACCATTAAGTACCAAAAATAACATTTTGACATAAATGTTAATAAATTGGAAAATGATAATTTGAGTGGGATTTTCATACTCATGTAGAAGAACAGAATATTAAGCAATAAAAAGAGCTCAAGTTTGATCAGAAATAAAAATTTTAAAATGACAATTTTGCCCTCAAGAGGTAAAATCATAATTTCACTAGCCTAGAGACTTTATTTGAATCCTAAACTTTCCAATCTTGATTAGAGACTTAAAATAGACCTTGCTGCAAATTTTCGTGATAAACGGATAAGAAATGACCAAAACACCATTTTTGGGGTCAAAACGCAAGTCTAGAAAAATTTAGGGTAAAAAACATAAATAAAAAAACCTGTTAAAAATGAGTCATGATCCTGTGAGAACACTTTATAAGCACATTAAGTATAAAAAACGTGAACCCAAGGGGATTGGGAACTAATTGGGGCTAAATAAGGACTAAAATGCAAAAAATAAATAAATAACGGTTAAATTATAATCTTCTTAGACTATAATTAGACAGCATTATTGTCACCCTTAAAACAATATATTAAGCTAAATAAATACAAGAAATTATATGGTTTATGTTATAGTCAAATGTACGATATTAAAAGACATAAAGAGGGCTTAAATGTAATACTTTCATTTGATTATGCTTAGAAATGTAATAAATTACGAAATCCAATTTGAGAGTTTAGGGGCACTGTAAACATTATTATGAGGCTCTAGGATAAATTTTTAAAAGTCATCCAATAAGTCTAGATTAAGAATAATATGTCTAGTGATAAAATTGTAATTTTACCAAACTAAGGGGTAAAATGGTAATTTGATGGGGAGCACTTTGGGTTGTAGGTAGAGGTTTTGTGGACCTATAAAAATGCAAGAGAGATTACTAAAAGTTAAAGTCAAAAGATTTAACAAATTTAAGCTTAACAATACTTAAATCACCAAAATAGGGGCATATAAGTAAATTAGTACCCGAGAGCTCGGTGACGAGAAATGAACCCGCCACTAGGCTTGCTGAGATGCCATGTAATTGTTGACCAAAACTTGATGAAGACAACAAAGTGTAATGGGCCTTAACGGGTCGAAAACAATAATAAGGACAAAATACTATTTGGAAATGGTTTAAGCTAAGTAAATGAGTCGCAATAGATCAAATAATCCTACAGCCCATAAAAATGGCCTAATATGATGTTAAAAGACCATGGTAATCCATTTTTGTTTTGCTTGTTTAGGAGTTGGATTTTGAATTTTCAAAAACCCCCTTCTTGTATAGCCTATTTTCTAAAAAAAATAAATAAAAATTTCGGATCAATGCCTGTTTACTGACAGCAAGCAGACAATGCTAGCTCACTACTTGCTTGCCATGCACCCCTCCCTTTTATATATATATATATATATATATATATTTTTTTTTTTTTTTCTGGTAGTGGGCTTAAAAGCCCACTGCCTTGCCCAGTGGGTAATTACCCACTGGGTTGGGGGTGCACGAGCACTCCCTTAAACATTTTTTTTTAAATTTTAAGATTATAGTATAATTGTTAAATTTAATTTAATTGGTAAATTTTGGCATGACATAAAATACATTTTTTAATTCATAAAATTATGATTATTCATTCATTATATATATAATGAATGTTTACACATAATATTTTCACAAAATCCCAATTAAAATAGAAAATCAGAGTAACATCATATTTATATTTTCTCATCAACAATTTAAAAAAAATGTTATTAATGGTAAAATTTACAAATTAATTCTCTATTTAAGAGGATAATTAATATTGTAAATTTTGAAGTTGTTACACGTGCCTAAAAAAACTAATGGGTAAATTGTTTTAATAAGTTGTAAATTTCATACTTGATTTCATCAAAAGAAGAAAAATTTGAATTCATCCATTTTTTAAATAAATTCATCCATTCTCAATTTAAAAAAAAAAAAAAAAAAAAGGAAAAGACTGGGTATAAACAAGTATTTAGTTGTCATTTGATTAGTCTAACTTTTTTTTTAAATTAAAAAATGTCCTAATGGACATGAATGCATGTACCCAACATATCTAGTATTCATAACTAATGTGTAAGTAACAAAGAAAAGAATAAAAAACTAAATTATACTAATATCTATTATTTTTTGATATGATTTGCTTCTGTATCCTTATTATTTATTGACTTTAATAATCACGAGAAAGATTGTTTTATATCATTGCCTTATTAAAATGATAAAAAAAAAAGTTTAAGTAATAAAATTATATAAAATGACGATCGATTTTACCTCTCATATAAATCAGTATATTCTTAAGGGAAATTTTGATTTTCGTGAAATGCTTCGTTTTGTGAAATTTACTAATTATATCTTAAAGAGTAATGAAACCATAAACTAAAAAATAAATAAATAAATAAATAAATAAATGAAAAATAAAAACTAAAAATAAGATAAGAAAAACTTAAAAAAGATGATTATTTCTTTTGCATAATGAGAAAAGCTTATCAGGAAGTTACTTACCATTTATCTTTAAGTATTGACTTGAAATCACATAGAAATTTACAATTTGATACGGCTATCAAATGAGTGGTCCCGAATAATCTGTGTACTACAGTGAGGAAACAAGGTCATGTTTTCATACATATATAAAGAGTGGATATAAATTTATTGTTCATTTTGATAATCAAACACACACTTTGCTTCTTTTTTTTTTTTTTTTTCCTCCTTGCAGCAACACACTGTTTAAGTGCTTTTTTTATTTTTTTTATTTTAATTTTTTATCCTTCCTCACAACCACTGCAGCTGATATTTTCTTTTTGACTCCTACGTGTTGTGCTCTTGTAAGAGTTCTGAAACTTGAACTTAAAATAATACCATTTAATTCAAATTACAATTTTACCATATTATAACTACACATTTATTATTTTTTCAGTACAAAATTTTTAAAAAGAAGAAAAATAATAGTGTTTTTTCAGAAATAATAGACAAGTAATAACTTTTTTTACAGACATATTGACAGGAAAGCAATTTACAATTTTTTTTTCTTTTTTGAACTTCAACCTGCATATTGATATATACCTTTTGTTTTTAATAAATGTATATTTATACTCACTTTATATTTAACTTAGAATGAAATCTTTTTATATCAAAATTATATCAATCTTAAATATGAAAAATTTCAATTAATACTATTTAATTAATATTATCAAATGAGTCACCTGAAGAATTTGGGTAGTACAATAAAAAAACAAGGTTATCTTTTTCTTTTCTAATGAAATGATAGTCTACTCTTTCACACTTGGAATTTAGCTAATAGTTACTTGGAAAGTGCTATGTGGGTTGCTATACATGTAAAATGAGGTACCTATCCTTACAGTGGCGTTGTGAATAATAATAATAATAGTTGAATGGAGTTATATATATATATATATAATATTATTATTTTTTTAACGTTAGCCAAATTATCCGCACCACATGTTTGTCAACTTTTTAGCTCGGCACAGTTCAGACGTCATCGCACTACCCCAGCAGGATAAGATTTCCAGCTCGAACTTCAACCACCTGTTAATATACCTCGCTCAGTGTAATTGTCGTTTTGCGTCGGCAAAATCGCTTTCACATTTGTTGCCCTCATGCTAGCCAGCTATTTTGCTTTTAACTTTTTTATTTTTTATTTTCTATCCTTTTCTGCTTAATTCCCTGAAGTGGTTTCTCCTTTATTATAATTTAATAAATAAGCTGTTTAATTTCTTTTTAGATTTGTAAAAAGGGTGTTTTCTTGTGAAATAATGCTGACACAGCAATAACACAACCCCTAAACTTTCCCTTCTTTTTCCCCTGCTTGTAAGTCTGTTTAAAACAGAGATCTCACATTGTTCTGCTTATATAATATATATAATAATCATTTATAATGAATGATTGTTTTTATGTAAAATTTTTTAGAAAAGTGTTAAATATGCTATACAAAACACATGTCCCATGAACATGCCTAAAAAACTAATGGGTAAATTGTTTTAATACGCTGTAAATTTCACTGTAGAAATGAATGCTTATTTTTATGTAAAAAATTAAAATGAATGATTGTTTTTATGTGAAATTTTTTTCGAAAAAGTGCTAGATATGCAATACGAAACACACATCCATTGGACGTGCCTAAAATACTAATGGGTAAATTATTTTAATAAGTTATAAATTTCTTACTTGATTTCATCAAAAGAAGAAAAAATTGATTCCATACATTCTCAGTTAAAAAAAATAATAATAAATATAAACAAGTATTTAGTTGTCATTCCAATTAGTCTTAACTTTTTTTTTAATTTAAAAAATGTCCTAATGGACATGAATGCACATGCATTTTACGTGCCCAACATATCTAGTATTCATAACTAATGTGCAAGTAACAAAGAAAAGAATAAAAAGCTAAATTATACTATCGATTATTTTTTGGTATGATTTGCTTCCTTATCCTTGTTATTTATTGACTTTAATAATCACGATATATCATTGCCTTGTTAAAATGATTAAAAAAAAACAGTTTAAGCAATTAAATTTATATAAAATGACGATAAATTTTAATCTTCATATAAATCAGTATATTCTTATGAAAAATTTTGAATTTCACGAAATGCTTCGTTTTGTGAATTATTTTCATGTTTTCCTGATATATTTACTCATTCTCTCTTAAAGAGTAGTGAAACCATAAACTAAAAAAAAAATATAAATGAATAAATAAATAAATAAAAACTAAAAATAAGATAAGATAAGCTTAAAAGATGATTATTTCTTTTACATAATGAGAAAAACTTGCCAGGAAGTTGCTTACCATTTACCTTTAAGTACTGATTTTTTCTTCCTCAGAAATCACAGAAATTTACAAATTAGTGTTATACAGTAAGGAAACAAGGTCATCTTTTTCTTTTCTAATGAAATGATACCCCCTTTACTTTACTTTAATTTATTGACTACTTTTCCTAAACTTCCTTCTTTCGCACTTGGAATTTAGCTAATAGGTCGTTGGAAAATGCCACGTGGGTTGCTATACATGTAAAATGAGGTACCTTTCTTTATTAAAGAATTTGGATTAAACTATTGTCCGTTGAAATTGTGATACATTTCCAGTTGGTTTGGGTCTTCATTCTTCTTACAAGAAATATTGAGTTCTAATTAACCTACTATATTAATTTGATTACCTTCACATGTTAGTACATCACATAAAATATTTGTATCAAAATTCTAACCTCTCCCATTATGACATTTTCTCTTTATGTAAAAAGAATCTTTATTTCAGGTATACCAAAACACAACATTTTCTTCCCAAATATACTTGAATTCTATTATGTTCCTTTTTAAAGTAGAATGGGAGGTTCTTTTTTCCCCACACACAAAAAATTAAACAAAATGCATGAGACGTAACATAATGTCTTGTATAAATGTAAATTAGCTATAGGTGCGAATTTTCTCTCATGAAATTCTCTCTCTCATTTCCCGTGTCTTTCCAACCAATAAAGGGCAGGTTTCCTTACAGTGGCGTGTGAATAATAAGAGTAATAGTTGAATGGAGTTATATATATTATTTGTTTTTTTTAAAATAAAAAAAGCACTTACTTTTCACTTTAGCCAAATTCTCCGCACCACGTGTTTGTCAACTTTTAGCATTCAGATTTGTTGCCCACCATCATTTCCCCTCATGCTAGCCAGCTATTTTGCTTTTAACTTTTTCATTTTTTATTTTCAATCCTTTTCTGCTTAATTCCCTGAAGTGGTTTCTTCTTTATTATAATTTAATAAATAAACTGTTTAATTTCTTTCTAGATTTGTAAAAAGGGTGTTTTCTTGTGAAATAATGCCGACACAGCAATAATACAACCCCTAAACTTTCCTTTCTTTTACCCTGCTTGTAAGCTTCGACAGAGTGCTCTCTAAACTTTCCTTTCTTCCCTTCCTTCCTTCCTTCCTTCAACAAAGACAATGGCTGAAGTTGTTGCCGGAGCTTTGCTGTCTGCTTTGTTTCAGACGCTGTTTGAGAAGCTGGCTTCTCGAGATCTGCGGAGCTTCTTTCGGGGACTCAAAGTGAACGAAGGGCTGCTGCGGAAGCTTAAGATCGCGCTGTTGTCTGCCAACCAACTGCTGGATGATGCTGAGGTGAAACAACTCACAAACCCAAATGTGAGGAAGTGGCTTTTCGAGCTCAAAGACACCATTTATGAGGCCGAAGATGTGCTGGACGAGATCAACTATCGAGCTTTGCAGTATGAGCAGAGAGGCAAACCGAGAAACAAGCCGTTGAGTAAGAGGCTCCAATCTTGTCTTAATTGTTTCAGTACGTTTGATGAAGCAATAGAACGTAAGATAGAGGAGATCCTTGATAGGCTCAAGTTTATTGTTGAACAAAAAGACGTCCTCGGTTTACAACAGGGCGTCCCAAGTAGGCTTTCGCAACGATTACCTGCTCCTTTGCCAGATGAACGTTATGTTTATGGGAGGAATGATGATAAGGAGAAAATCCTTAATCTATTGCTGTCAGATAATGGTAGTAGTAGCAACAAGATCTCTGTGATTCCGATAACGGGCATGGGTGGCGTCGGCAAAACCACCCTTGCTCATCTAGTCTGTGCGGAAAGCAGAGTGAAGTGCCAATTTCCTATCAGATCATGGGTTACTGTTTCAGATGACTCCACTCTTTCCATAATAGCTAAAAGAATCATCTTCAAGGTTACCTCAAAAGAATGTACAATTGACGACCCCGTTGAACTTCAACTTGTGTTAAAGGAAGCATTGAGTGACAAGAGGTTTCTCTTAGTTCTCGATGATGTATGGGATGCGAGCTATGCTCAGTTGGAGCCCTTAATGAATTGTTTCCTATCTGGAGCACATGGAAGCAAGATCATAGTGACAACACGTAGTGATACTATTGGAAAGAAGATTGGAAATGTGCCTACATATCTCCTGCAGACAGTATCTTTTGATGCATGTTGGAAGTTATTTGAGAAGTACGTGTTTGAAGATGCAAGATCAGAGACATATCAAGAATTACGTGCAATTGGAAGGGATATTGTTAAAAAGTGCAATGGTCTTCCTTTAGCTGTCAAGTCTCTCGCCAGTCTCCTTCGCTCGGTGTCAGATCCAAAGGAATGGAAACAGTTATTGAGCAGTGACATATGGGAGTTGCAGTTGCAAGGAAATCAGAGTAACGAAATTTTACCTTCTTTGTGGTTGAGCTACCATTATCTGCCTTCACACCTAAAGCGGTGCTTTGCTTACTGTTCGGTGTTTCCGAAGGATTATGCTATAGATGAATTTGAACAAGAAAACATAATACAGTTATGGATGGCAGAAGGTCTTCTAAAACCTGGAAATTCGGGAGAACAAGTTGAGGATGTAGGGAGAAAGTACTTCAATGAGCTGATATTAAGGTCATTGTTCCAACCACTATGTAAGTATGAATCAACTATCTTAATGCATGACCTTATGCATGATTTAGCAGTGTTTGTATCGGGTGAATTTTCATTTAGGTTGGATGACAAATCCAACGCTAAATTTTCTAGGAAGACTCGTCATCTTTCATATTCCAAAATTGATTTCTTTGAGAAACATGAAGGTTTATCTGAAGCTAAGAGTATTCGCAGTTGCCTACGAGTTTCATCGTCCTACAGGGAATCATCAAGTGGAGTGCCACAGTTGAAAACGTTGTTGTTGGTAGGAGGATGCTTAAGAGCTCTTTGTCTATCTGGATGTGGTTTCATAGTATTGCCTGATTCAATTGGCAATTTAAAGCATCTGAGATATTTGGACTTATCATGCAATTTTGATCTTGAAGAGATACCCAACACGCTTTGTGGTCTATATAATTTGCAGACACTACGATTATCAAGGTGCACAAGGCTAAATCAATTGCCAGCTGACATGGGAAACCTAGTCAATTTGCGCCACCTCTATATCGAAGATGTACCTCTCAAGAAGATGCCACCCAATATGCGCAATTTGAAAGATTTGCAGACACTAAGTAAATTTGTTATTGGCGAAAATGGAGGCTCCAGCATTGAGGAGTTAGGAGGGTTACATTTTCTATCTGGAGCACTGGAAATCTCAGGGCTTCAAAATGTTGATGGCGTTCAAAATGTTCGGGAGTCTTATTGTTGCAACTGTCGTGTATTGCCACCACTTGGTCAACTACCTTCTCTCCAAGAGCTTTACATTAATGGGTGTCATGGTGTGGAAAGAATAGGTGCTGAATTTTACTCTGATGGTAGTTTCTCCAATATTAAGTCGTTTAGATCTTTAAAACGGTTGGAATTTGAACATTTGTCAAAGTGGCAAGAGTGGTCGTTTCCTGAAAGCCGTGAAGATGGTGAATGTTTCCCTAGTCTTGTGCATCTAAGAATCAGGGATTGTCCCAAGCTAAATGTATGCTTACCGGACAACTTTCAACACTTTCCTTGTCTTGAAGAGTTGACAATTGAAGAATGCGAAGAGCTCCAACGCTTTCTGGGAGAAGGGCTGCACGCTCTGACTTCTCTCCATTTAGAAAGGCTTCCAAAGCTTGAAGACCTTGGAAAGGGCCTTCAACACCTCATCTCCCTTAAAGAGTTGAGTATTCAAGACTGTGGAAACCTTCAGTGCTTGTCCGAAAATGGGCTACCCACGTCTCTAACTTCTCTCCAATTAGATGAGCTTCCGAAGCTTGAAGACCTTGGCAAGGGCGGCCTTCAGCACCTCATCTCCCTTGAAGAGTTGAGCATTCGAAATTGTGAAAACCTTCAGTGCTTGTCCGAAAATGGGCTGCCCACGTCTCTAACTTCTCTCTATTTAAACGAGCTTCCGAAGATTGAAGACCTTGGCAAGGGCAGCCTTCAACACCTCATCTCCCTTAAACAGTTGAGTATTATATATTGTGAAAACCTTCAGTGCTTGTCCGAAAATGGGCTGCCCACGTCTCTAACTTCTCTCCATTTATTCAAGATTCCGAAGCTTGAAGACCTTGGCAAGGGCGGCCTTCAAGACCTCATCTCCCTTGAAAAGTTGAGTATTGAAAATTGTGAAAACCTTCAGTGCTTGGCCGACAATGGGCTACCCACGTCTCTAACTTCTCTCCGTTTATACGAGCTTCCGAAGCTTAAAGACCTTGGCAAGGGTAGCCTTCAACACCTCATCTCCCTTGAACATTTGATTATTCGAAATTGTGGAAACGTTCAGTGCTTATCCGAAAATGGTCTACCCACGTCCCTAACTTCTCTCCGTTTATACGAGCTTCCGAAGCTTGAAGACCTTGGCAAGGGCAGCCTTCAACACCTCATCTCCCTTGAAAAGTTGAGTATTGAAAATTGTGAAAACCTTCAGTGCTTGTCCGAAAATGGGTTACCCACGTCTCTAACTTCTCTCCGTTTATACGAGCTTCCGAAGCTTGAAGACCTTGGCAAGGGTAGCCTTCAACACCTCATCTCCCTTGAACAGTTGAGTATTGGAAAGTGTGAAAAGCTTAACCTGCGGTGCTTGTCAGAATATGGCGGCTTAAAAAACCTCATCTCGCTTAAAGTTCTGGCGATTATTGATTCTGAAAAGCTTCTGGGCTTGGTAGAAGTGGGATTGCCCCCATCTCTCACTTCTCTCTGGATCAATGGGTTTCAAAACCTTAGAGACCTGAATCGAATGGGCTTTCAACACCTCATCTCCCTTCGACACTTGTCAATTCGGAATTGCAGAAATCTGCAGTGCTTGCCTGAACAGGGGCTGCCCTCGTCTCTTTCTTTTCTTGAGATCTCTGGATGTCCTTTGTTGAATCCACGGTGTCAGAAAGGGACAGGCAGTGATTGGCATAAGATTTCCCACATTCCTTCTGTTGAGATCAACGGAATTAGCATTGCCTAGTGTTTTCGGCTATTTGGTTTCCAAATTTTCAGGTATTTTTCAATTTCTTCTTCATTTACCATTCATAATTTGTTGTTTTCATTCCTCTTGTGCATTTTGAAGAAATTATCAGGTTCGTGTTTTTTTTTTTTTCCTCAATTCAAGTGCTCTACAATTTTAACCTATTTTTCAAAATTTCAAGTTTTAAGTTTCCAAAACAATCGGTTGTTAAATTTTAAAAATATTGCAGATGAATTGCAATTGCCCACTCACGACAATTTCTCTTAATTATATGAAACTTTCTTTGTTACTGCTGGTTTATTCAATATCTGATCTGTTTTCTCTATTTTTCAAAATCTTTTATCTCTGGAATCTATTCGATTTGTACTAAATCTGTGCTCTGCAACTAAAAAAAAATTGAAAGACCACTCTTTTCGGTGATCGAGAAACAAAGATAGTTGACTTATTTCAATGTGAAGTTCAATGCTTTTTGGCTTACAGAACTAGTTTACTTTGTGCAGGTTAAAGGTCCCGGTTCCCACAAACTACAGTCGTAATTTGCTGCCGAGATTTACATCACAAGTTGATTTCCCTATCAATTCATATCTTTCATTGCCTATGCGTCCCTGCGACTTTGATAGTCTTGATTCATTGCTTATTTTATGTTGGAATCTATCCGAGGTAATTGATGCTTGTTTCCCTTTCCGGAAAGCAAAATGTCTACATTTTCTGTTAACATCTCAGTTTAATTTTAGGAGCTTCATTACATTCTAGAAAACCTGTTTATATCGAGCTTTTGAGATGTTGATATTGTCGTTTGGCCAATTTGCAGATGATGGGGGTTTCTGGCTGCTGACACTACTCATGTTGCCGCTCCTCCAAAAGTCGACTATGCCACTGACCATGGATGGTCTAAACGAAAATGGATTAAAGGCGGCATCTGCATCTGCTGTAGAGTATAGGATGCTTTGGTTTAAAAGATTTGTGATTTAATCTTCAGCTACTCAAGAAGCATGAACAACTGAGAAAATTGTTCAACCAAAACCAGTTGAGTGCAATACCGAGCCTGAAATTCAAGGATTGAGGATATATTTAAAGATGTGTAAATGACATTTTTTTAGGAGGTATCTGCTGCATTACCTTGTATGAATAGAATATATTTATGATTTATTGAATTTGTTTGATACTAATTGGTAAACACGTATATCTTAGGTATGTGATCTCTTTTTCTTTCATCAAGTCAGCATGGTTAGACGATATGGTTTGCAAACGTTTCTCGTTTAGGATATTAACGGAGAATTAGTTAAATTTACATATATATGTATATATGTATATATGTATATGTTTTGTATATCATCTGTCTTTTGAATTCCTTCCTAAATAGATGGTCATTGTTTCATTTTAGTTTGGAATATTTGCAGTTAAATATGGTCTCGCCTTTTACCATTCATCCACAGCATCTTGCAATGTTGGCTCAGCAGCATCACTTCTTATGGCTGTGCTTCCTGGAATCGTAATTTCCATGGTCAATCCGATCAGTGGAAATTTACACAGGTAGATTGGAAAAAAATGCATATATTGTAACATCGGTTCGTTTTTCTTTATCCTGTGAATTTCACAAGTTGCTCCACTTTCTTCTGCGTCAGGGAAGGAACCTTAGGACCACCATATATCTAGTTGGGAGCTCTCATATTCTACTTGTTCCACAAAACGCGAGAGACTAGATGTTGAACCCTTGATTGTCTGGAATTTCGACATACCTCATCTCTATTAAAGCGTGTAACTGTTAGCAACAAGAAACGCTACTCTTATCTCTGGCTTCTTTTCATATCTTTGCAAATACTACGTTGGTCACACGGTGTTAGAAAGGGATGGAGATTTTGAATTGGTGGAATTAGAATGATGATTGTTGTGCATTCACTTAGCTTTCCAAATCCCCAGGTATTTGTTTTTAAATTCCTTATAATTTAAAGAACAATACTTGGTTTTCATTTAACTTAAAACTTGTTGTGGATCAAAAGAAAAAATTAATCAATTCGTGCTACTGCAGAAGCAAGAATTCCCTTGCAAATGTTGAATTCATAAGAAATCAATTATTTACAAATCCACCAGTTATGTAGTTCAAAGGCTTTTTTTTTTTTCTTCCATGTTGACAGATGCAGGGGGCATGAGGATTATCAGCTAATGCAGAACAAAAATGAAAAGACTCTTGTTACACTTTTTTTTTTTTTTTTTTTTTTTTTCTGTTTGTATTGACGAAACTTGTTAAATTATCAAGTCTCTGTCCTTTTAAAGAAACTTGTTGACTATTTATAGTTTTCTATTTGTTTGAATATAAACTGTATGACTGGTAGATATGAGTGTATTGTATTTTTCTGAAGAAATAGGAATTTAATTTGCCATGGCTTCTAACTTTTTCTGCCGAAGCACCTGTCAGAATATGCTTATTTGGAGAAAGATAATGTTCAGTAAGGCTTGTTTTTATTTTTGTCTGTTACTTGAAGACTTTTCCGAATCTCATTCCAGGTCTAATGTAAAGTGGTGATTCTAGTATCTATGTCTTTTCATCTCTTCGGCTTCTTTTAGTAATGATACTCACGAACTATAAATTGAGCATATGCAGAATCACTCATTCTCTATAATTTGGCAGCAAAAAAGAATCACAAGTGAGGAAGTGTTCTGTGTTTCTCCTGAGCTGAAGGAGTTATAATTGATGCATCGAAAGCCTAATAGGTACTAAGCGCTATTATACGACGATTTTTGCGAGTTCCTTAACCTTGTTTGAATTTAATTTTTCCTTCTTTAGTTGGTTGGATATGAACTAGAATGGGGCATTATGAATGTTTGCACTAATTTTATGTTTTTTTTTTTTTGTTTTGTTTTTTCATATGGATAGCTCAACTTCAAGTGCTGCAGCGGAGCAGGGTAAAATGACCCACAAGAGACCCCACAAGCACGGAAGTTGGACGTTGGTATGGTGTTGGCCACAGGTACTCCGATGCTTGACTTAAAAATGACCTGTGGGAGAATGCAGTTAGTGTTTAGTAGAAACCGTGCCTCTTTTTCCACCGGTATGACAAGTGGGAGAGCAGTTTTTGAAATCTTTTTTAACTGTTTTTTTATTTTTAATTTACTTATGTATTAATCTTACTTTAATATATGTATGTCAGCATGATCACAATAAAATCGTTTCACAAGCTACACAACAGAGCCCACAAGAATGGAAGCCATGGATGATCATTGGGTGCCAGCAACAGGTACGCTGATGCTCTAAGTTACGTTGATGATCAATGGGAGAGGGAGAGAGAGAGAGAGAGATAAAGTAGATGCAATATCTAGGAGCATCCTGATCTAGTCCAGCCTGTAGGTTTTGATCTACCGGATCACAAAATTTTGGTGCAACATCAGGCGTGCGATAAATTCTCTTTGTCGGGCCATTACGCATCATGTGGGAGAACCGCTCCATACACTGCATGTCCTCTAAAGCATAAAAGTCAGGTTTATATAGACAATTCAAAAGAATAGCTCCTTTTTTTTTTTTTTAAATTCAATTTTTAATTTCTGTTTTATTTACTATTTATCCTACAGTGTCAGGTGGAGGATACCTTACTGGAGTCGTCTTGTATGTTCCAAGTTTCTAGTGTTGAGCAGTCCTTTGTACAAGAGATTTAGAATTTTGTCATAAATGGTATTTTTATTTTTCGCCGAACCGTAATTTAAACTAGGTTCCTTCTTTTTTCTATCTTTAAATTGCACTCAAGTCCTGTCATGGTAATTTCCGTATGCAGATTGACTTCGAGAACAATCTCACACATCATCATGTTGCACTTACTCCGAACGCTAAGTGAAAAATTACTAATAATTGCCGTGCCACCTGGCCAATCTTCTTTGAAGGTCTGTCTACATAGGTTTGATCTTCTTCCATTGGTATGATCTTCACTATCGACAGAGAAAAGTGGGCTCAAGGTTTTAGAGTCCTCTGTAGTTGTTCATGTGATGACGTTATTTCTTATGCGCTACAATCTGCAGCGACGACATTATCTCTTGAGTCTCGATATAGTATAACTATATATATATATATATATATATATATTTACTCTTTTGTAAAGTTGAAGAGACAAAATAATCTAAAAATTAGAATGGAACAATTGTTATAGACCTTTTTCTTAAAATTTTTTTTTTTTTTGACAGACCTTCGTGCTTTGGTAGGGCAACGCCGTTTTTCTTTAAATTTTTTTTTCTCAAATAATTTCGAGTTGAACATTTCATTGTCATTTACCAAATGAATTCATCAAACGTTAAAATTTGTTCAATTTGCCGCTCGTGAAAAGGTATTTTAATAAAAACACTTTTTTGGTGTGGTTCACAATTACGATTACCGCTGTAGCCATAAATATTAAAAAGACTAATTTCCAATTTACCATCAATCAATTCATGAAGTTAAAATTCCATCTTTACGAGTTAGGGGCAACTTAATTTTAATAAATGAATTTGATCATTAAAAAAAGAAAAACGGAGAAATCAATCAGAGTTCATCAGTTAAAATTAATTATAAGACAACATATGATCATAATATATGGATATAACACTTTTTTTTTTATACCCCTCATTATTTAAACTTTTTTCTGTTATTAAATTGTTCATTTGAGTGATCCTCCATTTTTTTTAAGAAGCCATTTTCCCACCCTTCATTTGTGTAAAATCGAAACATTATCCGAGCATATGATGAGCTTATATATGGTGCCCATTTCCCTATTCGCATCGTTATTCTGTCACTTTTTTATTTGACATCTAAATGAATTTTTTTTAAATATTTTTAGTCTTTACCTTCTATTGAAACAGAACAGACAGAAAAATAGGGATAGCTGATTTGAACTCGCATATGATAGTTATTGTAGTTCTTGCCTTTTTCGCGTCTTTATGAGTTATTAATGACTCTTGAAGGTTAAATACTATATAAGGGGCCAAAACAGCCTTTTAATTTTAGCATTCAAAGAAAACATTTCGTTAAGATTTCATTTTCGTTCTTCAAAAATTGGAAGCAAATATGAAAACTTTTATGATAGTATCTTTGGTAACATATCTAAACATAGTACTAGCAAATGCCATGGAAGGAATTGCAACCTATTATAAAACCCCTTATACTCGTAAGCATGTCCTTTACATTTTTTTTTTTAAATTTTCCGATTAATTTTGCATGTTATATGTATATATATATATTTTTTCCTTTGGTTGAAATGTTATATGTACGCTACTGCCATCGTAATTAAGAGCTAGATATCTTTGTTTCAATTAGAGAATACCAAACATATTTATGAGTTTTCGTAAATATAAGTGATTACCATTTATGATATCAAGATAAACGCACAAATTTTGCTAATTATTATAAATATTTTGACCAATTATTCAATTTGTTATAATCATCAAATTCATATTATATATTTAAAAATATAAATATTCACTAACGAATAAATATTGAAGTAGAAAAAAAAAAAAAAGAACCATGTTAAATATATATACATTTTTTTTTATTGTGGTACACTAATATTTTGATCGATGTGGATGGAGTTATATACTGATGAATGCATATCAGGTATTCATAGAGTTGATCAATAATTATTACTCCCTGAAAGACAAATAGGGTTAATTTCACTTTTAGCACTTGTGGGAAAAAGAATATTAAAATCAGCATTTATTTCTCATCCCTTCATTTCTAGCACCGCCACGTCATAAAGGCCTCTGATATGTGGGGCCCAGCTGCATTAAATGTAAGGCAAATTACGGGTTTACCTTCATCTCCTTCGCATGCTCTAAACAATCAGCCAAACTAGCATCTACAGTATTTTAGAGAGAGAAAATGAAATCTAGAGAGAGAAATAGTTGCAATCGGCCGGAACCGCTCAAAACAGTACGAAACCACCACGAAAGGCATCTATAAACAGCTTGGTGATATAGAATGCCACCTATATCGAATAGTTTAAAAAACCGGCACCGGAGATGGAGAGAATGGTGGTCGATGAAGGGTTGAGTGGAAATCGAAGTTAAGGAATCAAAGAAGTTGAAAGTTAAAAAAAAAAATTGAACGATTCCGTTTCAATGTTTAAAAAGTTTGCGTTTAACGCTTTGTTTGCAAAGGGGAAAAAAATTTCATTATTTTGAATTTGTTTAACAGTTGGTCTTCTTACAGGATCGGTCATTATCATAATGACCGCCTGATAATTTTCGTTGTGACCCCTGTAACTGTTAAATTTTAGCATATAATTTTGGTCACAACGATATTGACCAGGTGGTCATTATAAAAATGACCAGTTTTTGGTCAGACATCATTCTACAGGATCGGTCATTTTCACAATGACCCCATGGTCATTATCGTTGTGACCCCTGTAAATGGTCAATACGGTGACGTATTGGTCAAAGTATTAGACCATCGGTCATAACGGTTATGACCAGACGGTCATAACCGTTATGACCGCTGTGTTACACCAGCGGTCATAACAGTCATGACCGTCTGGTCATAACCGTCATGACCGTCTGGTCATAACCGTCATAACCGCTGCGTTAGCCCAGCGGTCATTACAGTTATGACCGCCTGGTCATAATCGGTCATAACCGTTATGACCGCTGTGTTACACTATCGGTCACAACAATATTGACCAGGCGGTCATTGTGAAAATGACCTCTGTTCAAACGGTCAATACGATTCTGTATTGGTCAAAAACGGTCACAACGAAATTGACCAGACGGTCATTATGAAATTGACCAATACGATTCTGTATTGGTCAAACCGTTGGCACATAGGTCAAAACGAAATTGACCAGACGGTCATTATGAAAATTACCTTACCCTAAAAATACAATTTAAATTATTTTTTTTTTAATTAACGCGACGGTCATTTTCATAGTGACCACGTGGTCAATTTCCTTGTGACCTCTGAAAATAGTCAATACATTTTTCTTTGGGTCAAACGTAATCACTGTCACGTCATGATTCACTCAGCCAACCCTAATCTGATGTTTTGCCCACTTTCCCGCCCATCTCAATCCCGACATTATCTTAGTAGCAATACCCAAAATTTTGATTTTGAAAATCTTTCCTCGTTTTTCTCTGAGTTAAGCCTCACGAATCCTCTCTGCACCATTACCCACTGATCGAACCTCACTCTAAGTCCAACAAAACTCACCACATCTTCGTTCACTCTGTTAAAACTGACATCTTACTATCCTCGTCACAGTTAAAAGCATCCAAGCTGCCAGATCTGCTTCTACTCCATTTGAATAGAGATCTTCCCACTTCCAATCAGCCAATCTGAGGTAATGGTGCTTGTTATTTGGTTTTATTTGTAATATATAATTTAAATGGGTAATGGTGCGTTTCTGAATCAGCCAATCTGAGGTAATGGTGGGGTTTTGAATTATATTGTAGAAAATTATTCTCTGTTAAAGTTTTTAGGGTAATTTTTCCGTCTTTTGTATCATAAACCATCCGGACATTATCATTATCACCAGTTTTGAGATATAAGTCAACTCTCTCTATATATAAAACTGGTCTTTTTCATTATGACCATCCGGTCATTATCATTGTGACCAGTTTTGAGATATAAGTCAACTCTAAATATATGTCAAAACTGGTCATATTCATATTGACCGTCCCGTCATTACACATTGTGACCAGTTTTCAGGTATAAGTCAACACTCAAAATATAAACAAACTGGTCATTTTCATAATGACCATCCGGTCATTATCATTGTGACCAGTTTTGAGTTATGACCAAACTTTCTATAGCGTGGTTTTTCCTTCCTTGATACGCAAATTATTGGATAACTTGATGCTGTTTTATGTAGAATGGATGCGGTTTGTGTTTTCGTGAAGTATAATGGTCAATGAGACGGCACATTAAGATATGTTGGTGGCGAAATGAAGGGAATATTGGTGCCCGAGAACTCAACATATGATGGTCTTATTGAGTTGGTCAGAAGTGTGATTGGATTAGTGGCCCAGGCAAGAATATCGTCGTTAGATACGGTCTTGAACTTGGATTGCCTCTTGTGAGGATACAGTGTGATGCTGACGTTAAATTCTACATACAACTGAAGAAGAAGGATGTTCATGTGCTTAGCAAATTTTCAGTCACCATCGATGTATTGGATGAGTCTGCGGTGGTTGCCATGCCACCAGAGGTAGGGGAAAGCAACCACATAGACATTCAACGTTCTAGGGAGGGGGGACAGAGTGATGAAGCCATGCAACATGTAAATGACAGTAATACGATCATCCCTCCTCCTCCTCCTCATATACCTTCTCCTACAGCAAGTTTGGATTTGCACACTGAATATGGAATTGAAAATCAAACTCAAGTATTGAACAATGACCACTTCACGGCCCATTATGATTGTGTCGCCGATAAATTGAATGTTACGGATGATGCTCATCGTTCAAACGATAAGAGTATCGCAGCAAGCATTGGAGGCCATTCTATTGTCAATAATACTAGATCTCACTATGACAAATTATCAAGTAGTGACAGTGTATCCGACGGAGTCATTGTTGCTGATTATAGACCTATCGCGCTGCACATAAACAGTGTTTTTGAGAACAAAAAGTTACTGCAATATCATCTACATCACGATGCCATGAGTAAACACTACCAATTCAAGGTGAAGAAGTCGAACTCTACTCTATTACACGTGATATGTATAGATAATGAGGGATGTCCAAGGCAATTGCGTGCGACTAGGATGAGAGGTAGTGAACTGTTTGTCATGAAGCGGTACGACGACGTCCATACTTGTTCAATCAAAATCGTTCAAGGGCATCATTGTCAAGCCAGCAGTTGGATGATTGGGGAGTGTGTGAAGGCAAAATACTTGGATCTGACTAATACCTTATATAGACCTCGGGAAATCATGAGAGACATGCAGGCCGAATTTGGAGTGTCTTTCACTTATCTCAAGGCATGGCGAGGGAAGGAAACAGCACTAACCAGCTTGCGGGGCAATGATGCAGAGTCATACAATGGTATTTTATTTTATCTCTTATAATATCTTCATTACCTACATTATAACTTTTATATTCACGACAAGTGCTATATAACTTTTATAACTGAATTAAATTACAATTCTGCCCGCGTGGGCTGAAATGGTTAAGAGGAAAAATCCTGGATCCGACATTGACATCGAGACAGACTCAGCAAATTGCTTACAATGCTTCTACATGTGCCTAGCTGCTTCGAAGCACGGTTGGCCTTATTGTCGTCCAGTAATTGTGGTTGATGGATCCGCATTAAAGGCCAAGTTTGGGGGAATGCTTCTTGCAGCGTGCGGTCACGACGTAAATGGCTGTATATTTCCACTTGCATTTTGTATCGTTCAGTCCGAAAGCAACGAATCATGGATATGGTTCTTCGAGAAGCTAAGGGATTCAATCGGCACCCGAGAGGATCTTGCTATTGTGGCTGATAGGCATAAGGGTATCGAGTATGCAGCCAACCTAGTGTATCCGGACGCTGCCTTCGGGATATGCGTCCAATACTTGGCAGCAAACCTGAAGACCAAGTACAAGGATTTCAAAGGCCCTTTGAAGACCTATTTTGATGGTGCATCGAGGTCGTATCTTTTAAGTGATCACCATCGTCATATGGAATCCATCCGGAATCGTAACCCCGATATGCACCGATACCTCTTGCAGGCCGATCCTACAATGTGGTCGCGAGCATATTTCAAAGGACGGAGGTATGCAATCATGATAACCAACATTGCAGAGTCATTGAACAATGTCGATCGGAAAGCGAGGTTAATGCCAGTTGGATTCTTAGTGGAATGGTTGAGGGAACTACAACAAAGATGGTTTTTCCATAGACGTGAGGAGGCCCTCAAATTGACATCGAAACTGGCTCCAAGGGCTGAGAATTTGCTTCGCACCAACTTCTCAATAGGCCTAACAGTAACAGTACGTGCTTACGACCACATCCAACACATATATGGTATATGTCAATTTGAAACTTCAACTAAATTAGCTCAAAGTGTTAAAATTTTTCTTCTTACAGCCACGGCCAGCCGATCAGTTCGAATACCCAGTCACCAACAATGCTAGCCAAATATGGATAGTCGATATGAGAGAAATGACATATACGTGCAGGTGATTTCAGATCGATCAAATCCCTTGCCCTCATGCCATGGCAGTTTGTAACCACCGACGAATAGACCCTTACAATTATTGCTCGATTTACTACACTAAAGATTATCTTTATGGTTGTTATTCGTCTGTAGTTTATCCTATTGGCAGCGCAGAAGGCTGGGATGTTCCTGAAGAAGTTAGGTCAAAAATTGTCAATCCTCCCAATACAAAGCGTGGGCCCGGAAGGCCACGGGTTCGAAGGATTTTGTCTCAAGGAGAAGAACATGAGTCTGTTCGGTGTGGTAGATGTAATGGTTATGGACAGAACCGACAAACCTGTACCAATTCAGTCCCCTTAAGAGTACGTCCAACAAGGTCGAATCCATCGTGCAGCATTCCCAGTTCATAAAAAAAATAGTTTAAAACACACTGGACACTCGGTCATCATGGTTATGACCGAGTGGTCAACACCGTTATGACCGTGCTGTTTGTAATGAGAAACACTTAGTTTTTTTTTTTATTTACAAAAAATTAATGTCTTCTGTTGTCTTTCATAATGTCCATTAGTATCGTATTAATTACCAAAAATTTTAAGTCATTTAGCACATAAAAAAATAGTTTAAAACACACTGGGCACTTGGTCATCATGGTTATGACCGAGTGGTCAACACCGTTATGACCGTGCTGTTTGTAACATGAAAAACTTTGTTTTTTTTATAAAAAAAAATTAATGTCTTCTGTTGTCTTTCATAATGTTCATTAGTATCGTATTAATTACCAAAAATTTTAAGTCATTTAGCACATAAAAAAAAATAAGTTTAAAACACCCTGGGCACTCGGTCATCATGGTTATGACCGAGTGGTCAACACCATTATGACCGTGCTGTTTGTAACGTGAAAAACTTTGTTTTTTTTTTTTTAAAAAATTAATGTCTTCTGTTGTCTTTCATAATGTCAATTAATATCGTATTAATTACCAAAAATTTTAAGTCATTTAGCACATAAAAAAAATAGTTTAAAACACCATGGGCACTCGGTCATCATGGTTATGACCGAGTGGTCAACACCGTTATGACCGTGCTGTTTGTAATGAGAAACACTTAGTTTTTTTTTTCTTTAACAAAAAATTAATGTCTTCTGTTGTCTTTCATAATGTCCATTAGTATCGTATTAATTACCAAATATTTTAAGTCATTTAGCACATAAAAAAAATAAGTTTAAAACACCCTGGGCACTCGGTCATCATGGTTATGATCGAGTGGTCAACACCGTTATGACCGTGCTGTTTGTAATGTGAAAAACTTTGTTTTTTTTTAAAAAATTAATGTCTTCTGTTGTCTTTCATAATGTCCATTAGTATCGTATTAATTACCAAAAATTTTAAGTCATTTAGCACATAAAAAAATAGTTTAAAATACACTGGGCACTCGGTCATCATGGTTATGACCGAGTGGTCAACACCGTTATGACCGTGCTATTTGAAACATGAAAAACTTTGTTTTAAAAAAAAAAAAAAATTAATGTCTTATGTAGTCTTTCATAATGTTCATAATGTCCATTCGTGCAAGTACGGTCATTTTCACAATGACCACCTGATCAATATCGTTGTGACCGATAGTGTAACGCAACGGTCATAATGGTTATGACCAGACGGTCATAACCGTTATGACCGATAGTGTAACGCAGCGGTCATAACGGTTATGACCAGGCGGTCATAACTGTTATGACCGCTGGGCTAACGCAAACGGTTATAACGATTATGACCAGGCGGTCATAACTATAATGACCGCTGGGCTAACACAGAGGTCATAACGATTATGACCAGGTGGTCATAACTGTTATGACTGATAGTGTAACGCAGCGGTCATAACGGTTATGACTGTCTGGTCATAACCGTTATGACCGATGGTCTAACAATTTGACCAATACGTCACCGTATTGACCATTTACAGGGGTCACAACGATAATGAATATGGGGTTATTATGAAAATGACCGATCCTGTAGAATGATGTCTGACCAAAAACTGGTCATTTTTATAATGACCACCTGGTCAATATCGTTGTGACCAAAATTATATGCTAAAATTTAACAGTTACAGGGGTCACAACGAAAATCACCAGGCTGTCATTATGATAATGACCGATCCTGTAAGAAGACCAACTGTTAAACAAATTCAAAATAATGAAATTTTTTTCCCCTTTGCAAACAAAGCATTAAACGCAAACTTTTTAAACATTGAAACGAAATCGTTCAAATTTTTTTTTAACTTTCAAGTTCTTTGATTCCTTAACTTCGATTTCCACTCAACCCTTCATCGGCCACCATTCTCTCCATCTCCGGTGCCGGTTTTTTAAACTATTCGATATAGGTGGCATTCTATATCACCATGCTGTTTATAGATGCCTTTCGTGGTGGTTTCGTACTGTTTCGAGCGGTTCCGGCCGATTGCAACTATTTCTCTCTCTCTAAAATACTGTAGATGCTGGTTTGGCTGATTGTTTGGAGCATGCAAAGGAGATGAGGGTAAACCTGTAATTTGCCTTACATTTAATGCAGCTGGGCCCACGTATCAGAGGCCTTTATGACGTGGCGGGTACTAGAAATGAAGGGATGAAAAACAAATGCTGATTTTAATATTCTTTTCCCCACAAGTACTAAAAGTGAAATTAACCCAGACAAATATATTTTTTACTTTGCAAGTTTTTCTATATCTTGGGTTGTTTGTTTCATACTCAATCTTTTGAACTAGTAATATGCATTGTAGAATTGTATGCAATTAGTTTTACATCACAAAATCAACTGCCGACAGTGGGGGAGCAACGTTGATTGCCCCCACTCAGATTTAATAATCAAGTTTTACTTTTAAAAATTTTCTAATATTTTAGTAACGCCTTATTTTAAAAGAAAAATTAGACATGTACCCCACTCAGATCATATAGATTAAAATTTTCCTACTGTCGTAAGATTTTCAAAATCTTAATAATATCCTTAAATTATAAGAAAATTATATATGCCCACTTAACAATTAGAAATCATCTTCTTTAGCCAAAAAAAAAAAAAAAAAAAAAAGAGAAAGAAATTGTTGATGCCGAAAAAGGCTCCGGTAGCAACACCCAATGTGATCGGCTAGTCCGATCGGGTCTGGCCTGTCAGTCCGCCGTCGATCACCTGTGAAAAGGAAGCACCTCGAAGTGATAAGGACACCGGTGTGGTGTCTGCCATGGGCACTCCGATGCTTAAGTCAGTAAAGGTACTGATGAGCAAAATGAGAGGCAGAGCTTTGGCAAGGAAAAATGACCATACCTGAATTTGTGGGTTCTTCCTCTATTTATAGGTGCCTCTCGCGGTTCAGGGCGCTCGGGTGACCCAGCCGGGTCGGCTACCTAAAGTTCCCGGTAGATGAGTAGACCTTAGGCTTGCAGGTTCTATTGGTCCAATGGACTGATGCCACGTGTCCCCGCTCTAGCATAGGGGACACTAGGGTGGCCTGTCACCGGCACCTGCAGGAGTAGCTCTAATCAAGGCAGGTGGCGACGGGGTGGCGATATGACACTGAGCAATGGCAGGTGGGGGTAGTCAACTGTTGATGTGTACGGTGACAGGACTTATGTCAGATGTTAGGTAATAGGTGGAGGGTAGTCCCAAGAGGCCTTTATCGGTTACGGGTGTCATTCCCTAGAGCAGAGTATTTGGAGAAGTCGAGTCGTCTCTGAGCACGATCCAGCCCGGGTACGCGGCTCACCTTGACAGGGCGGTAAAGTCTGGTCGGGTAACCATGTCATCCGAGAGGGGACCTCTGGTCGGCTGAAGTTGGGTTGCCCGTGTTCGGTTCGATTGAACGGATGGATCCACCCGCTAGTGGCCGGATTACTATCGGAAATAGGACTTAGTGGTCACAGTAGGTCAGGTCATCAACAGAAATAATCTCTTAACCACTTTTTGAAATAAATCATAGAACTTTTTGTTTTCTAAGTAAACGACCTTTTTATTTTTTATTTTTTTATAACTATATTTATGTTTTATCAGTGATAAACTAAATAGTCCTTTACTAATGGACTGGTCTATTGTTGATGGACTAACGATATATCACTAATGGTCCAGTATATATGGTGAAATTTGAAACTTCTAAAGGATTAGTTGGATTTTATCTTAAAATGTTAACTTGATAAGTATAGAGGTCTAATATCTTTATATGTCCATTACTATTGTTGTGCTTTTACCGTATGGGATTTGAGTTTTTTTTACCCTTAACATATAGGATCGCTTCATATCGCTAATTTTTTTTTCTCAAAGTGCCCCTGCTAAAATAATTATTTACAAATTTTGCCGTTGGCTTCCTTCTTACAGCCTCAACTTGCTACGAACATGAAAACCATGGAGTCCATATTGCTGCAGCAACGAATGTCCTATGGAATAACAGGACAGCTTGTGGGAAACTGTATTGAGTAAAATGCACTGGCATTACGAATAACAGACCGCAACGTTCTTGCAGAGATTGAGATGTTCTTGTTGAGATCGTCGATGATTGTAAAGTATGTAATGCCACTCTTAACCTTTCTGAAGAAGCTTTCAATCTCATTGCTGATCTTAGAGGAAGAATCCGCATTGATTTGTAAATATACATCTCTATCCACATTTTGTTTTGTGTATCTCTCTCTCTCTTACATAATGTTAGTAGTCGGGGCAAAGTCAGAAATATATTTAATAAGGGTGTGCACTAAAATTTGTTTAAAATTTTATAGGACTATATGAGAATTTCTAATTGTAGTAGATTTATGTGAAAATGAGACAAAGTAGAAAAACCATATATATATATATATATATATTATTTTTATAGAATTAACTTTAGTGCAGAATATTGTGTTAGAATTTGTTATTTTTAGTGGGGCAAAATAGGGACTATGGGAGAATTTTTTTTTTATTTCTAATGGGGTAAAATAGAAAAATAATAAAATTTTTGGGGCGAAAGTATAAGAGTAAAAAAATTCAGCTCCCACTCATCTACATGTAAATCCTTGACTGATATTTTTATTTACTTTTAATGTAAAGTGAAAGGGAACATCTAACGTTAGGGAAAACTAACATATCTCAATTACATTAGCACCACAAGTAACCCATCCTCCTCAATTATATATATATATATATATATATATATATCAATAAATATATGAGACTCCAACTTAATTAAAAAAAAAAAAAAAAAAAAACCTCACAATAATAATTATTAAGAAATGTTCGTCAAAACCAGAGGGGCTTTCTCCCTCAAACATCAAACCTTAAAATCATAGGTGAATATTAACTCGCTAGAGTGCTCCTAAATCTTTCATGATTATTGCTCTCAGCCACAATTTCTCCTCACTGTTCTGAACTTCCATGCGTTTTCATCTGTTGCAAAGCAATCCGAGTTCGTGTGTTGCACAAGCAAGAAGAAAGGACCTCCATCTGTAGACAGAACGTTCGTGCACCACCAGTCATAAATACCAATTTTCCAGTTTTGAGGTATTTTGCATTTGAATCAGCAATTTTTACCGGAAAAACTTCTCTGAGAATTTTATTGCTCGAGTTATCGTTCAATTAGCTTTTTCTATTGTTCTTCTGAAAAGTAGGGTTTGAAAAACATGATTTGACTGTAGAAGAGATTTTTTGCATTTGTTTGAAGATGTGAGTAGTTGTTGGTTTTAGGTTGCAGTAGTTTTTATTAGGATTAGTTTACAGAGTTGCTGATTTTTTATTGGATTCGCTTTGCCATGAATTGCACGGTGAGATTGCAAATTAGGAAGTAGGGTGTGTTAGAGAGATTTTTTTTTCTTTTCTTATTCTTTTCCTCTTGTATTTTTAAACAGCAATACGTTGTTTTCTCGATCAAAGTATGGTTTCAATAGTCTCGTCGGTTGTAAGTATGTCTCTGTTTTAAACTATGCAATTTATCATTAGGGATTAATGGTGTACATTGGCTTTGCTGGTTTGAGGTATGTATACTTTCAAAAAGAATGATAACAAAATCTTGGGAGTTTTTAGTTTAGTTTGTGCCAGCAAGAGCCCAGTAGTTGGTAGTGCTTTAAGAGAAACTTGGGAGTCTTTTTCAAAAGACACTCTTGGGAGTGGCTGATTTTCCCTTCCATAATAATTTTCGGCCACAAGAGTGTTGGGTAATACTAAGAGAATTTTTTGTTTTTTTTGTTTTTTTTTTTTTTAATTTTTGAAAATTAATACTAAGAGAATTTTAAGATTTAAGTTAAAAGAAGAATCTCCTCTCAAGTTTCTTCTGATTTTGAATTCATGACCAGGAGTTAGCCTCTACACTGTAATGAAAATTTCATAGGCCTAAACTACCTTAAACTACTGATAAAATACCATTACCTATCCTTCTTAACCTTCCAATATTTCTCTGGTTTTCCTCTGTCTAGTTGCCGCCCTTCACCTCCAGGGGAGAGGAATCGAATTCTCAGCCCAGCCATAACACTTGTGTGAGTGAATTCTTAAGGTAATTTCTTTCTTCCTTTTTTCTTCTTTTGATCTTTTTTTTAATGTTGTAGATTTTTTTTTTTTCTCTTTTCTTGTTTTGGTGAATTAGATTTTTATTATTTATTTATTTATTATTTTTTACCGTTCTGCAACTGGGTGTTTACATTAGTATACATTTTTTCCCCTCAGTTGGTTTTAAGATGCAGCTCCCCTATTGCTTGTCTTTAAGGTCTTGTTTAGACCTCTTTGTGATTCTTGATTTTTTGTTTCTCTGCCCATCTCTGTTTCTTTCTCAGTGTTTTATTTTTTTTTTATTTTTTTTTTTAAATAAATGAAAATGAGAATGCTTATAAATGAAAATAAGAATGCTTTGTACACTACTATTAAGTTGAGGTCAGTTTGGTTTAAATTTTTTTATTCTCTCTCTCTCTTCCTATAATTTCCAAGGAAAAAAATAAGATAATGAAGCAATGGAGGATGGAGGTCAGTTTGGTTTAGATTTTTTGTTGTTAACTTTTTTGGATGGATATATAGAACTGTAAGAATATTATTAATGGCTCAGATTCTTAGATTTGCTGGGATATATTTCTCATTTATAAGTATGAAAACTTATTCAATGCCTTGCTTGTAACAGGAAATTCCTATGTTGATGGATAGAGATTGTCTATGGTTTAACAGGTAAATAAAAAAATGTAAAATATGCAATAACATGTTCTTATAGGAGAACTCTTTAGCTAGATAATGTGATGTTATTATAACAATTACAGAGCTACTAAGGAGTATATAGAAGGAGCATGGAATTTTGTAAAGATGGCAGAGAAAGTAGCTGATTATCTGGAAAAGATATTATGTCCTTGCAAAGATTGTCAAAACTTGCGTCGCCAATCTATTGATAATGTTTTTGCTCACTTGGTCATAAGTGGAATGGACTGAACGTACTCAGAGTGGTTTCATCATGGGGAACAAAGCTATACAAATGAAAAGGTTTTTAGTAACGTGTTACCCAAGGATAATGTGATGCCTAGGTCCACGTACTCGGTCAAAAAGGTTTTTGCAGAAATTTGATTTGGGATATGAAAAGATTCATGCATGTTTCAATGATTGTTGCAGGTTCAGAAAAGATTATGAGAGCTTGGAAGAATGTCCAAAGTGTGGTGCTTCAAGTTGGAATGTAGATAAACATACAAACAAGATCCGAATAGGAGAACCAGCTAAGATGTTGGGGTATTTTCCCATAATACCGAGGATTAGAAGGATGCTTAGATCCAAAACAATAGTTGAGAATTTAAAATGGCAATTTTTTTCATCACATAAACATTGGTGAAATCTTTTTCTTTGCTTCTCGTTGAACCATTCAAAATAGTATATTATTCTCTCATATTACATCATTTTCCTCCCTTTGTAGGTTCTCACATTCATGGCTGATCAAAAGAAGAGGAAACTTTATAAACTTAAATCAACTGAGGAATTTTCTGCAGTAAGGAAGCAACCTACAGTCATATGTACAGGCAAGTTGTTAGAAATGCTTAATTGGAAAAAGAGATCACCTCGCAAGAAGTTGAGTCATAACGATGAGTTGCAAGCCGCGAGTGAGGAAGACAATAGAGAGATAGACCCAACTAAATATTTCCTTGAAGGACCAACAACTCGTAAGAAAAATTCACTGGTATACGCAGCCCTGGTGAAAGCAGCAACAAATTCACTTGCAGGCGTGTCTAGTAGGTCATTTCGCAAGATGATAGTGAGGGATGACTCTCCTGAACTTGATGAAATTGATGCCCTAGTAGATTCCCCTGAAGTTGAAAGGCAATCTGTGGTTGCAACTAATTCGAGAGAATGTCTATGAAGCACTGTTGAAAATGAGCTATTTTCAAAAGTTATTCCTTCACCCAAAAAGGGGTCATCATTCCTAGGATCACTTGACAACGATTACAGATCCATAGTAAGAGAAAGACACGATTCACCTACCAGTCGAAAAAGGAAATCTCTTCGTTTAAATACCATAAGAGGAAATTCTCCAGAAGTGGATGAGCCAAGAGTTGATGGTAATGTTAGCCACTAGAAAAAGACCCTGAAGTTGCAGGTGTAGATTCTATGGAAGAACCACAAAGACTTAAACGAAAAAGAGGTCTAACTAAATTGAAAAATGTTGCAACGGAATTTGTCTTCATTTTTAGGGCCACTATTTTTAGGACCACTTGTGAGAGAGATTGTACCTGTAACAATTGCTGATTGGAGGAAGATTACTGAAGGGATGACAGAGGTCTTGTGGAAATCTGTTCAGGTTTGAAATTGATATATAATTTTAATTCATTTTATCTTTATATTGTTAGATAGAAATTAAAACTCTAGGAGCTCATTTTTTACCATGTATATCAGGTAAGATACAAGCTCCAAAAATATTGGGAAAAGGCTTATGTTTTTAAGGTGATGGGTAATCTTTGGAGAGCTTCAAATCAAGGTTAGTAAAAACAAATAGTAGAAGCACCAAATGATGCTGAAAGACTAAAGCTATGACCCGATAACATAAAATCTGAAGTTGATTGGAAAGCTTTTGTGAGGGAAAAATTAAGTGCAAACTTTAAGGTATTTAACATGCTTATATTTTTAATTGTTTTCATGTTTTATTTGTGTAGTTGTAATGACTGTAGAATCTAGTTGCCTTGTTTCTAACTAATTAAATATGGTGAACTACAACAAAGTTGCAGGTGCTCTGTTTTTTTTTTTTTCCCTTCTATTTGGTTGCTTGAAAACCTTTAAACACTGCAATGTTTCAATGCTCCAGACCTGAAGAATATTCGATAAGAATTAAAGGAGAAAATAAAAAAGCTATGTTGAAATGTATGATTTTTGACACATTTGTTTTTCATTGAAGTGTAACATAAGGTGAGCTATTTGAGCTTGGTGGCCTATCTAGGTCCTTTTGCTAGAGAAAGAATATTGTTTTCATGAGATATTGGTATAAGTCAAATGATACTGTCAGCACCATACTTCAGACACCGTACTTCTATCATCGTATAATGCGCTTTTAATGGAAGAAGAATGACTAGTTGTAGGAACATGTATCTTCTTTTGGTAAAGACGTGTATATAACTTGATCACAAAATGAAAAAAGTGAAAAGTGATGGACCATCCTCCTCAAGCTTTTTAACTATTAGCTTTAATTGTGTTCCTTTCTCATTTTTTCATATGTAGTATGTACTCAAATACATGTTTATTACTAGGCTAAAAGTGAAAAGTTCAAAGCGATGCAGAAGAAACAATTCCCATATACTGGCAGCCACAAAGGATATATTTGTTTAATTGATACATGGTAATGTCATGTACCTTTAGCTTTTATTGATGAGATCAGAAAAAAAATTTTAATGGTAGTTATTTTTTCTTATATAGAGTAAAGCTAGCGCAAACAAAAAACAACCATCTAGTGTTGCTGTTTGGACCAAGGCACATACGAATAAAAATGGTGAACCTATATCTATAGCCATTGGTGAAGCTATATTGTACTAATCTATGCCTTTTCCTTCATTATTTTATTTTTTATTTACCATAATGTTATCAAGAAATTCATTTACAATTTAACATTCTTCAGGAAAACATGGAAGAATGTCATAAAGAGTTGCCTATATCATCTCAAACAAATGTAAAAGAGGATGCTGTTTCGAAAGTTCTTGATCCTGAAAAGAGTGGTCGATTAAGAGCCTATGGCGGAGGAGTTACCATTACCAAATTGGCAATTGTGTCATAGAGAGATGAGCTCAATATCCAATTAGAAAAAGAATGTAGAGAATTGAAAGAGCAAGTAGCAACTCAACAAGGCTTAATAAATACTTTATTTTATTGAAAAATCAGGTTAGTGTCCAATACATATATATGTTAATTCTTATAAATTATACATTATGATAAATTTGTTTATATGATCTATTATAGGGTTCATCTTGCCAAACAGAGAAACAATCGAATGCACCTATGCGTTTTTCCATGGTAAAATTATGCTTATAGTTTTTCTTATTTATAAATTAAACACATCTTTGTTTGCTTAGTGAAAAATAATTTTTATTTTTGTTTTTGCTATTTTTCCTTCTTGAAAGGGAGTCAACACTAACTCACAAAGCAAGGAGTGTAAGATAATGGATTGGAATGGTTCTGATGAAATTATAGCCGAAGGGTGTTGGTCTTCAAGTGATCCAACAGCTTTGGTTCATCATATTCCTATTGGACCTAATGCTGCAAGAGTTTGGGTAGATACTGTAAGAAATCCTAATGCATTTTTGTGGAGGCCTAATTCAGAGGTGCTTCACATTGAAGACGCTAATTGCATGGCCAATTGATAAAATTATAAGGCAAAAAAAAAAAAAAAAAACACCTATGTGATGTATTGTAGATTTGATTGGTGATGGTAAAGCTTTAACATGTGAGTTGATTTATGGATGTAAGTATTGATTTCTTTTTCTGTGTGTAGGACTTGAAGGAATATATCTAAACTACTGATGGAGAGAATTTGAAATACTAGAGAAAGATTTGAACCATTAGTAGCAAACATGTACGCAAGCTTTGAGTCGTGAAGTTGCTTTTGGGACTTTAAAGTATCATCGTTGTTGTTGATGTTTGGTTGAAAACGTTGTTTTTATGTTGTTAGATTAGGGAATAAATGTACGGATATTGTGTACTTAAAGTATTCAATCAAATTAATTACTAGTAAAGTAACGAAAAAACATATATTAAATGTATTAATTATCCATACAACATGTAGTAATATTGTTTGTAATCAAAATCAAGAATAGCATGAAAAAAGTGACAATACACTTTTAAATGTCATGGCCAAATGTACTAAAAACGCTATTAAAAATGTCAAGCTACTACATATATAGCGGTGTAGGAAAAGCAAAGGCAAAATTATAATAGCATTGTTGAAAGGCTATAAAAAAGTTATTATAGCATTTGATAAAATGCTATGACAAAACTACCTGCATCTACAAAATTTATTATTATAGCACCAATGAAACGCTATTAAAGCATAGCACTTAATAATATCAGATGACAGTAGCGTTTTATAAAATTGTTATGGTATATTTACTATAGCATTTAAACACCCTATGATAGCAGTTTGTACATAAGTTTACTAAAAAACGTTATGTTCAGTTTCTAGTTTTGATTTGTTTCAATGATCAGATTTAATTATAGAATAAAGTAAATTATATATTTACACAGCGACGCGATTGACTTTTTGTCTCTCTTTTCTTCTGTCTCTCTCTCTCTCTCTTTAATTATTTTTCTGTCATGTCAATTATCAGGATCTTTGGATTGGTGGAAGATGGTGAAGGGACGATCCAATAATCTTTTGTTGGCTTTTGGCTTTTGGCGCACGGAACATGCTATTATTATTTTTATATTATTCCTGCAATTTTGTTTTTTTTTTCTTCTAACAAAATTTGCATAGGGGGTTTGGTGAATGGATGAGGTAGGACTTGAGAGCCAATGAAGTTAGAATAGTTTTCCTATTATTTATCACTTGTCAAGAAAAAAAAAAATTTAGTTCATACCACTTATCATTGTAATATCACACTCTCTAAATAAGACCACATATATGGAACAGGTTCCGAATCTCATAAACGTACTGCTATATGAGAAAATCAATAATTATCCACTTGTTCAAAAACATAAAAATTGTGATTTCACAATTTTGGGAGAAATTGATGGAACTCTATCATATCTGCAAAGATATGATTGATTATTTGTAAAAAGAAATGTACTTGTAAACTTTGTATTGTTGCTGTTTTATTTTATTTTATTTTATTTTATTTGTTATTATTATTATTATTATTATTTATCATTTGATGATGGTTTTTAATTTTCATTCTCATTCTTTTACTAAAATTGAGTGAAGGGTTTTGTTGTAGCACTATCATTTTATTTGGGGGAAAAAAAACCTAATCTCACATCAAATTCGTTACTTAAATTTACGGAAATGAAAAACCCAAAGTACTTTCCCTCAAAAAAAAAAAAAAAAAAAAAAACACACACACACACACACACGCACGCGCGCACACACACACACACAAAGTACAAAGTACAAAGATAAACAAAACAACCATACGACCAAAGGAAAGGGGAAAAAAAACAAAAGAAAAAAAGTGGGTGAATTTTTGACAATGGTAATGTAGCATTTTTCTGCAGATCAAGATTGTCATGTGGCACATGTGCTAGCTCCCGCTACAGAACAATATTCGGATCTGCTATCATGTGCTTCTGTTTTTTTCCCGCAACATCTTAAGGCCAAGATACCTAATCAAGGCAAACAACCTCCAAATTAAAAATATGCAAGCTTCGAATCTGTAACAAAAATACTCAAATGCAATTTACCGTGTTCATAACAAATTCTCCGTGTAAGAGTTTGTTTGGCATATCAATTTAAATTGGAAAAGTCTAACTAGAATTTTCTGCTTGTAAAATTCAAACCACAATAATTTTTTTCTCTCCTACACGCGCATCCTCTTTCGGTACCCAATTCAACTCAATGTGCCAAAAACTTCCAAAAATGCAAATGCGATGGAAAGACTTTTGTTTTCTTCCCTAATGATATTTCTATTTTCAAAGCTCATCAGAGTGACATTGGTGTTACTTGTCATCTAGATATTATAGATATTTTTATAATAAAACAAACTTACCGGCCTAACATCATTAGAGTGGCTTGAGGATTGGTCCCTGGTGAGACAGTGAAAGTGGATCCATCTACAACCCGAAGTGAATTCACCCCGAAAACCCGAAAATCAGCATCAACAACTTTCCCCACAAGGCATCCGCCATGGTAATGCCAAATCGTAGTCACTGTGTTTCGACAGAATTCTTCCATTGATGAGTTATCTGACTGATTTGTTGGTAAAGATGGCCCATAGAAGAAGAAATCTCTACTTCCTTCGGAAACCTTGTACTTAAATCGATCCATGGAGTTCGTCTGCAGCATCTCGCCAATCTTTCTCATGGCACTAACACAGTGAGAAAGATCCAACGGATCCGCAAAGTAGTTGAATCGGACACGCGGATTGGCTTTCACGCCAGCGCTCGGAGCCAACCAGAGGAGGCCATGAGACAAGGGTGTAGCAAGTTTCTCCATGATGGTCGCGATACTTAAATCTGCGGAAGACGGGTTAGGATAAAAGCTAAAGGGTGATATAGCTGTAGAAATTGCATGACTAGCGGAGACGGCTTCTATGAAATAATCAGGAGTAATTCCTACAACTTGTACTGAAGAAGACTCCGTCGGAAATGGGATTATGAAATTGATATTGTTACGAGGAATGTCACACATGAACTTTCCGATGTTATGCTGAGGGAGGACAATTGGAATGTCAAGTGATGAGAGGTAGGATTCCGGTCCAATTCCGCTGAGTAACAGAAGTTGAGGACTCCCGAGTGCACCTGCACTAAGGATGATCTCCCCATCTTGGTGTACAAGTGCCTTGTGAGACTTTCCCTTAGAATCAGTGTATATGACTCCAGTTGCAAAGGGTTCTAGTTCATCAGAAAAAAATAATGGTCATAAAAGCTTGGTTCAGATTAAGACAATTCTTAAACAAGGACGAAACTGGAAAATTTATTTAGGGGGACTTGAATTAAATTAAATCTTAAATTTAATTTGTAGTATAATAAACACTATAATTTAAAGCGGCTTCCCTGATAAAAATAAAAATAATCAAATTAAGGGAGCTAGAGAAGAGAAATTGAGAAAATTTAAAAATTAATAAAAAAAATTCAACGGGCCATCATGGGGGTTGCAGTTCTCCTCTCTCTGGACCCATGATGGCTTTGTCCCGATGATAAGACAATTTCATCTTTATCATATATCGTAAAATGAGAGTGGAAATTTTTGTGGACATGAAACACTAGCTGTGGCTAAAAGACAATTTCTTATCCTTAAAATGGATTATTGGGTAGAATAGAGCTTTTCGACAAGACGCAAAGCATTTCATTTTATGAATTATGCCAAGGACGTGAGTTTATTTTTTATTTTTTATTTTTATTTTTATTTTTATTGACCGATTGGATGAGAGGCGTCAACTAGTATCAATCATTGAAGGGTAATATGGGCAAGAAATTTTAATCATACTTGAATCTTTTGTAGAGAAGATGATTTTCTCCACGGTAGCTTCAATGGCGACTTGCAAATTTTTCGAGTTTCCTCTGTTAAGAAGTTCCACAGCTCCATGCCTACGCCCAGCTTCGTCGAATGTTGAACCCGAAACTTTGGTTCCAATGTTGTGATTCAAGTTGAAGCCATTGCTTGGACCACCCCCAGTTTCTAACAGAGCTTCATTAAACGCAGATTGCCACTCCGTTAACCTCGGTCGATGCACCAATGTCTCTTCGACCCACTTATATGCCTTCTCAACTGCTTCCATATCCCAATTAACGCCCGAAGCTGAAAAATATTCTTTGTTGCCTCGTGAATAGAATCCGGCGTTAATCATACTGGTCCCTCCTAAAACCCGACCCCTTACGTTTGCAACGCCATCTTCGGAGGTGAACCTCTGTGCTGGTGTGGTACCGTCGTCTTCTTGCCTGAGATTAGAAAAAAAGCCGCCTAAATGCAAGACATTTGGGTGTTCTTTAGGAGCACCGCCGCGCTCAAGGACAAGCACTGAGTATTTTTCTGATAATGTTGCAGCCAAAGGGCAGCCTGCTGTGCCCCCTCCGATCACGATGTAGTCGTATTGTCCCTCTAACCTCGGATCGGTCGCATCATACACAGATTTCATGTAACTAAAATCTGAATAGGATAGAAGAAAATATCCATTAGTGATAAAACATTTCTAAAGTGACTAACGCTATAAAATTCGCGTCAAACTATACAAAAAACGTACTAATTTGATCAAAATTTCACGTCACATTCCTTTAAGGTCAGACGTACTAGAAATTGTGCTATAGTGGATTATTATTATTATTATTATTATTATTATTATTTTTTTTTTTTACTTCTATAGACGATTGCCAAACCTATCGTCTATGCTCCTGTCGTCTATTCTCTGCACCTATTGAGGATGTTTTCGAACTGTTGTCTATAAAATCTCCATCGAAGACGGTTTTCCAATAAAACGTTCTCTAAAGCCTATGTTTAATATTCACAGTTAACAACTCGACATACAAGTACAAATCTGTTGTCCTCGAAAACGCATGTTTTTTAAACTAATCTTAAAGTCTTCAAAGTGACAAAGTTGTAGGACAAGTGTATTACCGTGATCAGATCCTGTGGCCAACGCTAGAACCAGCAGTGTGGAATGAAAACCAGTGAAAAATATTACTAGCAGAAGAAGTGATAAGGAAGACGCCATTTCTGATTTTTGTCCCACCTCTGAAGTTACAAATTTGTTTGAAACACTAGAACTGTTTGCAAATCTTTCTCTCTCTCTCACTTTTTTTTTTCCTTTCTTTTTTTCCTGACGAGATGTTGTAAAACCTTAATTTATAGAGAAAAATTTTACCGCAACTTGGAGCTTGCTCAAGATTTTGCGGTCAAAATTGTTTAACGCACCAGAAGCGATATTTTAATAATTTTTCATGTTTCATTTTTTTGTGTGTGTGTGTTTTTTTTATTCAATAAACGATTTTTTTGTTATCTATCTTTATATAATTTGTATTTTGCTTTTATTCAGAATATGTACTCTACATTTTAAAATTTTGTATTTTTATACCATCAGATTATGTTTGATATATTATATTTAAATTTATAATATTTCTCAGTAAACATTTGATTTTGACATGAAAATATCTAAAATACCCTTAAAAAACTAAAGTTATTTAAAAAAAAAACTTGGATTTTTAAAAAAGTGCAACTCAAATTAGATTTTTCGTATTTATCCCCCCCCCCCCCCCCCCCCCCCCCCCCCCCCCCCCCCCCCCCAAAAAAAATTAATTGGTCAGTTTCAGTCTTTTTGCCCTTCGTACACGTAACAACTGATGCCAACTTATCTATAAAGTAATCTCCACATTGGACTTTTTTTTCTTTCTTTCTTTGTTTTTTTTGAGAATTTCCTCATATGACATTTTCGTTCCTAAATATCTACAAAAGAAATTTGTGGATTAATACGGCCAAGTTGATTGCATCAACTTGTCAGGTAACATTCACATGCTTAGCTCCAAGGTATGTAGTTTTCACATAGCATCATCAAATTGCACATGTTTTCAAAGTAACTTTCCTTATCCACTTGCCCAAGAAAAGTAACTTTGCCTACTGACCACATATCCCAAAACATATTTTGTTAGGTTTTTTGTATGTAGGTAAGTTATGGCAACTTTGTTAAAAAAATCAAAAATAATATTTTGTTAGCTAGCATTGGAAAGTTGGATAAGTTACTTGTTTTGAATATATGGCTAGTTATTTATTTTGAAAGTTGGGTAAATTAATGTTCTGGAAACTGACGTAGCAGAGTGTGTTTGATTTAGTCTACGGAGTCTATAAATTGACAGTTTCTATTTTGATAAAAATCAAGGATGATTGGGTGCATTAAATTGGATATTATTTTGGGATTTCATTTAAATGGAGTTTTCTAATTTGAATAGGTTTCCTTATACTATTGAAATTAGAAGTTTAAACTATCCCAAAAAGAGAAGAATCTTGCATTTGAAATCTGGAAGGTTGGAAGATTTTATTTCTAGAGTTTTTTGAAGATTTTTTGTGATTTATCAGCAACACTGGTGAAGGAAAGTTAATTTTGATTATGGAGGAAATTTTCATATTTGAATTTCAGAGAGTTTCCAGAAGTGTTGTAACAGATCAGAAAATACTTTAAAATTTAAATTATTTTTAATCCGAGATTTTTTGGTGTTTTTATGTGACTGCTTATTTATTATCTCAAAAAACTGATTAACTATAGTCATTTGTCAATCATTAATTAATTATGGTCATTTATCAATAACAGGTTAACAGCCAGTTTACTGAGCGAAATTTTTTTGACAATTTATTTAAATAAAATTTTAAAAATTGCCCACTTATAAAATTAATTTTTCCTAAGATTTATTCCCTTTTATTTGTCCCAACTTTCTCTTTTTAAATATCAAGTTAAGTAGAGAAAAATTCCTAAGAAAAGTCTATGATGGGTACACTCCCTGACTTATCAACAGATAATTAGAATTTTGGCTTTGTGGTCCCCCAGCGATAATTTTCCATAATGTAGCACATAAACTCAACGACCTTCTCTGTCCATTTCAATCCCACAGTAAGCTATTGGAATATTTGCCACAATAAAAAATCACATCATTATGATAATTAGCATTAGTGGAATAAATATTGAGAACGTAAATCTACCTTTATTTTAATTTTAAATAATGTGACAGCTCATGTACCTAGAATAGGTTCTCATAGTGCCATACTAGTTGCCAGTGGACCCCACATGTTTCGGGACCAATAGCGAGCCTAATGTCGAACATAGACCACATAGGCAAGTCGCAAAAGAAAATATGATAATTTTCTCATTTTAAAACCTTTTCCTCTACTATTGTTTCTAAATTTTCTTCCAAAGTGTTTTTTTTTTGGGTTGTGGTAAAGCAAACTAATTAGTTGAATATTTGTAGTATGTTTAAACCCTAGAGTTACTTATTGATTTTTAAATAGTTTTGGCTGAAATGAAGACCGCTTCACTCATTTTTGACCAAGGTTACATGGATGATTTTGCTAGGGATTCCCCGGGTCATGCTGATTGTGTCGGTATTTTGAGATATGGTCGAGGTTTTGTTAAAGGATGATTTGTGATTTTCTTTGGATGATTCTTTTTCTTTTAAGGAAGAAGTTATGGTAATTTCATGCAGGCGATTGAGAAGGTTTAGGAGTTTCGATAAAAAGAACAATTGGATTGATTGTGAAGATGAGTATTGAAATTTGTTGTATCTTCAGGGAGGGCAATACTATACTTCTATAGATGAACTTGATTTTCATGGTGTCACGCTAGATCATATATGCCAATATATATGGTCGGGTTCTTTCGATATTTGTTAAGAGAGAGATGGTTCAACTGCCTTATAATAGGTTTTCCTTCTTAAATATAATGTGTTAGGATTGTATTTGATCTTTGTTCCTAATGTTTCTGGTTTTGTTTTTAGAATAAGCATAAATACTCTTTATTTCTGTTACTTGATTTTTCCCTTTTTACAAATAAGGTTTCTAAGGAGATCTATTTTAGATTTTAACTTTCAAAGACATGGTTTCGATTACTCATTATGGCTTCAATTTCTACTTGTTCCAAACTCATCAATTGATCGAATCATCAGTTGATTGATTATGTTTGTGCTGTTTTCCTTTTTAGATGATCATGATTTATGTTTGAGAAATTTTTGTTTTCACTTTTTTCTCTCTTTTTAATAATACTAGTAGAGTCAGTTCTTAGCACGTGCCATTGTGTCCTTAGATTATATATTACTTTTTTTTTTTTTAAGGAAAACTTAGATTATATAGATCTATTAATTGACAACAGAAGTTCAATTTTGGTTGTGTTTGATTAAAAAAAAAAGAAAAGAAAAAATAAATAAATTAGATTAGATAGTGTAAAAAGTTTTAGACAATTATATTTAAAAAAGATCAAACTTTTTTGTTTGAAAAATGACCTGTGGTCATTAAAACATTGATAAGTTGTATATAGACAATCAATTACGAATTGATTGATAAAAACAATTACTGATATTAGTCAATCAGTATCTAATTGACAATTTATAAGAAATTATAACTTTATAATTTAACAAAACACAAGATATTTATTAAAAAAAAGTTTTTAAAAAGGTTGATTCTATTTATACGCCCCTCCGAACTTTACACACTTATCTACTAAAAACACACCACACTTAATTCTTAAAGAATTTAGGCTATGTTTGGACTTTTGGAAAAGTTTTTTATTTTCGTCTTCTTCTTTAAAAATAAGCCAATTTCAATCTTCACATCTCAAAATCTCTCTTTTTAATTTTCAAAAAACACAAACTCTAAAAGTCCATAATTTTCTATTCTCAAGTTGATATGAGATGATTTTATTTTTAAAAAAATTACACGGAATTATAAGATAAATAAAATAAAATCCATATTATTTTTTAAGTTTTTATACTATTTAACTATCATAGTTTATGTTTCACCAAACACCCATTTTCAAATATTAATTCATTTATAATCAAAATATTTTCAATACTTCAAATCCAGTTAGTATTCAAAACGTCCCTTAATTTAATTATTACATACTCGTATTAACTCCAAAAATTTATCTTCCTAAGATTATCACTTTTAAGTTTATCTTTGCACACCCTGTTATATTTTTGTTTATTTTGATAATTTTATGCTTTAAAAAAAAAAAGAAAGAAAGAAAAACAGGAAGCTTTTTTATAAATATATTTTTTCCTTGAAATATTGAAGCACGTGCCTAATAATCCTTTTTTTAATTTCATTATTCAAAATATTTCTCTAAATATTCGACAATTAAAAAAAATCAATGATTTAGAAAGAATCTTGTACATTATACAGTAATAGTTCATGAAAAAGTTCATATTGATCTACGTTGAGAAAAGAACAGTTTTTTTTTTTCCCCATGCTAGGAGGAAAAAGAACAGTTACTCCAATCAAAATTTCTTAAAGGGCCTTTGAAACAAAAAAGGAAAGAAAATTTCTTTAAGGGAATCTGGGATTTTTATTTTTACTTTAAAAAAGGAAAGTGATTTTGTTATTTTGTTTGCTTTAGTTTTTGGATTTTCTGAACAACTTTTTTGCTCAGGAAAGGAAAAGAAAATAAAAAGAAAGTAGCGATTACATCGGGCACGTGGGCATCAATGGAGAGTGGGAAAAAGTATAAAGATAATTGCTTCATTTAATAAGTTAGTTGAAGATAAAATTATTAAATTGAAGTAAGTTAGTTGAAGATAAAATTATTAAATTGAAGTTAATTGATTTTTAAAAAATTAATTATAAATTTTATTAATTTTTCAGAAAAAAATAAAAATTGATATTAAAAAATACAATTTAGTTTGAGTTAAACTTTATTGAAATTGCTTGCGGTGGAGTTGTCTCCTTACACCAAACTGTCCCTTACTACAGAAATTGAAGGCGTTTTTAGTCACCAAATAAAAAAATCCTAATACCAATTACAAAAAGTAAATAGCTGTCAACCAAATTAAGATAGGGAAAGAGATAATAAAAAAAAATTAAAAGCTAGCAGATATATATGTTGTAGATAGAAAATCTCTCCCAGCCGGTGGCCGTTCCATCCGACGATATAACCCGTATAGGAGACTGGTATAATTTAAGAGAGAGAGAGCGATAAAACTCGCTATAGAGAGAGAGAAAGAAATAGATAAAGATAGAAAGAACTTTTCCGTCCAACAATCCGATAATGTCGGATAATAAAGTTCTCCTATAATTTTGGTCTTAACTTCAAGTATGGTCTTCCATCCTTAAGTTAGTTACATCCACACATTATAAATATAATTGGAGAGCTGAGTGTAATTGAATAATTGGAATGTTTTAATTTTTCTAGATGCCAGTTAATCTCTCACGTTATTTATTTTTTTAAAAATGTTTAGATTCTAATATAGTTAAGAAAGCGTATATTCTTCATATCATAATATACGTGATCTAATATTCTTCAATTTTTAAAATAACCATGAATTAAAAAAAAAATCAAACCCTTTAAAACAAATATCATAATTATAAAATACCTTTATATATATATATATATATATGTGTGTGTACAAAGCTTCCGATAAAATAACCAAATTGGCACCTTTTATTCAATTTAATATATTCTTTTTCCAACACTTCAGTGCGTCTGATTAATTTTTTGTGGTTATGTAATATAGAGCAACTTTAATTTTCTGTTGAGAATATTTTTTACCATTAATTAAACATAGTAATATCATTTAAAATAATTAATGTATGAGATGTAGGTAAGAACGTTAAAGATAATTGTGATTAAATTATTAAAGTAAAATAATTAGACAAGTTAACATTGAAAAATGATTTAAATGTCTAGTATGAATTAGTCAATTGTACCAAATATACGTGATGATCATATATGCACCTGGTATACTAAATAATTACATAAAAAAGAGTCACTCTCACTTCCCAAATTTTTTCCCCCTTCTAATCACTCACTTCCAAAACACGGGAAAAAAAAAAAATTCAAATGAAAGTCTCTTGAAAGATATTTGTGTTTGATAGTCTTGAAAAAATGAATTTACTTTGGATATGAAAATAAAAATGAGAAATTTTTTAGAATAATTTTGTGATCATTTTTGAAATAACTGTGTTTGGTTATATATTTAAAAAGATTGGTTGGGGTGTAAGAAAAATATTTATGTTTCTGAAAACTTATATAAAAGTCATTCCAAATGAATATCATGTTCATACAAAAGGCATATTTGTTACAAAAAAAAAAAATAATAATTAAAAAGAAAGGTCTTTGACATTTGTAATCCAATGTACATAATGTTGTTTCCAATATTACATCTGTCTTCTGTTATCATCAAGCTTTTAAAATCATAAAAGTAAAGTTTTCATATTAAACGACTTAAAAAGTGAGGAACTATAATAAAAATTAAATTAAATGTCAAATATAGCATGGATTATAATTTGTGAAAAATTTACCACCGTATATGACAAATTTGACTTAAAAAAAAAAACTTCATTAAATATAAATTCACACTCTATGTCATTATTAAAAATTAGTACATTGGTACTCGTGAAGGGAAGTCCTTATCTCACATAATTTTCAGCTGAGTGAATAGCACAAAGTGCTGGTTCAAGTCAGTAATCATTATTTACTGCTTTTAACCTGTGCACACAAATTTTTATTCAATAATGCTAGAGCTTTCACTTTGACAAGTCTTCGTTTATGATTGTTTAGAACTCCTCTTTCGGTATTCCCAACTCGTCAACCACGTGCTCTGACATAACCTTTACCGCAAGAATAACGGTCGGTTTAGGAAATATTTAGGGTGAGTTTGATGTTCAAGTCCAAATTCAGATTTTCAAATTTTTTTTTGTCTTTTTTTTAAAAAGTTTTTGTTTTTTTCTCAAAAAGTTTTTTGTTTTTTCTGAAAATTCAAAAAAATTTACTATTTAAACTTAAAAATCTCATCTTGAACTTGTGCACCAAACAGGCCCTTAGAGTTGATATTTTAGAAGTTGAGTTAAAAATATATAGTTGAATAAATTTTTTTTAAAAAAATTATGTGATAAAAAATAATATAAAAATTTAGATGTGTTTGAAAAAAAATATATATAAAATAGATATTATTTTAATAAAAAAATTATCTTATTTCAATTTGAAATTAGAAGTTATGAATTTTTTAAAGTTTGAATTTTTAAAAATAAAAGAAAAATTAATTTAATATAAAATTAAGATTTTAAAATTTAAAAGATTACACTAAACATGTTATTAATCTAATCAATTGACACGATCAAAGATAACAATCCTTACGTTCTCAATCTCATTCTTAAGATTCAAGACTATTCCTTTCCCGTTACTAGTAAATTCAACAATTTTCTTTGTTTGAATCCCGCTCAATCCATAAGCCCGTGCAATGATTGAGCACCTCCAAAAAAAATTCACAAAAAAGAAAAATCACCTTAAAAAAATGAAGAAGAAATAAAATAAAATAAAATAACTTTCGACTTTATTTAGGACATGTGGTCGGTAGGTAAAGTTACTTTATATAAATATATCTATATATATATATATATAGGGTAGGTAACAAAGATACTTTGCGGTAGGTAAAGCTACTTTATATATATATATATATATATATATATAAACACACATGAATGGTAGATAAGAAAATTACTTAGAGACGTGCAGTTTGATGATGCCATGTGTAAAAACCACAAAACTGAGCTTATGAAAGTTACATGACGAGTGACGCAATCAACTTGGCCGTATTAATGAGACAAATTTCATTTGTTTTTAATAATTTTTTTAACCAAAAGACAAATAGATATTTAGGAAATGAGGAAATTCCAAAAAAAGAAAAAAAAAAAGTCTAGTGTGGAAATTACTTGTACGAAAGGCAAAAGACTGAAATCACTCAAGATAAATTATTTGATAAAAGGTTTCAATTCGAAAAATATAATTTGAGCTGGATTTAAAATAAAAATTAAAAAATTAAAAAAACCGAGTCATTTTTTCTTTCAAATCCTTATCTTATTTGGATTCTCAATTCCAATTGGAACCTATTTGCTAAAATACAGTTGGAACAGGTTATAAATTGTATTTTACTACTGCAATTCAAAATGGTAATAGTTACTGAAAATAAATCTATTCATTATTACACATAGGTTCAAAATGCATGAATTTAGAATCCGTTTGGGGTCACGTTTGGAGATGATATTTTATGAGGTTTGAAGATGGTTTGAGGTTTGAAAATGTGTATTTGGTACAAATGAATTGTTTAGAGTGAAAAAATGTAAAAACCTAAAATCTGTTTTAAAAAAAAAAACAATATGGATTTTATTTCGTTCTTCGTGAAATTCTATGCAATTTGAAAAAAAAATATTTGAGTCCGTCTTAAAATGATAAAGTTATAAACTTTTAGGATCCGTTTGGTGAATGAGTTTGAGTTGGAAATTTTAAGTTTCAATAGTAATTTTTGTTGATTTTTTAGAAAAGACAAAAAATTTTTTCAAAAAAAAGACAAAAACTGAGATGAAAAAATTGTGTTTGAACCAATTCTCCAAACAACCTCTTAAAGTTTGAGTTTTTTGAAAATATTAGGAAAAATGAATAGTAAAATTAAAAAAAAAATGATAAAAAATATTTGAAAACCACCGCAAACGGGGCCTTAGAGGATTTCGAATTCTCAATTAAAGTTGCTCCAAATGGGTTAAAATCCATAAAAATATTGGGGTTATCTACATTTTTATACTATGTGTTTTACTTGTTCAGAAAATATATCTTAAATTTTTAAAGATTTTAAAATCTTATATTTTCATACCATCATATCATATTTTACATTTAAATATGTACCTTTAACCGAGTCAACACTTGTTTTGAAGAAAAAAATACCCAAAATATACTTAAAATAAACACAAAAAACAAAAAACAAAAAACAACACGAAAACTATAAAAATGTCGCCTCTGTCTCGGATGGTGCTCTAAACAATTTTGACCGCAACATCTTGAGCAAGTTGCAGCAAAATTTTTCTTTATAAATTAAGCTTTTACAACATCTCAGCAGGAAAATAAATAAAATAAAATAAAATAAAGGAGAGAGAGAGATTTGCAAACAGTTCAAGTGTTTCAAACAAATTTGTGACTTCAGAGGTGGGGCAAAGATCAGAAATGGCGTCTTCCTTGTCACTTCTTCTGCTGGTAGTATTGTTCACTGGTTTTCATTCCACACGGCAGGTTCTAGCCTTGGCCACCGGATCTGATCATGGTAATACACTTGTCCTACAACTTTGTTACTTTGAAGACTTTAAAATTAGTTTAAAAAACATGCGTTTTCGACGACAACAAATTTGAACTCGTGTGTCAGGATGTTAACTGTGAATATTAAACATAGGCTTTAGAGAACGTTTTATTGGAAAACCGTCTGCTAAGGAGATTGTATAAACAACGGTTCGAAAACGTTCTCAATATGTGCAGAGAACAGACGACAGGGGCATAGATGTAAAAATAAAAAAATCCAGTATAGCACAATTTCTAGTACGTCTGACCTTAAAGGAATGTGAAATTTTGATCGAATTAGTACGTTTTTTTAATGGTTTGTAAGCGAATTTTATAGCGTTAATCACCAATTTCAGAAATGTTTTATCACTAATGAATCTGTGTACAGATTTTAGTTACATGAAATCCGTGTACGACGCGACTGATCTGAGGTTAGAGGGACAATACGACTACATCGTGATCGGAGGTGGCACGGCAGGCTGCCCTTTGGCCGCAACATTATCAGAAAAATACTCGGTGCTTGTCCTTGAACGCGGCGGCGCTCCTAAAGAACACCCAAATGTCTTGCATTTAGGCGGCTTTTTTCCTAATCTCATGCAAGAAGACGACGGTACCACACCAGCACAGAGGTTCACCTCCGAAGATGGCGTTGCAAACGTAAGGGGTCGGGTTTTAGGAGGGTCAAGTATGATTAACGCCGGATTCTATTCACGAGGCAACAAAGAATTTTTTCAGCTTCGGGTGTTAATTGGGATATGGAAGCGGTTGAGAAGGCATATGAGTGGGTCGAAGAGACATTGGTGCATCGACCGAGGTTAACGGAGTGGCAATCTGCTATCAGTGAGGCTCTGTTGGAAACAGGGGTTGGTCCAAGCAATGGTTTCAACTTGAATCACAACATTGGAACCAAAGTTTCGGGTTCAACATTCGACGAAGCTGGGCGTAGGCATGGAGCTGTGGAACTTCTTAACAGAGGAAACTCAAAAATTTGCAAGTCGCCATTGAAGCTACCGTGGAGAAAATCGTCTTCTCTACAAAAGATTCAAGTATGATTAAAATTTCTTGCTCTTATTACCCTTCAATGATTGATACTTGTTGACGCCTCTCATCCAATCGGTTAAAAAAAAAAAATCATAAATTATAGTGTTTATTATACTACTAATTAAATTTAAGATTTAATTTAATTCAAGCCCCATAAATAAATTTTCTGGCTTCGTCCTTGTTTAAGAGTTGTCTTAATCTGAGCCAAGTTTTTATGACCATTATTATTTCTGTTGAACTAGAACCCCTTGCAACTGGAGTCATATACACTGATTCCAAGGGAAAGTCTCACAAGGCACTTGTACACCAAGATGGGGAGATCATCCTTAGTGCAGGTGCACTCGGGAGTCCTCAACTTCTGTTACTCAGCGGAATTGGACCGGAATCCTACCTGTCATCACTTGACATTCCAATTATCCTCCCTCAGCCCAACATCGGAAAGTTCATGTGTGACATTCCTCGTAACAATATCAATTTCATAATCCCATTTCCAACGGAGTCTTCTTCAGTACAAGTTGTAGGAATTACTCGTGATTATTTCATAGAAACCATCTCTGCTAGTCATGCAATTTCTACAGCTACATCACCCTTTAGCTTTTATCATAACCCGTCTTCCGCAGATTTAAGTATCGCGACCATCGCAGAGAAACTTGCCACACCCTTGTCTCATGGCCTCCTCTGGTTGGCTCCGAGCGCTGGCGTGAAAGCCAATCCGCGTGTCCGATTCAACTACTTTGCGGATCCATTGGATCTTTCTCACTGTGTTAGTGCCATGAGAAAGATTGGCGAGATGCTGCAGACGAACTCCATGGATCAATTTAAGTACGAGGTTTCCAAAGGGACTAGAGATTTCTTCTTCTATGGGCCATCTTTACCAACAAATCAGTCGGATAACTCATCAATGGAAGAATTCTGTCGAAACACAGTGAGTACGATTTGGCATTACCACGGCGGATGCCATGTGGGGAAAGTTGTTGATGCTGATTTTCGGGTTTTCGGGGTGAATTCACTTCGGGTTGTAGATGGATCCACTTTCACTGTCTCACCAGGGACCAATCCTCAAGCCACTCTAATGATGCTAGGCCGGTAAGTTTGTTTTATTGTAAAAATATCTATAATATCTAGATGACAAGTAACACCAATGTCATGATAATGAGCTTTGAAAATTGAAACATCATTAGGGAAGGAAAAAAAAAAGTCTTTCCATCGCATTCGCATTTTTGGAAGTTTTTGGCACATTGAGTTGAATTGGGTACCAAAAGAGGATGCAAGTGTAGGAGAAAAAAAAATTACTGCGGTTTGAATTTTACAAGTAGAAAATTCTAGTTTGATTTTTTCCAATTTGAAATGATATGCCAAACAAACTCTTACATAGAGAATTTGTTATGAACACGGTGAATTGCATTTGGGTTTTTTTGTTACGTATTCGTAGCTTGTATATTTTTAATTTGGAGGTCGTTTGCTTTGATTAGGTATCTTGGCCTTAAGATGTTGCGGGAAAAAACAGAAGCACACGGTAGCAGATCGGAATGTTGTACCGTAGCGGGAGCTAGCACATGTGACATATGACAATCTTCTGCAGAATGCTACACTATCAATGTCCAAAATTCACCCACTTTTTTTTTTTTTTTTGCCTTCCTTTGGTCGTTTGGTTGTTTTGTTTATCTTTGTACTTTGTGCCATCTGTGTGTGTGTGTGTGTTTTTTTTTCGAGGGAAAGTACTTTGGGTTTTTCATTTCTGTAAATTTAAGTTTTTTTTTTTTTTTTGGCAAATAAAATGATAGTGCTGCAACAAAACCCTTCACTCGATTTTAGTAAAATTAAAAAACCTAAAAGATAAAACATAAATAAAATAAAATAAAATAAAAAAAAGAAAAAAAGCTCTTGCGCGTATAAGGAGGAATATAAAACGTTGCAGTTCCTTCCAAAGAAAGTGTAATCAGCATATGAGGATTATTAAATTCATAGTGACTCGTTTTTCCTTTCCTGAAAAGTTTTGACGAAATTGTAGTGAAAAATGTATTGGTTAGGCTACTTCTAAAGGAAATGTTTCCCTACTATTTAACAAAATAACCTCCCGAAATTGGTATATTTTTAGTGGATTACTATGTCTATTTATTCAGTGATTCTTATAGCCTTTATCAATATTTATTTAGGGGTTTGCCTTTATTAATATTCCATCTTTAAGAATTCAGTAATATAAAATTTTTGCTTGTTAGCGTTATCCAAAAGACATCCTAAGTGATGAGAATTGCGAAAAGATTAAACATTTTATTTTAAATGGTGATAGAGGGCAAAGAACAAGCTGCACATTCGAATTAGATTGGCACATCTTGATCTTGTTAATATTATTAAAATTTTAAAAGTAAAGATTAAGCATTAATCCCGACTCAATATTATTAAAAATTTAAAAGTAAAGATTAAGCATTATGACCAAGCTCTGAGGTACGACTCGTTGATTTAGAAGTATTTCATTTTTTTCACGTAAATATATATATATATATATATATATATGAATTTAAATGCAATAATATTACGTTGAATTAAAGGAAAAAGTACAAAAAAAAAAAAATTCAACATATGAATTGGGATTAAAGTTGGTGTCCCTAACACTATGTATTCAATATTAAAATACCAAGCTTTTTGTGTAATGGCATCCTTAGACCCAAAAAACAAAACAAAAAACAAAACAAAACAAAAATAAAACAAAACCCACACCCTAAGTTGCAGTCATAGGTCTGAATGCTTTTGAATAAGTCATGCTACTGTTAAGTGATGTAGGGACATCAAGTCTTACCTTTTGTTAGTTGCTAGAGATTGGAAAGGATTCTCTTGCTGTTAACGATGGCAATGGGATGGGCCGGGATGGGTCTGCTTCCCTCACCTTACACTCGCCACTTTTTTTATTCCATATCCGGCTAATTTAATGCGGGTGTGGGTGTGGGTGTGGATGCGGGTTTGGGTAATCCCCACTAAGGGGGTGCTATATCTATACCATATCCATTTATCCAATAAAAATTAAAAAAAAACTCAAAACAAATATCATTAAAGTTTTCACAACATTTGACAACAAAATCACAAATATAACTAAAAATAAAAATGAATTTTTAAAAACCAATCCAATCTCCAGAAAACTATAAATAAATTAGTAAAAAAAAACTAAAACATATTATTAACACCTAAAATTGAAACTATGTATATATAAACATATAAAAAATTCGAATTATGTATATAAATATATAGATATCTTGTTTTAAGTATGAATAGAAGTGGTGTGGGTATGGGTATGAAGGAGCTTCCCCCACCCCCGCTTCGCACCCGTATGGGGGGTTAATCTCCCCATACCCACCCCCATACCCGTATATTACCTCATACTCGTCCTTAATAGGGTGGGTTCCTGCGAGTACCCACATACATGAGTAAAAATTCATCCTTATTTGTTGTTAATGTTTGTTGTTGTGGCAGCCACATGAAGCTATGCGGTAGCTAAAGAATGAATTATACCTCTACATACCACGCCATGATTTGACCATGCAATAACTTTATCTCTTGCAAATTTGATGAGAAAATCCCATGCTTGAACGAGCGGAACCGTGTCAGAGGATGGATATGGTATGTACACTATTTACTTCGAATATGGACTTCGATTCCTCTTCCTTCTCTTCTCGTTCAATGCATGCACCATTATCATTAACTCCTATTTTTCACCTCATGCTTACATAGAGACTATTCATGCTCTGATATATATTAAGAGAGACAATTAAAAAATATTAAGGTCGTAATTAATTTATTTTGCTGTAAAAACTAAATACAATTATAGTAATAATTATTTCACTCTTTTTCATTGGAAATTAAAATGAAGAACACGACAACAGTACTAATTACTAGTTGATAGAAGAAACCATGTTGGGTTACGGTTATTAATCACCATTACATTCCAATCAATTAAGATTTAAGAATAACAGCCTTAAGTAAAAGGCCATCTATTGTGGGAAAGCAAAGTAAAGTAAAAGGCCATCTATTGTGTGGGAAAGCAAAGTATACGATCATACTGGCATTACTTTTCCTTGTACGGGATAGAGCTAATCATTATTTGAATTATCAACTCAAACTCATAATTCAAATTATAAATTTATATTTTTGTGAAAAATATTATAAAAAAAAAAGTTAAAAAATGAAATTTATTTTCAATGCTAAACGAAACCATAATGTATACGAATATTTGTTATTGTTATCTAAATGGTTAATGTAGGCAATTTTTTTATCTGATTTCATTAAACACTTTTCTGGTGAGAGTTAGATTCAACCAAGATCATAACTTGAAACCAATAATTCAGATGCCAACTGACGTAGGAATCAAGCTAAGATCCTTGGTCCACCATGGGCTACCGCCGAAGCTTGGGTCCAGCTCCTCCCGTCACGAAAACGATCGCTGCTCGGCTCGAGGTCGAGATTTGCAGCGCCGTACACCCAATCTCCAGCACCCTCAGGTCGATGGCGAGCAAACTCTCCCCGTCGATTCCATAGGAGCTCTTGATTTGCCCAGAAGGCCCTCACACCACGATCGTCATCGTCGGAGTAGCGACTACCACCGCTTCGCACCATCGGAAACCACGGTTAGGATCCGCAAGGCTCTGATACCACTTGACGTAGGAGTCTTTACCGAGAAGTTTGCTAAGCAAACGATCAGGAAAACTCGATCGATTCGTCACCGATCAAGGAAAAATGAAACGGCGCCATAGCCGGAAAGATGAGACTCAAATTTGAATGTTTCTATTCACTCTTCAAGTCTGCCTTCATCTTCACATTACAGAGAAACAAATACCAAAGGCTACGCTTAGCCAAACGACCACGTTTTGGTCTTCATTAACAAACGACACACTAAGTAGCCAAACGAAAAGCAAAAAGAAAGGCTAAAACAAAGGAATAAAAAGACAAGCAAACAAAGGAAAAGAAAACGACAAGTAAACACAGATGTTCCTACATCAGACTCCCCTGCTTAAGAAGGATTCGACCCCGAATCATCAAGTTTAGAAACAGCAACGTCTTCATGGAAACTCCTACATCAGTTCACCCTCTCTTGAGAAAGAACTTGCCCTCAAGTTCGGGTTAGGAATAGGTTGATTTTTTTTTTTAATGGTTTTGATAAAACTCCCACAGAAAACTCTTTTCTTATTTCATCCCTAGTCCATTGAGGCAGCACATCAAACTTCCAAATTGTTGAAAATCCCAAGTCAAGTTTGATTCGAACTTCTTCTACTTCTTGTCCCTTGCTCTGAAACTCCTTAACCGTGATTTCTCCCATCAATGCCTCCAGATGCTTAATCTGGACTTGGGGATCTGTTAGAGTGTTAATATGAGTCTTTGGTACCATTTCATGAAGAGTGGTACAATCCTTTACTAAAGCACCCACACACCACTTCCATACTTGCTCAAAAGATAGCAGTACTTCATCACAAAGCCTTGGCAGCCAACTGAAGCATGAAATTGGTGGAGTACCTAACTGAAGCATAGTAGGGCTCTTAGACTTTCCAACTGTGGCCATCTCAAGATTAAGCTTTATGTAATTTGCTGGGGTAGTGGTATTGTTCTTTCTGAAATCTTCACTCTGACCTTCTAATGGTTCGACAGTTACCTGTAAATCAGTAGCCTCCATACTGGGACAAAGATCATTAGCAATATAGACTCTATTAACTTCATAAACAATGTCAGAACATCCCAAAGCTTGTTTTAAATCCAAATTTGACAAGTTTGGTTCAACAACAATAGCTGTAACCTTCGTTTCCTCTTCTATAACCTTTGTGGTGTAGTGTCCATGGTTGCCATTTGCTCCAAATTAATAACTTCATCAACATTTTCATTATCCCACTTAGGAGCCCGTACAACAAAGTCCTCAAACCTCACATCCGTACTATTTTTACAATTTTCTTCAACTTCCTTCTCAAATTCTGTTGTCCTTGATTGTTCTAAGCCTAAATTCAAAGCACTGAAACTTCGTTTGCTCTATTTTTCAAGGGTTCTGAGAAGTGACATAGAAGAATCTTTAACAATTCTCTTCAAATCAAAAGTAGGCTTCGAACTACAAGGACTTTCGGGCGGCTGGTTATACCTATAATCACCTTGCAACCTATAGTCATGTTGCCAAGCAAGAAATCTATTCAACAGTTTCTTTCTCATATATGTCCAAGTCCTAATTTTCGGTTTCCCTTCGTAAACTCTTTTATTTTGGAGTTGGTTCCACCATGTAGAAGTTGAGCAATCGAGTCTTCTAGCAACTAATTTCGCTTGTCTTTCCACAGGCACAGACACACATTTAAAGAACTCATCTACCATTTGAATCCAATCTAAGATATCTTCTTCACAAAAATTCCTAGAAAACATCAGAATATCAAGGCCATCATACTTTAGGGTTGGTGTAGACGAATACCTTGAAGCGCCGGAATAGGACCTGCCGTTATAAGATTTGGGTTGATTTGCCAAACACCAAGATGAGCTAGCTTGGGTTACGGTGTGAGGACTTTCATCGAACACCTAGTAGGGACTATTGTCTTTGGTGCTTCCAGCTGAACAACTTCCTCTTGTCGAAAGAGAAGAATGAGTTACCCAATTTGGGTTGTTGAAATGTCAATGAATTGCTCGGGGATCGTGGTACAGCGGTGTCATCCTCCGTCCACCATGGGTTGCCGCCAAAGCTTGGGTCCAGCTCCTCCCGTCACGAAAACGATCGTTGCTCGGATCGAGGTCGAGATTTGCAATGCCGTACACCCGATCTCTAGCACCCTCCGGTTGATGGTGAGCAAACTCTCCCCGTCGATTCCATAGGAGCTCTTGATCTGCCTAGAAGGCCCTCACACCACGATCGTCGTCGTCGGAGTGGCGACTACCACCGCTTCGCGCCATCAGAAACCACTATTAGGATCCGCAAGGCTCTGATACCACTTGACATAAGAGTCTTTACCGACAAGATTGCTAAGCAAACCATCGAGAAAACTCGATCGATTCGTCATCGATCAAGGAAAAATGAAACGGCGCCATAGCTGGAAAGATGAGACTCAAATCTGAATGTTTCTATTCACTCTTCAAGTCTGCCTTCATCTTCACATTACAGAGAAACAAATACGAAAGGCTACACTCAGCCAAACGACCACGTTTTGGTCTTCATTAACAAACGACACACTAAGTAGCCAAACAGCAAGCAAAAAGAAAGGCTAAAACAGAGGAATAAAAAAGACAAGCAAACAAAGGAAAAGAAAACGACAAGTAAACACAGATGTTTACATCAGACTCTCCTGCTTAAGAAGGATTCGGCCCTGAATCGTCAAGTTTAGAAACAACAACGTCTTCATGGAAGCTCCTACATCACCAACTCAATTTTTTGTAAGAGAAAAATCGTAAAAACAGAAAAATTATGAGAAGTCCATTTAAAACAAAGTGCCAAATGAGGCGCAATTCGTTCCTAATACATGTAATTAGCCAGTGCCGTCTAAAAGTTAATTTGCAGAAAATTCAATAATAAGTAGAAGTACAATTTTAACGCTTGGATTTTCATCTTACTTAATTAAATTTTTCTAATTGTATTAATTTCATATGACTCTTATATGATATATGCCATTACAAAAAAAAAAAAAAAAAAAAAAAAAAAAAGCCCCCAAGAAACCAACAAACCAAACCATCTCCCTGATTACTTGAGGGAGGGTAAGGAAGAATTCATTTTTCTGCCAGAAGCATAAGAAACGTTACCGTACTTTTTCAAGGACGGAAACGCTGTTCTTGTAGATTCAAAGATAGAGCAGAGAAATCAGAAATGGCGCCTTCGTTATCACTACGAATTCTGCTGACAATATTTCTATGTTTTCATAGCCAATTTCATACTCTTCCACATGCATTTCAATCTTATCTTGGTATGAGTACATAATGCAAACGTTTTATATATTCTTTGTTTCTCTAATGTTGTTGGGTATTTTAATGGTATGTAACAGTCAGAATAAATAACATTTTAAAAAAAAATAAGCCCACATAAGGCCGAATCACGTTATTTGTTCGTCTGGTTCTCATGTTCTTTTTCTTATCTATTTTTCTTTTTGTATATTTCTTAATTGGATAAGGAGAAATTTCTGGATTTAGTCTTATTATTTCTTGACGATTCAGTTTGCCGGAGAGATTGTCTGAAAGGGTATAAATGAGTAAGCTACTTTAATGATCAACTGCAATTTCTAACTAGTTGAAAAATCATTCATAATTTCATTAAAAAACTTAATATTAACAAAAACTTAGCGCTGTTTAGATCACGGATTCAAAATCACGATTTAAACAGAAAATTCAAATTTTTGTGAGAGAAAACACTGTAACAAAAGGTTTGAAAATTACGTTTAAAACAGGATGTCAATAGACTGTTAATCTCATGCCTTTTGCGTTCTGTAGAATTCAAATACATGCAGTCTGTGCATGAAGCGGCCAATCTGCCGTCGGAGGAGTACTACGACTACATAGTGATTGGCGGGGGCACAGCAGGCTGCCCTTTGGCTGCGACTTTATCGGAAAGCTATTCAGTTCTTGTCTCCAAAGAGGCAGTGCTCAGATAGCACATCCTAATGTCCTGACTTAAACGGCAATTCGTCTATTCTTATGCAAGAAGACGACGGTACAACACCGGCTCAAAGGTTCACGTCGGAAGATGACGTAGCAAACTTAAGAGGTAGAGTTTTGGGAGGGACCAGCATGATTAATGGGGGCTTCTATCCTGGAGCTGACGATGAATTCTTTGCGAAATCTGGCGTTGAATGGGATATGCAATTAGTTGAAATGGCGTATCGGTGGGTTGAAGAGACTATAGTGTCGCGACCGAGATTGGGAGCTTGGAGCTCTGCTTTGAAACAATCTCTATTGGAATCTGGTATACTTCCAGATAATGGGTTTACTCCAAATCATGAGCTCAGAACCAAAGTTTTGGGTTCGATCTTTAATGAAATTGAGAGGAAACATGGAGCCTTGGAGTTAATCGAGGAGAGTTGAAAAATTTGCGGGTTGGTGTTAATGCCACTGTGGAGAGAATCCTCTTCTCCAGAGACGAATCAAGTAAGTTTAAACCTAATAACGTTACGTAATTTTTCTATTTCTACTCAATGAGATGACACATTGGCATTTAATCGAACAAGAATTTTCGACATAATAATTTAAAGATCACATAAAACATGCTCCTATATGACAATGTATGCTTGGTTAACGTGTGTGAAAGAAAATTTTCCCCAATGAGAATCAATTTCTCACGATGCCGAAGTCTCAATGTTTATAAATTTCCACCATTTTTTTTTAGCAAGTTAGTTCGGATGTCGAGTTAGTGTTAATGGTTTAAAACTTTTCTCGACGTTTGATTGATATACCTATTTCATTTGGGAAAAAAAATCAAAAAATTTTTTTTTAAAGTTTTTTCCTTTAAAGTTTTTAATAAACTCATTTTATTGCTTAGAACCCTCAGCAGTTGGAGTCATCTACACCGACACTAACGGAAAATTTCATCGGGCATTTGTACGTCAGGAAGGAGAGGTTATTTTGAGGGCCGGCGCAATTGGGAGCCCTCAACTTTTACTACTAAGCGGAATTGGCACTTTTTCCTACCTCTCATCTCTCCATATTCCTTTAGTCCACTCTCAACCTAACATCGGACAATTCTTGTTCGATAACCCTAATAACGGTATCAACTTCTCAATCCCTTTTCCAATCGAGCTTCCTTCCACTACTACAGAATATAGATTTCATGACGGAGCTTCTACGACTGGTTTTTAAAAAACGGTCGTGGAAGGTATCTCAAAAACATGGCGCGGAAATGAATTTCCAAAAACGGTCGTGGAAGCCGAAGTTATCACGATGATTTTTCTTAACCGTAGTGGAATCTAAGGATTCCACGACCGTTTTTAAAAAACGGGCGTGGTATGTTCTCTCTATGTTTTTTTTTAAAGTTAAGCTTTTTAAAAAACCCTCTCCCACCTGAAAACTTCATTCTCTCTCTCCCTCTCTCGAAACTCCCACTCTTTATCTCCCTTCGCTAGCCGCACTCTCCCCATGCCTCCCTCCGTCGCTAGTCGTCCCTCCTCCGCCAGTCCTCCCTCCCATAGCCGAAGCTTCCATCTCTCTCTCGCTGTCACACCTCCCTTCGGCACCCCAAAATAGTTTCCCTCTTTCAACTTCGATGAATTCCCATCTCTTGCGGTCTCTCTACCATCGTGACCACTAAGTAACTTTGTCAACTTTATCTACTGGTTGTCCAAAATATTCCTTTCTCTTAATGTTAAATTTGAAACATGTTTTTTGAATGCATATGCGGGTTGGTTTTGTCTTGTATTCCTTTACTAAGAATTGAAATTGCATTCTTTTTTTTTTTTTTTTTGGCTTTATCTGCTTCTAGATATATAATTCTAATATTTCGTTTTCTTTTTACAAGAAAAGTTGAGCCCTTTTTAAATTTGATTATGTGTAACTATGTTATATATATACATATAATTACATATACATGTTCTATATAAAACTAGGTGGTTTTGCATATTATGTGTTCGATAACATGCTTGAATGTGAAAATATGGTTAGAGTGTATTTGATATTGTTTTGGAGTATAATATCTGTATTTTTGGTTTTACATATTACGTGTTCGACAAAATGCTCAAATGTGAGAATATTTGAAGAATTTCAATTGCTAATTGTGAGAGTGATTTTGGGTGATTGTTTTCCGGAAAAAAGTGTTGCTTTATTAGTTGGTGATTGTGAATGTACCATAATAATTGTTTTAGGTACAATTTCTTTTGCTTTTATGACTTCGTTTTTTTTTTTTTTTTTTTTGGGGAAAAAGTGTGTATTGTGACAATGTGAAATGAGTTTGAAACACGAATTATGGATAGTGAAGACTGAGAGTTGTATTTGATATTGTTTTGGAGTATAATATTGTTTTGCATATTACACATTCGAGCTTTGGTCAAGTTTTTAGTTGTAATGTCCTTATCTTTTTTTTTTCTTTTTTTTTTTTTTTTTTTTTTTGTTTCTTTAGGGTATTCGTTTTAGGGGTCTTTCTATTCCGAAGTTCCAAAAAGTACTACCGGTGGCTAAGCATGATGGACAAGTACCTTTGCATGATTGTCTTCTTTGACTCCTTGTAATATAGGAGAGGTAAGTCCTCTCTACCCTATGCTTGAATTACAATCTATTTGAATGGCATAATAGGAAAAAAGAAATGGAAGAAGTCATCTTGTTGAGTGGCTAATCGCAAGTGATCTGTTCATTCTAGCTAAATTTTGTGAAATATATTTCTAATGGTGAACTTCATTGCTTAATGCCTAATTACAACCTTGGATGAAATATGAGCTCATAATTCTCTCAGTTATCAATTTATTTAGTATTCTTCTTCTTCTTTTTCCCCTTTATAGAGTTGTTTTCCTTCTAATAATTAAAATGTAAATAGAAAAACTTTTGTTCCTCTTCTGTTTCAGGTACCAACAAAAGATCAAATAGATGCATTATCCACGGACTTGCATGCTCGTGCAGTAGTTCTAGGTTACAGCTTTCTTGTGTTTGTTAATTTTATTTATTTATTTATTTATTTATAACTTTTTGTGCATGATTTTAGAGTAACTTATACCTATTGTTATTTAACTACATATTGCAATGTTGGTATTAGAGTAGAACACAGTAGTGTGCATCTAAGAATGGGAAAGTAATGTTCAGTCTTTGAGTTTGTAGATGGATGGCTTATTCTATAATTTTAACTTTGTATCTTGATTTTTCTCAATGTAAGTAATGGTTGTTTTCTTCATTTGCGTTTTTTGGTTTTTCTTTTTGCTAAAAAGTTTCTTCATTTATAATATATTTATAGATGTTATTTCTTTCTTATGAAATAGTTTTTGACCCTGTAAATTTAGCATGTGGTTAATCGTTAAAAATGTGCAAATTTTTTTTTTTTTTTACATGAGGCACGTACCATTGACAGTTTTCCGGAAAACCATTATGGAAAGTTGAATTCCATGACGGTTTTTTGGAAAATCGTCGTGGTAGGTTTGCCCCTATTTAGACATAAGAGACAATATATCAGCCTTTCACGACGGTTAAAGAACCGTTGCGGTATGTCATGTCATACCACAATTATGAATTCCAGGATGGTTCTTTAATCGTCATGGAATTGAATATTTCTACTAGTGTTCTTGAAAAGTGGTGGGAATGACGAACGAGCTAGTACTTCATAGAAGGTATCTATTCTTCTCAAGTAAATCCAAGTGTGCTAAGCATTTCTGGAAAGATCCCAGGACCAGTGTCCAATGGTTCCCTCTGGCTGAATTCGTAGACGAATGTAAAAGCCAGCCCACTTGTACAATTCAACTACTATGCTGATCCAACAGACCTCTCTCGATGTGTTAGTGCGATGAGGAATATTCGTGAGATGCTGAACACAACCGCCATGGATCAATTTAAGTACAAGGATTATGATGACTTGAGAAGTTCATGTTCTATGGGCCATCTTTGCCGATGAATATGTTCGATGATTCAGCCCTGGAAGCTTTTTGTTGGAGCACGGTGCGGACGATTTATCATTACCATGGAGGGCGTTGATGCACTGCGAGTTGTAGATGGATCCACTTTTATCACCTCACCGGGGACCAATCCTCAGACCACTTTAATGATGTTAGGCCGGTAAGTTTTCTTTAGATAAATATATACACACGCATGTATAGGTTTTTCTACTGTTCTTCGGTGGGAAGTCACTTCACTGTAACATAAGGTTTCTCTAATGTAATATAAAATAAGTAAAACACAACAGTAATATAATAAGAGAACCACAACATAACATAACACAACAGTAAAAATTATTAAAATTGAAAGATATGAATTATCAATGTTTCGTATGTTAATTTGATAGGAAGTTTAGTTTCTACTAACAATAGCGATATCTTTTCTTGAGTATTATTCTATTTTGTTCATTTTATACTATGTTGGAGGGCCCACCCACCGACCGCAAGAAGATGTAGCTAGGAGTTTTAGTGGATGGGGCTAATAATTATAAGTTTTTGATTTTTGGAGGAATAAATTAAGTGTTTGATTTTAGGAGGCGGTTTGTAAATTTTTTTTGGGTTGGGGGGGGGGGGGGGGGGGGGGGCAATAAAAAGCTTGCTTCTCTCTTTTCTCATGTACAAAGTTTTTCTTGGTCGTCCTGTTGATCAACTTTTTTCTCTTCTGCCGAATTTTCGGCTAGATATTTTTTTGTTATTGAGATATACGGCTAGAGATTACTTGATAAAACGAAGATATTAAAAGAGGGGAAAAAAAAAATCATATTCGCAGGCTAGCTTGGGATGGTAATCTTAATTTATTTAAAGACCGGTTGAAATGGAGAATAGCACAATTGCGTTAACTAGACTTTTTTATTTTATTTATTATCATGGGACGAAAAAAAGTAACAAATTACAAAATATGACCTATAGAAGTACTTCACTCAAAATATATATATATATATATATATATAAAGTTTAAAAGAAAAAAACAAACAAACAAAAACACAAAGAAGATATGAATTTTCATTGCGGGTTGGGTTTATTACTTAATGAAGACCCTCGTAGGTTTCAAACTTAGAAGTTCCTATTATACTTTAGCTTCCTCTTCTTTCTCTCAGCATCTTAAGCCCCATATAGCTGTTCATATCACACAACAAGAATTAGTTAAACCAAAAGATTAGGAAGAGTATCCTTTTTTTGCAAGAAATTAATGCAAAACGTGAATTAAAAATTTAAAAAAAAATAAAAAACTCACCGGCCTAACATCATTAGAGTAGCTTGAGGATTAGTCCCCGACGATCTGGTGAAAGTCGAACCATCGACGACACGAAGTGAATTAATCCCCATGACCCGAAAATCGCTATCAACCACCTTCCCGACAAGGCACCCGCCGTGGTAATGCCAAATTGTCGTGACGGTGTTTCGGCAATAGTCCTCTACCGATGAATCGTCCGACCAATTCGATGGTAGGGCTGGCCCCAAGAACATGAAACCCCTCTCGCCGTTAAAATCCGTGTACTTAAATCGATCCATGGAGTTTGTATTCATCATATCACCCAACTTTCTCATGCCCTTGACGCATCGAGAAAGGTCAGCGGGATCGGAAAAATAGTTGAATCGGACAAGCGGGGCGGCTTTAGCGTCTTTGGGAGAACACAACCGGAGCGAACCGTGGGACAAGGGCCCGGTGGTTTTCTCGAAAATGTAGGCTATACTCACTTCTGTGGAAGCTGGGGTGGGAAAAAGACTAAAGGGTAACGGAAACGGAATGAACGACAAGCTAAAGGAGACAGTTTCTATGAAATAGTCACTTGTGATCCCGACGACTTGTGCCGGAGACGGGGCTAACGGAAACGGGATTACGAGATTAATCTGGTTCCGAGGATTGTCAGCCATGAATTCTCCGACATTTGGTTGGGAATGGATTACCGGAATGTTTAACGATGAGAGGTAAGATTCCGACCCGACACCGCTAAGTAGAAGAAGTTGAGGGCTTCCGATTGCGCCGGCACTAAGAATAATCTCTCCTTTGTCTCTCGGACAAGTGCCCGGTGAAACTTCCCGTCTGCATCACTGTAAATGACTCCGACCGCAGAAGGTTCTGCCAATTATTCAAGAAAACTAAGTTAATTATTTAGCTTTTATTTAGACATCAAATTTGAATCTACAAAATCCAATTCATTTTTTATCTTTTTTTTTAAGTCAATAAAATTGTTAATTAATTTTTGAAAATTCAATGAATTCTAATCTAAAAATTCCATCACAAACCGATATATCAAACAATAACTAATAATTACCAATAAAATTGGGTAAAGACATGTATTTTATTAACTGTGGACAAACATTTAGATGTAAGTCTCCTTAAAAACATTATTATAAGAGCGATATTCGAATTAAATTCCGGTTTCTCATGACGGACCCCAATGCATGGTGACGCTCACATAGGCCCACTTGATGTGAGATATCGTAATTCAACCTAATTTTATTTATTGTAAAGGGTCCTTTACAGAATAAGATCTCAAATCAATTTTACATATTTTTATTCTTAGATTTGACCAAAATAACATTAAAAAATAATTTAAAAAATAGATATATGGTTTCTAATTAATACAGATATAACAATCAAACACAGAATTCTTCAATAATATATATTAACAAACAAAGTTTTTATGTGGTGGGCTCTAAATATATTTTTAAAAAGAATTTGCAATTAGTAGTTTTCGTTGTGTTGCTTCCTCATTATTTATTGTAAATGAACAAACGACGGGCGGATATGTTAAACCGTCCCCACGAATATACGCGAGTTGATTTTATCAAAAACTTCAAATCAAGGCAAGTAAGAGAGAAATTTTTATGAAAAGAAATATATATTATAAAAAACATACTTTTTTTTAAGGTTTAAAAACATACTTGATGATGAAACTGTGGAAAAGATGATTTTCTCCACCACGGCATGAAGAGCAACTCGCAGGTTTCTTAGATTTCCTCCATTAAGCAACTCCACGGCTCCGTGTCTCTTCCCAACTCCGTCGAAAATCGAACCCGAAACTTTGGTTCCGACCACGTGATCCAACCGAAACCCGTTGTCTGGTCCAACGCCGGCTTCCACGAGGGCCTTTTTGATAGCAGATTGCCAAACGGCCAAACTACTTTGATCGAACACAATAGTCTCTTCCACCCATTGATACGCCTTTTCGACCGCATCCATATCCCAATCAACACCGGACTTGGAGAGAAATTCGTTGTCCGCTCGGGAATAGAAACCGGCGTTAATCATGCTGCTGCCTCCGAGAACCCTTCCTCTCACGTTTGCCACGCCGTCTTCGGAGGTGAACCTCTGCGCCGGGGTTTTACCGTCGTCTTCTTGCATGAGATTAGCGACAAACCCATCTACGGTCAAGACATTCGGCTGTGTTTCAGGAGCACCGCCTCTTTCGAGGACTAGGACGGAGTGTTCTTCCGACAGAGTTGCGGCTAATGGACACCCTGCCGTGCCACCTCCGATCACAATGTAGTCGTACTCTACCTCCGACGGCATGTCGGTCGCATTTTTTACAGATTTCATGTAACTAAAGTCTGAAACAAAAATTCAAAATTAAAACAAAACATTAGAAGAACGTGATTTTATTACGTCAATCAATACAAAAATAAAAAATAAAAAATACTAATATTAGTGATATAATACTTGCCTTCACTAAAATAAATTCTTGCTCCATTGTATATTACTATATTGATCTATTTCATATTTCGAATCTGTTTTTCAGCCAAAATAAGCATTTAACATATATATAATACATACAATGATCTCAAAAATTCCCTTTCACAGTCCCGCTGGAACTAGTTGAACAAGTGAGAAGAGAGAGATTTGTATAAGCAGATTCAAAAAGTGAAAATACGTGCATTTTTCTTTAATTAATTCGAGTCATACATTTCGTGCCGTAAAAAATTATATGTATGTGTGTATATCATGTGCATAATACATACCAAGATCAGATCGGTTGGCCAATGCTTGAACCTGCAGAAGTTGGCCCTGAAAGTTGAAGAAGATTAGAAATACCACGAATAAAACAGTACTTGGAGCCATTCTTTTTTTTTTTTTTTTGACTGGGCACAATTAAATGTTTCCTTACCTTGAGTATTTATACAAATCTTGGACCTTTTTTGCTTACGTTATGGGTGAATATTTTTACCAGCCAGCTAATTATCTAATTGATCTTTAAAATTGCTTTGGCCAACATATTATTCTTATGATGTCAAACGTTGCGTTTTGGTGGGGAAAATAATAATTCAATATTGCGTGCCCAAGAGAGTGGTAGAAAACGACAAGCCCGGAAAATCAGAATATTAAATATATATATATATGTATATATATATATTCTCTTACCTTTTTCTTTGGGCGAGAGTTTTGAATAGACTTTTTTGTCTGCATGTTTTTCCATTATGCTTATGTTTGTTAGACACTTGTAAATCGCGTCTTTGTTGAATTCAATGTGTTTTAACATTAAAAGATGATGAGAACACATTATTGTGTTTACAGGTTAGATAATTAGCAAATGTACGGATAAATATTATTTTAAAAATCTTCTGGTTAAAAGATTACAATCAAGAATAAATATTCATTATCCAGGATCGACTATATGTTCGATCAACTAAGAGAAGCTTCAATTTTTTTGAAAATTGACCTGCTCTGAATTAGGAAGGAAGATGTGCCCAGACAGCCTTTCATACATGATATGGACACTATGAGTTCCTAGTTATGCCATTTGGATTGACAAATGCTTTGGCCGCCTTTATGGACCTGATGAATCAAGTGTTCAAGAATTATTTGGATAAGTTGTGATTTAATAGATCAAATCCAATGATGTACAAGGTCAAATCTTTGATTAACGCCAACAAGGAATTTGTTGTGATAACTCCAAAATACTATACGACTCATGATCATAATCTCGTTCTTGAAGCACACTATGTGTTGCAGTTACTCGAACACTGACAAAATTACACAACACAAAAATCGTGTAGCAGAGAGAAATATCAATTGAGAAAAATCACATAAAGTAATAAAAAAACTCCTTTTTTTTTTTTTTATAAGTGGAATATTAGATGTGCTAGCTCCCGCCACAAAACAATATTCGGATATGCTATTGTGTGCTTCTGTTTTTCCCGCAACATCTGAAGGCCAAGTTACCTAATCAAAGCAAACAACCTCCAAATTAAAAATATACAAGCTACGAATCCGTAACAAAAATACTCAAATGCATTTTACCGTGTTCATAATAAATTTTCTGTGTAAGAGTTTGTTTGGCATATCGATTCAAATTGACAAAGTCTAACTAGAATTTTCTACTTGTAAAATTCAAACAGCAATAATTTTTTTTCTCTCCTACACGCGCATCCTCTTTTGGTACTCAATGTGCCAAAACTTCCAAAAATGCGAATGCGACGGAAAGACTTTTTTTTTTCTTCCCTAATAATGTTTCTATTTTGAAAGCTCATTATTGTGACATTGGTGTTACTTTTCATCTAGATATTTTAGATATTTTTATAATAAAACAAACTTACCGGCCTAACATCATTAGAGTGGCTTGAGGATTGGTCCCAGGTGAGACAGTGAAAGTGGATCCATCTACAACCCAAAGTGAATTCACCCCGAAAACCCGGAAATCCGCATCAACAACTTTCCCCACAGGGCATCCGCCCTGGAAATGCCACATCGTACTCACCGTGTTTTGACCGAATTCTTCCATTGATGAGTTATCTGACTGATTTGTTGGTAAATATAAGTTCACTTTCAAACGTTATGTTCCGTTTCTAGTTTTGATTTGTTTCAATCAGATTTAATTATAGAATAAAGTAAATTATATATGTACACAGCTAAGTGATTGATTTGTCTCTCTTCTCTCTCTCTCCCCCTTTAATTATTTTTCTTTCATATCAATTATCAGGATCTTTGGATTGATGGAAGATGGTGACGGGGGGTGGGACCCTGGGGTGGGTGGCGGGGTTGCCAGGAGGGCTGGGGGTCGAGGGGCTGGCGGGGGGCCGGGGGGTGCCGGGGCATGGGGGGCCGGGGTGGGTGTGGGGTGTGGGTGTGGGTGTGGGTGTGGGTGTGGGGCGGGTGGGGCTGGGGCCTAAGGTGGGGGGGGGGGGGGGGTGTAATACCAAGTATTTCTGTATTTACACGATTTCTTTTATTTTAAGAGATTTGTACAATTTTTAAGATACGCATGAAAAAGCCGATTAAGGGTTTTTATTTCGTTTTTGTGAGTTTTTTGATATTCTGAGACTCGAAAATGATTGCTTAGTCAAGAAAATGACCTTTTGGGCGAAAAGGAGCGAAATCGCCAAAATTTACATGTTGGTCAAAGTTTGACCGAAAACGCCAACGGTTGATCAAAAAGTCAACTGTTGACCACGGGAGTCAAAATTTGACGGTAAAGTCAGCGGTTGACAAGAAAGTCAATGGCGGACGAGAAAGCCAAAGATTGACCCGAAAAAGTTAAGAAAAATGATGTACGACTTAATAGTTCGCAGTATAGTATTGTACTGCATAAAGCTATTTTTTTTATGATTAAAATGATATGTTTAGAATTCAAAACCACCATAGAAAATCAAGCACAATAATTAGAATATTTTGGGCCAAGTGGTTCCAAGTTAAGAAAAAGTTTTTATACAGTCCATTTAAAAACAGGTAAATTTTGGACTGCGGTTCAATTAACTAATACTGCGTATAAGAGGAACCAGTATTGGAATTACCTGTGGTAACTGAAAAATGGATTATTTAAAGGTGAAAAGTGGCAAACAAGCTTTAGGGGTGGCTTACCTCACTAACTTTTGAATTATTACATCATTAATTTAATTAATTAGTTAGAAAGTAATTTTTTGGATAACTCCTTTGGTTCCACCCAAGCAAATCCGACCACCTCACCCCCTCCCCTTGCTAATTCTGATTTTTTTTTTAAGGACCACATGATGCAATTTCAAGAAGTTCAACCTCTATAAATAGGGGTGGGTTTAATTCAAAAAAATTGGTAAAATGCAACCAACCTCTTGTCATTTTTCTTGACCAAGAATCCGGATTTTTAAGAAGGGGGAAAGAGGGGAAATTTTAATTAGGATCAAGAGGGAATTAAGCTTAGGGTGTTCGGTTTTTGTGAGGAAAGCAAGCAAGGAAGATTGAGAAAAAATTTTGGGAGTCTTTTCCTAGTCTTAGAACCGGCTGTGGGCAGCAAGGAATAGGCAGGAAAAAAAATTCAAATACTAAGGGGGAATTAGGGTTTTAAGTGCTGAATTTTGGGTTAGCACATCACCCTTGGGCACAAAAAAATTTTGGTGCTCAAATTAGGCCAAAAAGGGCAGCTATAAGGGAGAGAAATCAAGGAGGAAACAAGAGTTTGGTGGCTGGAAACTGCAGCAGCTGTGGGGCGGATTTGCAGCAGCTTGGTGGCCGAACTTGGGGCTAGGAAAGCAGCAGGATTTGGACTTCAATCCACCATTTCAACCGCTGTGGTGAAAGAAGAAAAAGGAGAAAAAAAAAAAAGAGCAGCCAAACTCTTGGTTGTTAGTAAGGTGCCAAACCCTTGATTCCAAGCTTTTAGTTTAAATTTCAATTAGAGAAATTTAAATGTATTAAAGCCTTGGTTGTATTGAGCATAAGCTCATTGGTTTCTCTTGCTGCCCTAGCTTAGAAATTAGGGTTTGTGCTTGAAAATTTAGGGTTATGTTGGTGGTTGTTAATATGCATGCTAGGTATTGTTGTTTGGTTTAGGTTTTTGTATATTTGTGCAAAATGTTCATGTAAATGTGTTTGTTGAATGTTGAACATTAGAAACGTCTCTGCATGTTTGAATTAGGCTCCCGACGTGTTCGGTTGAGGTAGGATGAACGTAATAGGACGTAAGCGAAATCGAAACCGAAAAATGGCCTTCTCGGGTAGGGTTTGCCCAGTCTCGGGAAAAACAAATTTTGAGGCCCTTAGAGGCCGAATTGGGAGAAACTCAAAACACAAAAGTTGTAGATTAGGGTTTTTCCTAGGGGGCTTACGCGAACAGTTTTTCAAAATAAGGCTCCAATGGCCTTGGTTTTCTGCAAAAACCAATCCTGACCTGCTCAGGAACCATACACGAACAGAGTTAGTTCAACACAGATTTTGGACAGGTTAAGGTCCAAACTGGATTTTTCGTAAAACACGGAAGTTGTAGGGTTCTGAGATAGCTAAAACTTTCGTGAAGACAATTGTTCCAAAATCGGCTTAGATTTTTAAATGAAAATGATTTTCAAAGATGGTACAGAAATGGGGAGATTTCTGTACAAGATGTTTAGAAATGGTTCAGAAAAGGGTATTTTTGTGTTTTTAATGATTAACTGGCATTATAAAACTGTTCCAAAGGCAGTTTTTAATAGTCAATGATTTTTACAATTTTACCTTATGATTTTCTAATTTTTTTTAAAATTAAATTAAAAAAAAAAGGGGGATTTTGTGCCAAAAACATAAGGTTTTCTAAAAATAAAACACAAATGAATTTTTGGGATTATAATTAAAAATAATAATCCGAATAAGATAGATTTAAACCTTAGGGTTACTTAAAATAACCAAGTAGGTTCACGTAATGCAAAGTAAGGAAATATAACTACGGTTATATAAGAATGTTGGCTTACCAACAGTTCTAATCCTTACTCTTTTTGTCGATAACAGAATACGATACGCGACGGTGTCCCAACGAGCTTGAGCTTATAACTGGACACAGCAATTTTAAAACAAGTAAGTACAACCACCGCCTACAGCATAGGCTTTGACTTGATACTTGCCTAAGTATGTTTTAAATGTATGCTTTATTGTATGTCTTGTAGTGTTACTTTGCTGTGTTAATTATATGCCATGTAATTACATATTTTATATTAAGTGTTAAGAAAAGTTTTATGCTATGGTTTATGTGTAAAATGCTATGTTTTAGGGTAAAATGCTATGTTTAAGTATATGTCATGAAATGTCAGAAACATGTTAAGATTAAGACATGCTATATTTTAGTTGTGTGAAACATCACGAAGTATGTTCACCAATAATAAGAATGAAATCAAGTGTAAGATAAAGAATGACATGAAAATAAGTAAGTTACTTGTGTCGTACCGACCCGCGTAAGGTCGGGTTGGACTATGGATTGAGTTGGAAAAAGATTGGCCACCCCAACCAATTCATAGTTGCGCGCCCGGTACGAACACTATAGGGCCCATATGTTAAATTAAGTTAAGTAAGCAAGTTATGTACAATAAGAAAGAATAAGAAAGCATAATTGGCTCATGCATATGTAGGATAAGTTACAATAAGTTAAGTTAAGTAATGCTATACTATGTTATGCTTAGTTTATGTTAGTTAGATATATTGTTTTGTGTTGTGTCGCGGTATAAGATGGTTGTACTTGCTGAGCGAAAGCTCACTGTCTTACGTTTATGCTGTAGGTAAGCAACCTGCCAGCAATTGCTGATGCAAGATGGAGAGGCGAGGCTTGGCGGACTGTGAACCGTGGGAAATGTTGAACCGCTATGCGTTTTGAATTTATTTTATTTACGTTTATTAAGTTGAGATATGCTAAACAACTATTGCCTATTATTTGTTATATTTTATGTACGCTCTCGTGTGCGAGTCACACTGTAAAAAAAAAATATATATATATTTCCGCTGTTTATGTTGATTAAGTATGTATGAAATATACGTAAGTATGTATGGTAACGGCCTGTGCTAGGCGGGTCGTTACAGGGGGGGGCGGCTGGGGGTGGGTCACCGGCTTCGGGGCGGTCGACGGCGACGGTGAAGACTTGGGATGGAAAGGGTAATATGAGATAAGGTATATAATAAGTATGATATATCAATAATATTTTAACCATTCGATTAAATCTTAACTGTTAAAAAAAATTTTATCGATAATTACTCTGATAGTGGTTTTATTATGATCTCTCCATTTATTTTATTTTATTTTATTTCTTCTTTATTTTTTTAAGGTGATTTTTCTTTTTTGTGAATTTTTTTTTGGAGGTGCTCAATCATTGCACGGGTTTCTGGATTGTTCAAACAAGGAAAATAGTTGAATTTACTAGCGATGTGAAAGGAGTAGCTTGGATCTTAAGAATATGGAAATGTAGGGATTGTTATCTTTGATCTTGTCAGCTTACTAGATTAGTAACATATTTAGTGTAACATCCTGTATCTTAAAATTTTAATTTTACATTAAATTTTTTTTTTATTCTATTTTAAAAATTTTAAATTTTAAAATTTCACAACTTTTTTATTTTAAATTAAAATGAGATAATTTTTATATTAAAATATTCGAAACGATAAGACAAATAAAACAAGATCTATTTTGTATTTTTTTTAAACACATCTAAAATTTTTATATTATCTTTTTTATCACAAAAATTTTAAAATTTTTTTTCAAATATATATTTTTAACTCAATCTTTAAAATATCATATCTAAGGGCATGTTTGGTGCACAAGTTCAAGATGAGATTTTTAAGTTTAAATAGTAAATTTTTTTGAATTTTCAGAAAAGACAAAAAACTTTTTGGAATAAAGACAAAAACTTTTTAGAAAAAAGACAAAAAAAAGTTTGAAAATCTTAGTTTGGACTTAAGCTCCAAACTCACCCTAAATGTTCCTCAAAGCGGACCCTAATTGTGATTGTTTCTTGCGTTAAATGCTATGTTAGAGCACGTGGTTGACAAGTTGAGAGTACCTATTGATGGAAGAGGGACTTAAAAGCAATAAATAATGATTACTGACTTGAACTTAGCACTTGTTGCTGTTCACACTCAGCTGAAAATTAGTGAGATAAGGACCTCCCTTCACCAGGACCGATGTACTAATTGTAAATAATGACATAAAGTGTGAATTTATATTTAATGAAGTTTTTTTTTAGTAAAAAATTCCTCATTTTTTTTTAGGGAATAGTTCCTCACTTTTTAATTAGTTTAATATGAAAACTCTACTTTTATGATTTGAAAAGCTTGATGATAACAAAAGACAGATGTAATATTGGAAACAACATTATGTTCATTGGATTACAGATGTCAGAGACCTTTTTTTTTTCCTTTTTTTTTTTTTTTGGTAACAAATATATATGCCTTTTTTTGGTAACAGAAAATTAAAGTTGCTCTATATTACATAACCACGAAAAATTAATCAGACGCACTGAAGTGTTGGAAAAAGAATATGTTAAATTGAATAAAAGGTGCCAATTTGGTTTTTTAATTGGAAGCTATACACATATATATAAAGGTATTTTATAATTATGATATTTGTTTGAAAGGGTTTGATTTTTTTCTTAATTCATGATTATTTTAAAAATTGAAGAATATTAGATCACGTATATTATAATATGAAGAATATACGCTTTCTTTGCTATATTAGAATATAAACTTTTTTTTTAAATAATTAACGTGAGAGAATAGCTGGCATCTAAAAATATTAACACATTCCAATTATTCAATTACGCTCAGCTCTCCAAATATATTTATAACGTGTGGATGTAACTAACTTAAGGATGGAAGACCATACTTGAAGTTGACCTAAATTATAAGAGAACTTTCTTATTCGACATTATCAGTTTGTTGAACGTGAAAGTTCTTCCTATTTTTATCTATTTCTCTCTCTCTCTCTAGCGAGTTGTACCGCTCTCTCTCTCGGATTATATACCAGTCTCCTGTGCGGGTTGTAACGGCCACCGGATTGAGAGATTTTCTATCTACAACAAATATATCTGCTAGCTTTTTATTTTTTTTATTATTTCGTTCCCAATCTTTGGTTGACAGCTATTTACTTTTTGTAACTGGTATTAGGATTCTTTTATTTGGTGACTAAAAACGCCTTCAATCCCAGTAATAAGGGATGGTTTGGTGTAAGGAGACAACTCCACGGCAGCAATTTCAAAAAAATTTAACTCAAATTAAATTATACTTTTTCATCTTAATTTTTATCTTTTTTAAAAAAAGTTAATAAAATTTATAATTAATTTTTCAAAAATTAACAAATTCTAACTTAAAATTTTTATTTCCAACTAACTTACTAAACGAAGCAGTAGTCTTTATACTTTTTTCCACTCTCCATTGATGCCCACGTGCCCAACGTAATTGCTGCTACTTTCTTTTTATTTTTGTTTCCTTTCCTGAGCAAAAAAGTTGTTTCGAAAATCCAAAAACTAAAACAAACAAAATAACATAGTCACTTTCCTTTTTAAAAGTAAAAATAAAAATCCCAGATTCCTTTAAAGAAATTTTCTTTCCTATTTTGTCTGAAAGGTCCTTAAAGAAATTTTGATTGGTGTAACTGTTCTTTTTCCTGCGATCATGGGGGGAAAAAAAAAAAAAAAAACTGTTCTTTTCTCAATATAGATCAATATGAACTTTTTCATGAACTATTACTGTATAATGTACAAGATTCTTTCTAAATAATTGATATTAAAAAAAGGATTCCTAGGCACGTGCTTCAATATTTCAAGGAAAAAATATATTTATAAAAAAGCTTCGTGTTTTTCTTATTTTTTTTTTTTATCATAAAATTATCAAAATAAACAAAAATATAACAATAGGTGTGCAAAGATAAACTTAAAAGTGATAATCTTAGGAAGATAAATTTTTGGAGTTAATACGAGTATGTAATAAGTAAATTAAGGGATGTTTGGAATACTACCTGGATTTGGAGTCTTGAAAATGTTTTGATTATAAATGAGTTAATATTTGGAAATGTGTGTTTGATAAAAAATAAACTACGATAGTTAAATAGTTAAAAAACTTAAAAAATAATATGGATCTTATTTTATTCATCTTATAATTGTGCACTTTTTTTTATAAATAAAATCATCTCATATAAACTTGAGATAAGAAAATTATGAACTTTTAGAGTTTGTGTTTTTTTAAAAATAAAAAAGAGAGATTTTGAGATGTGAAGATTGAAATTGGTTTATTTTTGAAGAAGAAGAAGAAAATAAAAAACTTTTCCAAAAGTCCAAACATAGCCTAAATTCTTTAAGAATTAAGTGTGGTGTGTTTTTAGTAGATAAGTGTGTAAAGTTTAGAGGGGTGTATAAATAGAATCAACCTTTTTAAAACTTTTTTTAAATAAATATCTTGTGTTTTATTAAATTATAAAGTTATAATTTTCTTATAAATTGTCAATTAGATACTGATATCAATAGTTGTTTTTATAAATCAATTCTGATTGTCTATATACGACTTATCAATGTTTTAATGACCGCAGGTCATTTTTCAAACAAAAAAGTTTGATCTTTTTTAAATAGAATTGTCTAAAACTTTTTACACTATCTGATCTAATTTTTTTTTTAAAAATCAAACACAAGCAAAATTGAACTTCTCTTGTCAATTAATAGACATATATAATCTAAATCAAACACAAACAAAATTGATGAACTTCTCTTGTCAATTAATAGACTTATATAATCAATTAATAGACATATATAATCTAAATCAAACACAAGCAAAATTGATGAACTTCTCTTGTCAATTAATAGACATATAATCTAAATCAAACACAAGCAAAATTGATGAACTTCTCTTGTCAATTAATCGACATATATAATCTAAATCAAACACAAGCAAAATTGAACTTCTCTTGTCAATTAATAGACATATATAATCTAAGTTTTCCGAAGAATATGTTAAGGTTGTGAAAGGAAAGAAGAAACAGGACAAAAGTTTTAGCGATTTACTCTTGCTTTTTGTGTTGGGATTGGTTCTTATAAATCAATTATTGTCATCCTTTGATTAAATAAAGTTTATGCGTTTTTTTTTTTTTTGAGGGAAAAGTTTAAACGCTTTATTTATAATTAAAAAATTATCGTTGTTCATTATTATATTTATAAGTAAATATTACTAGCTAATTTCCTTTAATCATCTGTATAAAATGTTCATATACAAAGACATAAGTCGAATGACTGGGAGTAAATTGTTAAATTTAAAATTGAGGAAGTTTGAGTGCTTTATTTTGATAAAATAGTGGTATTGACAATAATTAATCGGAGTTGAATGATCTTGTCTTATGTATGTTGATTATTAAATAGAGACAAATATGTATTTGGAAATATATTAAATTGGAACATAAGAGAATAAATCTGTTATTGAAAAAGAATAAAATTAAATCAACTGATGGTTAACTAATGGATTGATCTTGACATTGAGTGATTAATGAATCCCATATTAACAAATTAATATTGTGTTAATAAAAGACTCAACATTTTGAAGACAATACTTTGGATAGCTAGGAATAATAATTCCAAGATATGGAATCTGCAACTTCGTTAAAAAAAAAAAAAAAAAAAAAAAGTATTAATATTCCTATTAGTATTAACTTGCGACTTGGGAAAATGAGTGCAACTTTGATTTTATAGTGGCACATATCAATGTAAAAGTAATAACTACGTTTAATTCGGTTAAGAGACTAGTTAACATAAAATAATTAGGAAAATTCTAAAATTAGGTAAGCTTACTTTACCTCATTGATAGAGTAAAAATTATTGACATCATATCAGTTTTTAAAGGTCAAAATCAAAAATTTCATCAAGCTTATTGTGTGATATTTACATGTGATCATACTGAAAAAAATAAAGGAAATTTTTTTTTTTTCATACCCATCCATCGTCGAATACCGAGGATGGTGGTGATGGTTCCTCGGTGAGGGCTCGTGAGGCGGAAGGGCTGCCGGTGGTGCGACGGAGTTCATGAAGGCGTGAGCTCGTTGGCTTCTATTGTTGCTCAGTTACCCAGTGCAAGCACAAGCCACCCACATCACAAGCTCGCCGACGGAGGGTATGGCGACTTGCAACCAGTGGTGCGGCAAGGTTCACAATGCAGGAGCTTGTTGGCTTCGCTAGCTGCTCCATTACCCAGCATGAGCTCGCCAGTGAAGGGGATGGCCACTTGCGAGCAGGGTCCTAGAAGGTCGCCCAGCATGAGCTCCGGGAACTTGCAGTTTCGAATGGGTCTCACACCACCCGAGCCGTCGGGACCCTACTGCCACGTGAGCCGTCGAGCCCCCCCTTCTCCTCCCCTGCTCGCCGAAGTTCTAAGCAGTTAGGTTTTTTTTTTTATTTTTTATTTTTTTTTTTAATATTTAATTCTAGCAAGGAAGTTTTTATTGTGTGAAGTTTTATTTCAACTTGATGGTATTTAAGTCTTTTTAACCTTTGAATTCAAGTTTAAGATTGGAGAATTTTTAATCTATAAATGAAGGAAAGTAACCTTACCTTATTGTAGCAATCCCCAAATAATTATTGTAAAAATAAATTTACACCCAAGATTTTATAGGAGTTCACCTTGAATATGGGTCCTCAAATGCCATGCGGAGTCACTATTTTGGGAAGAATTACTAATTGAGTTTCAAGCTTTTTGATGAGAAAATAGATTCAGCTTATCTATTTAGATTAATGACATGTTTACTTACCCGTAATCAGAGTGATCATGAATTGGAGTGGGTAAGATTCTGAGTCAGAATATACTGTTTACTTGGGTTCTAGGAATCGGAGTCGGAATCACTATCAATCTCATTTATGCGTTTATTTAGAACAGGAATCGAAATCAGTTGCTGTAAATTTACTTGTATACCCTTTTATTTATTATGTTTTCAAAAATTAAAAAAATGATATATTTTTTTAATTATTATCATATTATTAATCAAAAGTAAAATAATCAATATGATATTAAGGTAATAAAATTAAATTGTGTAATTTTTTGTTTAAAAAATTAAAAAGAGTAAAAAAAAAAGGAATAAAAATAAGTAAAGTATTAAAAATATAAAATAGAAACATAATAATATATTGTGATTAAAATTTTTTTCTTTATTTACTCTAATAACGTTAATAGTAATTAGGATAGTTATATAGTATTAAGTTAATAAAAATAAATTATATTGGTTAATAAAAATAATTAATATAGGTTGTTATTATTTTTTAATATAATTTTTTTACAAATAAACTAAGAATAAAAGAGTATTTTAATATTAATAGTGAGAATGAGAGTCACAATCCGGAGGGGACATGAGATTGCCAATCTCATTCCTCAATCCCAAATTGGTATGAGACCCACCATTTTCTCTCTCATTCCAGAAAAAAAAAAAAGAGCAAATAAATAAGGGATTGACTCCTATTCTCCACTCTCATTTCCTACTCCTAATAAGTAAACATGCCATTAAAGTCTTCAAAGTGACAAAGTTGTAGGACAAGTGTATTACCGTGATCGGATCCGGTGACCAACGCTAGAACCAGCAGTGTGGAATGAAAACCAGTGAAAAATATTACTAGCAGAAGAAGTGATAAGGAAGACGCCATTTCTGATTTTTGTCCCACCTCTGAAGTCACAAATTTGTTTGAAACACTAGAACTGTTTGCAAATCTTTTTCTCTCTCTCTCACTTTTTTTTTAACTTTTTTTTTCCTGACGAGATGTTGTAAAACCTTAATTTATAGAGAAAAATTTTGCTGCAACTTGGAGCTTGCTCAAGATGTTGCCGTCAAAATTGTTTAACGCACCAGAAGCGATATTTTAATAATTTTCTTGTTTCTTTTTTTTTTTTTTGTGGTTTTTTTTTTCAATAATCAAATTTTTTTTTGGTTATATAACTTTATATAAGTTGTATTTTGTTTTTATTCAAAATATGTATTCTGCATTTTAAAGTTTCGTATTTTTATATCATCAGATTACATTTGATATATTATATATAAATTTATAACATTTCTCACTTAACAATTGATTTTGACATAAAAATATCTAAAATACCCTTAAAAAACTAAAGTTATTTGAAAAAAAAATGACTTGGATTTTTAAAAAAGTGCAACTCAAATTAGATTTTTCGAGTTTAATCCTTTTATCAAATAATTTCTCTTGACTGTTGTTTTACCCTTATTTTTTCCCCCAAAATAATTGGTCAGTTTCAGTCTTTTGCACTTCGTTCACGTAACAACTGTTGCCAACTTATCTATAAAGTAATTTCCACATTGGACTTTTTTTTTCTTTGTTTTTTTTTTTTTTTTGAATTTCCTCATATGACTTTTTCGTTCCTAAATATCTATTTCTCTTTTGGTAAAAAGTAATTAAAAATACAAACGAAAATTTTCTCATTAATACGGCCAAGTTGATGCAATCAACTTGTCACGTAGTTTTCAGATGGCACCATCAAATTGCACATATTTTCAAAGTAACTTTCCTTATCCACTTACCCAAGAAAAGTAACCTTACCTACCGACCACATGTCCCAGACATATTTTGTTAGATTTTTTGTATATGGATATTTATTGTAACTTTGTTAGAAAAATTAAAAATTATATATTATTAGCTACTATTAGGAAGTTAGGTAAGTCACTTGTTTTGAATATATGACTAGCTATTTATTTTGTAACTTGATTAACTTACTTATTCTGGAAACTGAAGTAGTATATTTGACTTTGTCTACATAGCCTATAAATTGACAGTTTCTATTGTGGTAAAAATCAAGGATGATTGGATGCATTAAATTGGAGATTATCTTGAGATTTCATTTAAAATGAGATTTCCAATTTAAATAAATTTTCTTATCCATTTTTTTAAAAGGGCTAGTAGTGCTGAAGATGTTCTTAACCAAGGATCAACGCCATGGTAAGTGAGAAGAAAAGAAAATCCATGCGATTCATCATAAATTAATCATTCTAACTTTGAAAAGAAAATAGTAGGGAAACATTTTGACAAAAACTTGAAGTAAAGTAACTTTTTTGACCTTAAATCCTTTGCGCGTGTAGGAGAGAAAAAAATTATTGCGGTTAGAATTTTAGAAGTAGAAAATTATAGTTAGATTTTTCCAATTTGAATCGATATGCCGAACAAACCCTTACACCGAGAATTTATTATGAACACGGTTAATTGCATTTGGGTATTTTTGTTACGGATTTGTTGCTTGTATATTTTTAATTTGGAGGTTATTTGCTTTGATTAGGTATCTTGACCTTAAGATGTTGCGGGAAAAAACAGAAACACACGATAGTAGATCCGAATATTGTACCATAGCGGGAGCTAGCACATGTGACATATAACAATCTTCTACAGAATGCTACATCATCAATGTCAAAAATTCACCCACTTTTTTTTTTTTTTTTTTTGAGGTAAAGTACTTTGGGTTTTTCATTTCTGTAAATTTAAGCTTTTTTTTTTTTTCCGCAAATAAAATGATAGTGCTGCAAAAGCAAACCCTTCGCTCGATTTTAGTAAAAGAATAAGAACACAAATTAAAAACCAGCCTCAAATGCAAACCAAAAAAAAAAAAAAAAAACAGTAAGAATACAAAGTTTACCAGCGCATTTCTTTTCTAAATCATCAATCATGTCTTTGCAGATATGATAGAGTTTTATCAATTTCTCCTAAAATTGTGATTTTTATGTTTTTGAACAAGTGGATAATTATTGATTTTCTCATATAGCAGTACGTTCATGGGATTCGGAACCTGTTCCATATATGTGGTCTTATTTAGAAAAAGTGCGATATTGCAATGATAAGTGAAATGAACTAAAAATATATATATGTATCTTTTTTTTTTTTTTTTGACAAGTGAGCAGAGGGAGTAAATAGCATTAGAAATAATAGGAAAACTATTCTAACTTCATTGGCACTCAAGTCCTACCTCATCCATTCACCAAACCCCTTATGCAAATTTTGTTAGAAGAAAAAAAAAAACAAAAACAAAATTACAGGAATAATATAATAATAATAATAATAATAATAATATGTTCCGCGCGCCAGAATGAATTATACCTCTACACACGACGCCATGTTTGGCCATGCAATAACTTTCTCTCATGCAAATTTGATGAGAAAATCCCATGCTTAGCTCATATTTTTCACATCATGCTTCCATTAGAGATGATTCATCTCTGATATATATATATAATATTGAGAGAGACGATGAAAAAAAAAAATAGGTCGTAATAAAATTTATTTTGCTGTAAAAATTAAATACAATTCTCGTAATTATTTCACTCTTTTTCTTTGGAAATTAAAAGAAAGAACACCACAACAGTACTAATTACTAGTTGATAGTAGAAACCATGTTGGGTTACGGCTATTAATCACCATTACATTCCAATCAATAAAGATTTAAGAATAACCTATTGTGGGAAAGCTAAGTATACGATCATAAGAGACTTATTCTTAGAGGGTTGGGTGTTTATGTATCTATTCTTCCCATGCTATAAAACATTCTGTTATCCTGCTTCGCATCGCTTCTTTCACGTAGCATCTTAAGACCAACATATCTTTTCAAAGAAACATCAAGCCAAGTTCAGCAAGTGCTCCAAATAGAGTTGGAAAGGAAATTTGCAACATTCACTCAAGAAAAAAGGCTACTCAACTAAATTTGAGTATGCGGAGCATTTCTATGACGATTCCAGGGCCATTGTCGAATGGTTTGCTTTGGTTGAGCTCATGAAACAAAGTAAAAGCCGGACCACATGTCCTATTCAACTAGGACAAATAACACCCCCCCCCCCCCCAAATTAAATTTTTGACGGAAAAAAAACATATGACACTCGTTGAAAGTATGAATTGCGGATATTAAAAGCAAAATTATAAAGGTACTCTTATAGTTAGGTTAAAAGAGTAAATATTTGAGGTCGATTATCATATTTTTCTCATATGTTTATGAGCTTGGAAAAATCACCCCCCACCCACCAATTAAATTTTTGACGAAAGAATACACATGCTACTCATTGAAAGCATGAGTTGCACATATTAAAAGTGAAATTGTCAAGTTACTAGATGAAAAGAGTAAATATTTGAGGCCGATTGTCTTTTTTTTTTTTTGTTCATACGTCTATGAGCTTGGAAAAATTCCAAACGGTGATGGTTTGAGAATATGCTAGATTTGAAGAGATATTCAATATGAACTCTCTGACATTAGGCTGAGGTGGACAATTTGGAATATGAAGGGATGAGAGGTTGGAACGGGGGCCAATCCCGCTAATTAAGCAGTAGAAGTTGAGGACTCCCAATTGCCCCGGCACTCAAAATAGCCTCTCCTTCCTACCGGACAAGAGCTTGATGAGATTTACCATTAGAATCTGTGTGGATCACTTCAATTGCAGTTGGTTCTACAGATCAAAAGGCAGTTAGTTAATCAGAAAACAAAAAAATTTAAAAAGAGAGTTAGAGGAAGAGCCCTCCGTTTTTTGCCTCTAAGTCTGGAAAAATAACAATGAAAGAATTATTGAAGTCTACAACACATTACAGGAATTAGTTTCGTTAAATAAAATTGTTAATTCTCACTAAGAGATCACGCGACAGTCAACAAAATGTGGTGTACTGTACACATGGTTTATGTAGGATTAAAAAAAAAATCCCAAGGAACCAACAAACTAAACCAAACCAAATCAAACCATCTCCCTGATAACTTAAGGGAGGGTAAGGAAGGATTCATTTTTCTGCCAGAAGCATAAGAAACGTTACCGTACTTTTTCAAGAACGGAAACACTGTTCTTGTAGATTCATAGATAGATCAGAGAAATCAGAAATGGTGCCTTCATTATCACTACGAATTCTTCAGACTCTTCCATATGCATATCAATCTTATCCTGGTATGAGTACATAATGCAAACGTTTTATTTATTCTTTGTTTCTATAATGTTGTTAGGTATTTTAATGGCATGTAACAGTCAGAATAAATTTAAAAAAAAAAAAACATTAAAGAAAATTAAGCCCACATAAGGTCGAATCACGTTATTTGTTCGTCTTGTTCTTGTGTTCTTTTTCTTATCTGTTTTTCTTTTTATGTATTTCTTGATTGGATAAGGAGAAATTTCTGGATGTGGTCTTATTATTTCTTGAGGATTCAGTTTGCAGGAGATTGTCTGAAAGGATATAAATGAGTAAACTACTTTAATCATGAACTGCAATTTCTAACTAGAAATCATTCATAATTTCATTAAAAAACTTAATATTAACAAAAACATGGCGTTGCTTAAATTACAGCTTCAAACTCACGATTTAAACTGAAAATTCGAATTTTGTGAGAAAAACACTGCAATAAAATATTAGAAAATTACGTTTAAAACTGGACGTCATACAGACTTTGCGTTCTGTAGAATTCAAATACATGCAGTCTGTGCATGACGCGGCCAATGTGCCGTCGGAGGAGTACTACGACTACATAGTGATTGGCGGGGGCACAGCAGGCTGCCCTTTGGCTGTGACTTTTTCGGAAAGCTATGCGGTTCTTGTTCTCGAAAGAGGCAGTGCTCCGATAGCACATCCTAATGTCCTGACCTTAAACGGCGTTTCATCTATTCTTATGCAAGAAGACGACGGTACAACACCGGCTCAAAGGTTCACGTCGGAAGATGGTGTTGCAAACTTGAGAGGTAGAGTTTTGGGAGGGACCAGCACGATTAAGCGGCTTCTATACTAGAGCTGACGATGAATTCTTTCCAAAATCCAGCGTCGAATGGGATATGCAATTAGTTGAAATGGCGTATCAGTGGGTTGAAGAGACTGCAGTGTCGCGACCGAGATTGGGAGTTTGGAGCTCTGCGTTGAAACAATCTCTATATTGGAAGCTAGTATACTTCCAGATAATGGGTTTACTCCAACTCATGAGCTCCGAACCAAAGTTTTGGGTTCGATCTTTAATGAAATTGAGAGGAGACATGGAGCCGTGGAGTTACTCAATCGAGGAGATTTGAAAATTTGCGGGTTGGTGTTAATGCCACTGTGGACAGAATCCTCTTCTCCAGAGACGCATCAAGTAAGTTTAAACCTAAACGTTACGCAATTTTTCTATTTCTACTCAATGAGACGACACATTGGCATTTAATGGAACAAGAATTTCGACATAATAACGTAAGGATCACATAAAACATGCACTTTTATATGACAATGTATGCTTGGATAACGTGTGTGCAGGGTATTAAGAAATTTTTCCCCGATGAGGAGAATTAATTTCTCACGATTCCGAGGTCTCAATGTTTACAAATTTCCACCATTTTTTTTTAGCAAGTTAGTTCGGATGTCGAGTTAGTGTTAAGGGTCTAAAACCTTTCTCGACGTTTGATTGATATACCTATTTCATTTGGGGAAAAAAAATCATAGTTTTTTTTTTTTTTTTTTTTTTAAATTTTTTCCTTTGAAGATTTTGGTGAACTCATTTTATTGCTTAGAACCCTCAGCAGTTGGAGTCATCCACACCGACACTCATTTTAAGTGCCGGCGCAATTGGGAGCCGTCAACTTTTACTACTAAGCGGAATTGGCCCCTTTTCCTACCTCTCATCTCTCCATATTCCTTTAGTCCACTCTCAACCTAACGTCGGATGGTTCTTTTTCGATAACCCTAATAACGTTATCAACTTCTCAATCCCTTTTACAATCGAGCTTCCTTCTCGAAAAGTGGTGGGAATTACGTACGAGCTAGTACTTCATAGAAGGTATCTCCTCTTCTCAAGTAAATCCAAGTGTGCGAAGCATTTCTGGAAAGAACTTGATGGTGACTTTCTCGTTATGGGCGTTGATGCACTGCGAGTTGTGGATGGATCCACTTTTATCACCTCACCGGGGACCAATCCTCAGGCCACTTTAATGATGTTAGGCCGGTAAGCTATCTTTAGTTATATATATATACATGCACACACACACACATATAGGTTTTTCTACTGTCCTTCGGTGGGAAGTCCCCTCACTGTAACATAAGGTTTCTCTAATATAACATAAAATGACTAAAACACAACAGTAATATAATAAGAACCATAACATAGCAGACAATAAAACTGAAAGATATGAATTATCAATGTTTCGCATGTAACTTTGATGGGAAATTTAGTTTCTACTAACAATAGCGATATTTCGATTTCATCTTGTGTGTTATCTTTTTCTTTGAGTATTATTCTATTTTGTTCATTTTATTTTCTGTTGGACGGCCCACCCACCCACCGTAAGAAGATGTAGCTACGAGTTTTAGTGGATGGGGCTAATAATTATAAGTTTTTGATTTTTGGAGGAATAAAGGAAGTGTATGATTTTAGTGGGGGGCGGTTTGTAAATTTGGGTCAAACACACATATAAACAAAAAATTAAGAAAAAGTTGAGGGGGCTTAAGCCCTCCCTTAGCCGGCCTCACTGCCTAAATCCATTATACGAAGGACCATAGAAAATGGATATATAATTTGAAATTTGTTGGCTTTTCCTAATCATCGTTGTTTTAATTCGCTTTTTGTTTGCAAGGTATGTCGGCCTTGAGATGCTGTTGCAAAGAAGAGAGACAAATAAAAAAGTTCCACAGAAATCGAACTTTTTTCCCCTAATAAAAGTTGATTTTGTGTCATCTTCTAATAGCCCCTTCTTTTATAAATTCAAGACTCAATAAAGTTACAGAAAGGAAGTGATGATGCATAATATTGAAGAATAAAAGAGTCAAAGACATCTTGATCGTTATACCTATTCAAAGATAGCAACGGATTAATAAGTAATGGATCAAATTTGGTTCTCTCTTTTCTCATGTGCAAAATTTTTCTTGGTCGGCCCGTTGACCAACTTTTTTCTCTTCTGCCGAATTTTCGGCTAGATATTTTTTTGTTATTGAGATATTACGGCTAGAGATTACTTGATCAAACGAAGATATTTAAAGAGGAAAAATAAATCATATTTGTGGGCTAGCTTGGGATGGTAATCTTTATTTATTTAAAGACCGGTTTAAATGGAGAATAGCACAATTGCGTTAACTAGACCTTTTATTTTATTTATTATCATGGGACGGAAAAAGGAACAAATTACAAATATGACCTATCGAAGTGCTTGCTTCACTCAAAATATGTACATACATACATATATATATATATATATATATAAACAAGAACAAAGAAGATACGAATTTTCAGTGTGGGTGGGTTTATAACTTTCAGTTATATGTAATAGAAATGAAGACGCTCATAGGTTTCAAACTTGGGAGTTTCTATCCAATGACAGGATAAAGAATTCCAAAGCCTATAAAACATAAGAGTCTTGCACGGGAAGAAATCTACATTGGCTTTCTCTTTTTTCTCTCAGCATCTTAAGCCCCATATAGCTGTTCATATCACACAACAAGAGTTAGTTAAACCAAATAGGAAGAGTATTTAGGGGGGGAAAAAGTCAACTTTTTGGAAGAAATTAATGCAAAACATGAGTTAAAAAAAAACTCACCGGCCCTAACATCATTAGAGTAGCCTGAGGATTAGTCCCCGGCGAGATGGTGAAAGTCGAACCGTCGACGACACGAAGTGAATTAGTCCCCATGACCCGAAAATCGCCATCAACCACCTTCCCGACAAGGCACCCGCCGTGGTAATGCCAAAATGTCGTGACGGTGCTTCGGCAATAGTCCTCTACCGATGAATCGTCCGACCAATTCGACGGTAGGGCTGGCCCCAAGAACATGAAACCACTCTCGCCATTGAAACCCGTGTACTTAAATCGCTCCATGGAGTTTGTATTCATCATATCACCCATCTTTCTAATGCCCTTGACGCATCGAGAAAGGTCAGCGGGATCGGAAAAATAGTTGAATAGGACAAGTGGGGCGGCTTTAGCCTCTTTGGGAGAAGACAACCGGAGCGAACCATGGGACAAGGGTCCGGTGATTTTCTCGGCAATGGTGGCTATACTCACTTCTGTGGAAGCTGGGGTGGGAAAAAGACTAAAAGGTGACGGAATCGGAAAGAACGGCAAGCTATAGGAGACGGTTTCTATGAAATAGTCACTCGTGATCCCGACGACTTGTGCCGGAGACGGGGAGAACGGAAACGGGATTACGATATTAATGTTGTTCCGGGGATTGTCAGCCATGAATTCTCCGACATTTGGTTGGGAATGGATTACCGGAATGTTTAGCGATGAGAGGTAAGATTCCGATCCAACACCGCTAAGTAGAAGAAGTTGAGGGCTTCCGATTGTGCCGGCACTAAGAATAATCTCTCCTTTGTCTCGGACAAGTGCCCGGTGAAACTTCCCGTGTGCATCACTGTAAATGACTCCGACCGCTGAAGGTTCTACCAATTATTCAAGAAAACTCAATCAATTATTTAGCCTTAGTTTGCACATCAAATTTGAATCTTAAAATTTCAATTCAGTTTTTATTTTTTTTCTAAAAAAGTCAATCAAATTTTTAATTAATTTTTAAAATTTAACTAACTCTAATTTAAAAATCCCATCACAGATGCATCAATCAATAACTAATTATTTTGAATAAAATTGGGTAAAGACTTGTATTTTATTAACCGTGGACAAACGTTTAGATGTAACTCTCCTTAAAAACATTTTTATAAGAGCCGTATTCGAATTAAATTCCGGTTTCCCATAAATAGACGCACCCCAATGCATGGTGACGCTCACATAGGCCCACTTGATGTAAGATATCGTAAGTCAACCTAATTTTATTTATTGTGAAGGGTCCTTTTCAAAATAAGATCTCAAATCAATTTTACAAATTTTTATTCTTAGATTTGACCAAAATAACATTAAAAATAATTAAAATATAGATATATAGCTTTTAATACAGATATAACAATCAAAAACAGAATCCTTCAATAATAAATATTAACAAACAAAAACTTTTTGTGGTGGGCTCTAAAACATGTATATTTTTAAAAAGAATTTGCAATTAGTAGTTTTCATTCCGTTGCTTCCTAAGTATTTACTGTAGACATATTATGAACAAATGACGGGCGGATATGTCATACCGTCCCCACGAATATGTGTTAGTTGATTTTATGAAAAACTTCAAATCAAGGCAAGTAAGAGAGAAATTTTAATGAAAAGAAATATATATTATAAAATAACATACTTTTTTTTAAGGTTAAAAAACATACTTGATGATGAAACCGTGGAAAAGATGATTTTCTCCACCACGGCATGAAGAGCAACTCGCAGGTTTCTCAGATTTCCTCTATTAAGCAACTCCGCGGCTCCGTATCTCTTCCCAACTCCGTCGAAAATCGAACCCGAAACTTTGGTTCCGACCTCGTGATCCAACCGAAACCCGTTGTTTGGTCCAACGCCGGCTTCCACTAGGGCTTCTTTGAAAGCAGATTGCCAAACGGCCAAACTACTTGGATGGAACACAATAGTCTCTTCCACCCATTGATACGCCTTTTCGACCGCATCCATATCCCAATCGACGCCCGACTTGGAGAGAAATTCGTTGTCCGCTCGGGAATAGAAGCCGGCGTTGATCATGCTGGTGCCTCCGAGAACCCTTCCTCTCACGTTTGCCACGCCGTCTTCGGAGGTGAACCTCTGCGCCGGGGTTTTACCGTCGTCTTCTTGCATGAGATTAGCGAAAAACCCGGCTACGCTCAAGACATTCGGCTGTGTTTCAGGAGCACCGCCTCTTTCAAGGACTAGGACTGAGTGTTCTTCCGATAGAGTCGCGGCTAATGGACACCCTGCCGTGCCACCTCCGATCACAATGTAATCGTACTCTTCCTCCGACGGCATGTCGGTCGCATTTTTTACAGATTTCATGTAACTAAAGTCTGAAACAAAATTCAAAATTAAAACAAAACATTAAAAGAACGCGATTTTATCACGTCAATCAATACAGAAATAATAATAATAATACTGATATTGGTGATATTATAGTGTGCTTCCACTAAAATAAATTCTTGCTCTGCCATTGAATATCAATATATTGATCTATTTCATATTTCGAATTTAACATATATATAGTACATATAATGATCCCAAAATTTTCCTTTCAGAGACCCGCTGGAACTAGGTCAGTGAATAAGAAGAGAGGGATTTATATAGGAAGTTTCAAGTCCAAAAAGTGAAAATACGTTCATTTTTCTTTTAGCTTGTTTGGTTCACAAACTCAAACTCAAGGTTTCAAGCTAAAGTTTTATCTTTTCCCTCAAAAGTTTTTATTTTTTTTCCCAAAAAGTTTACAAAATTTACTATTTAAACTTCAAAAACTCAACTCAAACTCACGAACCAAACGAACCCTTTATTTAATTCGAGTCATACATTCCGTACCGTAAAAAAACATATATGTATATGTGTATATCATGTGCATAATACATACCATGATCAGATCGGTTGGCCAATGCTTGAACCTGCGGAAGTTGGCCCTGAAAGCTGAAGAAGATTAGAAATGCCGCGAATAAAGCAAGTACTTGGAGCCATTTCTCTTTTTTTTTTTTTTTTTTTAAATTTCTCTCTATCTACTTTTGAAGCCTCACGAGACACAATTAAATGTTTCCTTACCTTGAGTATTTATACAAATCTTGGGCCTTTTTTGCTTACGTTATGGGTGAATATTTTGACCAGCCAGCTAATTATCTAATTGGTATTTTTAATATTGCTTTGGTCAATATATTATTTTTATGATGTTGACGTTGCGTCTTGGTGGGGCAAATAATAATTCAATATTGCGTGCGCAAGCTAGAAAACGACAAGCCGGAAAAATCAGAATATTAAAAAAAATATATATATATATATATTCTCTTACCTTTTTCTTTGGGCGAGAGTTTTGAAAACTTTTTTGTCTGTATATTTTTCGGCTATGGCTATGTTTGTTGGACAGTTGTAAATCGCGTCTCTGTTGAATACAATGTGTTTCACATTTAAAAGATGATGAGAACACATTATTGTGTTTAGATGATATATTCCTAAAGTAAAAATATGACATTTAAAGGATGATGAGAACACATTATTGTGTTTACAGGTTAGTTAATAAGTAAATATACGGACAAATATTAAATTTAAAAATCTTCTGATTATAAAGGGGTTAAAAAGTGTTGTTGCAGGAGTTCGAATTCATGACTTCACATTTTGATATCATGTTAGTTTAACATCCATTTCAAAAACTTAAACTGTTATGAGGTGAATAAATAATAGTTTTATATTTAATTGACAAATTAAAACCAATATAATTATCTCACTTAAATCACTTTAAATAATCAATTGATTTGAAATAAATGTTAACTTATATGTTTTTAAAATTATTGTTTTTAGGTTTAAGTTTCTCTTAAAAAAAAAAACCTACCGCCTTACGATTTTTCTTTGTTCGTGAACCAAATACGCCAAGGATTGCAACACCTATCTAGTGAAGGTATATTTCAACAACTATTTACCCAAGTATTTTTAGAAGCATTAAATATCTTATTTAATTTCGTGATAGGTGTTGAAATATATATAATTACCTAGGTCTTCTTTAAATGATCAAAGAATGACTTCTCTGTCCAACACCAAATAGCACCTTCAATTTCTTTTCTCATATTTCTCGATGTTTTTTTTATTTAAATGAGCGGAAGTTTCCCCATTTATTACGTACCAGTTTTTTGAAGCACATGCTATGCACGTGTGTATGTTAAGCTCCTTAAATTTTTTTATTAATTTCAAGAATGTATTTATAAAAAATTAATAGAAATAAATTAAAAAGATGAAAAATAAATAAATGGACTGAAATATTAAAATAGACCAATATATAAAAAAGGACTAAAAAGAAAAAAAAAATTGTTTGAGAGACAATGTTTTAATATGTTAATGAAAAGTATTTTCTTAAATCAATGTGATTTATTTATAATGAAATGTGTAGAAGAAATTACAAGAAAATTAAAAAAAAATTACAAAATATGAAATAAATCTTCCATTGAAATATAAGTTACATAGAAATTATATTTAAATTTTAAAAATTAAATACATTGAGATAATTAAATTATATATTATAAACTTTTATATATATAATAAATAGATCTTATAAATCTTACATGATATATTATTTAATAATAATATAAGAGCATTTAAATAATATTTTTTCTCTCCCTTTCTTCATGAACCCACGAATTCCCCCTCTCTCTTCTCTCTTTCCAATAAAAAAAAAAAAAAAAAAAAAAAACTCTCTCTCTCTCACACTCTCTGGAAAAGAGAAGCAAAAAAAAAAAACAAAACAAAACAAAACAAAACAAAAAAATGTTTCCCCCTCTCTCTCTTTCTCCCTCTCCTTCTCTCACTATTCCCTCAAAGAAGAAAAAAAACCAAAATTTTTTTTTTTTTTTTGTATTTTTTCTCTTCCTCTTTCTCACTTCATACTCTTTTTCTTCTCTCTCTCTCCTTCCCTCCATTTCCCACGAGCAGGAGAAAAAAAACAAAAAAGGATCCCACTTCCTCCTTTTTTCTTTCCGATTGCATCCCTCCCCTCTCTCTCTCTCTCTCTCCCTCCTCCCACGCATCCCGCTCTCTCTCTCACCCCATCCGCTCTGCCATGTGTCAACCAACCCAGAAGAAGAATAAAAAAAAAACAGAGACGAAACGCACGTTCAACCAAAACGGGCGTTTTGGACGAAACAATGTCTTTTTTTTTTTTCCTCCTTTCTATATATTATATAGACTAAAGTGGAGGAGTCAAGGTCCCCGATGTATTTCGTTTATAAAGGGGGGGGGGGGGGGGGGGGGGGGGGAACAGAATTCCTAAGATTAATTTTGAAAAAAATATTCATTTTACGTTGTTAATTGATTAATTAGAGGAATTTATGTGAGATATTTGTGATGATTTTGATTTAATAATTTTGTATAATACATACTGAGAACCAGAAACATAAAACTAAACGATGATGTGGATAAATACCAATATTTCAAAAAATAATTTAGACACGTGGTACATCCGATTCTTATCGAAGGAGAACGAGCCACAGAGGTGAATCTGGACATCAGATTTTGGCTTGTTTAGCTGCATAGGAGAAATCCCTGTTTATTATTTTATTTTTATTTTTCATTTTTTATTGTTTTTACAAGTTGCTAAAATTTTGTTTTTTGTGATAAACGAGGATATACACGGCGTTAGGATTGAGTGAATGTTGTCATAGTTGACTTCAATCTCTTCCTCTCAGGCTTAAACTGAATTATCAATAAAAAGATAAAGTTGAACTTTATAGACCAACGGTTTTCAACGATGTATAATCACATTGAAGTCAACGAAGAAAATTTAGAACAGGAATTTTCACCTAAAATCCAAAATTTTTTTTTTTTTTAATGAAGAGAAAGGATAAATGATATCATGAAATAAGATAAAACCCCCCCCCCCCCCCCCCCCCCCCCTTTTTTTTTTTGCTTAAAAAAAAAACCATTAGTTGGATCAAAGGTTTGGATGTTAGAAAAATAAAGTTCAAATAAAATGTATATTTTTTTGCATTCGACACTACATTTATTATTCTCTTTGAAATACCATTCTAGTTAAGATTCCCAATTCAAATTGAATTTTACGAGTCAAACCCATTACTCCAAACAGACGTAAAATTATAGAGTACGTATATGAACAACAACCAATTATTGGATAATAAAATATACGGATATATAAATTCAAATTTGAATGCATTTTACTGTGGATGTCGCACCCATACAGCGTTTAGCGCGTGGAACACTATAAGATAAACCTCCCCATATTAATGATATAATGACAAGATAAAAGTTAATGCCAATCTTGCTTGCAAGTTTGCCGACTTGGTTGGCAGCAATAACTAATGCCCGTTCTTATTCCCACTTATACCCGCTTAACACGGGTGTGAGAGCAAGTAATTTTTATTAGAGGTGATATATCCATACTCTTTATATATTTATTGATTAAAAATTAAAAAAAAAACTCAAAAATAAATTTTTATTAAAATTTTTTATAAAATTTAGCAATAATCACAAATGTAATTGAAAATAAAAGTAAAATTTAAAAAACGAATCCAAACTTTAGAAATCTATAAACTAGATTCATAAAAACAACTAAAATATTTTAACACTAAAAATTCCAGTTTACATATATACACACACATAAAAATATATAAATATATATATTTTTATAAGAGTGAATATAAGTGAGAAGGATTCAGGTATAGGGGATCATCTCCCACCCCTGTCTCACACCCGCTCGTGGGGTTAATCTTGACCTCAATACTCATCCTCTTACTCATATACTATACCCATATATATTTCTAATAAAATAGATACCTGCACTCGTGGATTAAAATGTCATCTCTAATTATGCTCGGATGGTATCCTCTCATGCCTACAAGTAGGTTTGATCCTCCTTGTTGTAACATAAGGTGGAGATAGTAGTGAATTTAAGGAGAAGAAAGGGGGGGGGGGGGGGGGGGGGGGGGGAAGGATAAAAAATAAAATTAGAGGAAAATAATGAGAGCGAAAAAAAAAGGGACGTAAGATATATCGAGAGAAAAAAAAAAAAAAAAGAATGAATGAGTCAAACTTAATAAAAAGAAAGTTCTCTTTCTATATTGATTTCTCTGTTTTGCTATTTATTTACATTACATCTAAAATAAATTTAACGTTTATCTCCCTATTTAAAGAACTTTATCAACATAATTAAGTCTCTAACAATTGTTACATTGCAGAGGTAACTAAGTAGGCTAATAATTTTTACATGTTTAATTTTGATTTCCTGACAAAGTACGTGTATTTTTGTTTAATTTTCTATTAATAAATTTGAGTATGGTGTTTGAAGGAGGATAATCAGGATTTTAATAGATGCCAATCTTGTATCAAATTTTCTCATCCTCATTCATTGAAAAAGAAACTATCAATATCTTAAAATTTTATTCTTGATAACAACGCAATCGTATGGAAATTGTAAATTAATGGGGTCCATTTATGGGTTCATTAAGATTTCTTATTTTGAAGATCCTTATAGTTGATTTGCAATTATATGTGTTCTTACTTGTATGAATTATATATATATATATAACAAGGATAAATTACTATATTGGTCTCTTAACTTTTTTTCATAGCTGAAATTCCCCTAAACTAATAAAATGTTACTACAATAGTCCTTTATGTTAATTTTTGGACGGAATCCGTTAGTTAATATTACTTTTTGACTAAATTGCTAATGGATTCCGTTCAAAAATTAACATAAATGACTACTGTAACAATATTTAACAGTTTAGGGGCATTCCATGTTTTTTTTTTGTCACTGGAATAACCATAAACTATTAAAAACGCTACTATAATAGTCATTTCCGTTAATTTTTGGATGTAATCCATAGTTAGCATCACTTTTTGACCAAATTACTAACTGATTTAATCCAAAAATTGACAAAAATGACTATTGTTGCAATATTTTAAAAGTTTAGGGACATTCTAACTATGAAAAAAAGTTCGGGGACCAAAGTTGTATAAAGTTAAAAATTCAGGAATTAAATGATTAACTTACCCAAGCAAAAAATAGAGTACAAACTAATCAATAGATATTATAATTAGAAACATATATATTTATAAATATATTTGACTTATCAAATTTTTAGTTTGCTTGTACGAGATGGCAAAGAGTATGCTATAAAAAAAGATTGTTCAGCGTTCAGCAAAAAAGATTCTCGACGTTTTTTGTTTAGCAAGTTAGTTCGGACGTCGAGTTAGTGTTAATGGTTTAAAACTTTTCTCGACGTTTGATTGATATACCTATTTCATTTGGGGAAAAAAAATCATAGTTTTTTTTTTTTTTTTTTAGTTTTTTCCTTTGAAGATTTTAATTAACTCATTTTATTGCGTAGAACCCTCAGCAGTTGGAGTCATCTACACCGACACTCATTTTGAGTGCTGGCGCAATTGGGAGCCCTCAACTTTTACTACTAAGCGGAATTGGCCCTTTTTCCTACCTCTCATCTCTCCATATTCCTTTAGTCCACTCTCAACCTAACGTCGGACGGTTCTTTTTCGATAACCCTAATAACGGTATCAACTTCTCAATCCCTTTTCCAATCGAGCTTCCTTCTTGGAAAGTGGTGGGAATTACGAACGAGCTAGTACTTCATAGAAGGTATCACCTCTTCTCAAGTAAATCCAAGTGTGCTAAGCATTTCTGCAAAGATCCCAGGACCAGTGTCCAATGGTTCCCTCTGGCTGAATTCGTCGACGAATGTAAAAGCCAGCCCACTTGTGCAATTCAACTACCATGCTGATCCAACGGACCTCTCTCGATGTGTTTAAAGCGATGAGGAAGATCGGTGAGATGCTGAACACAACCGCCATGGATCAATTTAAGTACAAGGATTTTGATGACTTGAGAAGTTTCATGTTCCATGGGCCGTCTTTGCCGATGAATCTGTTTGATGATTCAGCCATGGAAGCTTTTTGTCGGAGCACGGTGCGGACGATTTATCCTTACCATGGAAGGCGTTGATGCACTGCGAGTTGTGGATGGATCCACTTTTATCACCTCACCGGGGACCAATCCTCAGGCTACTTTAATGATATATGTTAGGCCGGTAAGTTATCTTTAGTTATATATATATATATATATATATATATATAGATATATACATACACACACATATATACAGGTTTTTCTACTGTCCTTCGGTGGGAAGTCCCTTCACTGTAACATAAGGTTTCTCTAATGTAATATAAAATAACTAAAACAGAACAGTAATATAATAAGAACAATAACATAGCAGACGATAAAACTGAAAGATAAGAATTATCAATGTTTCGCATGTTAATTCGATAGGAAATTTAGTTTCTACTAACAATATTGATATTTCGATTTCATCGTGCGTTGTATGTTATCTTTTTTCTTTGAGTATTATTCTATTTTGTTCATTTTATATTATGTTGGAGGGCCCACCCACCCACCGTAAGAAGATGTAGCTAGGAGTTTTAGTGGACGGGGCTAATAATTATAAGTTTATGATTTTTGGAGGAATAAATGAAGTGTTTGATTTTAGGGGAGGCGGTTTGTAAATTTGGGTCAAACACACATGAAACAAAAAATTAAGAAAAAGTTGAGGGGGCTTAAGCCCTCCCTTAGCCGGCCTCACTGCCTAAATCCATTATACGAAGAACCATAGAAAATGTATATATAAATATACATAAAAATTATGAATTCAGTCTCATAATTTGAAATTTATTGGCTTTTCCTAGTCATCGTTGTTTTTAATTCGCTTTTTTGTTTGCAAGGTATGTTGGCCTTGAGATGCTGTTGCAAAGAAGAGAGACAAATAAAACAGTTCCATAGAAATCGATCTTTTTTCCCCTAATAAAAGTTGATTTTGTGTCATCTTCTAATAGTCCCTTCTTTTATAAAATTCAAGACTCAATAAAGTTACAGAAAGGAAGTGATGATGCATAATATTGAAGAATAAAAGAATGAAAGACATCTTCATCGTTATACCTATTCAAAGGTAGCAACGGATTAATAAGTAACGGATCAAATTTGGTTCTCTCTTTTCTCATGTGCAAAATTTTTCTTGGTCGTCCTGTTGACCAACTTTTTTCTCTTCTGCCGAATTTTCGGCTAGATATTTTTTTGTTATTGAGATATTACGGCTAGAGATTACTTGATCAAACGAAGATATTTAAAGAGGAAAAATAAACCATATTTGTGGGCTAGCTTGGGATGGTAATCTTTATTTATTTAAAGACCGGTTTAAATGGAGAATAGCACAATTGCGTTAACTAGACTTTTTATTTTATTTATTATCATGGGACGGAAAAAGTAACAAATTACAAAATACGACCTATAGAAGTGCTTCACTCAAAATATATACATATCAAAAGTTAAAAAAAATAAAAAAACAAACAAACAAACAAAAACACAAAGAAGATATGAATTTTCAGTGCGGGCGGGCTTATAACTTAAAAGTTCCTATCTAATAACGGGATAAGGAATCCTATAGCCTACAAAACATAAGAGTCTTGCACCGGAAGAAATCTACACTGGCTTTCTCTTCTTTCTCTCAGCATCTTAAGCCCCATATAGCTGTTCATGTCACACAACAAGAGTAGTTAAACCAAATAGGAAGAGTCTTTAGGGGGGGGGGGGGGGGGGGGGGGGGTGTGGGGAAGTCAACTTTTTTGCAAGAAATTAATGCAAAACATGGTTTAAAAAAAAACTCACCGGCCTAACATCATTACAGTAGCCTGAGGATTAGTCCCCGGCGAGATGGTGATGAAAGTCGAACCGTCGACGACACGAAGTGAATTAATCCCCATGACCCGAAAATCGCCATTAACCACCTTCCCGACAAGGCAACCGCCGTGGTAATGCCAAATTGTCGTGACGGTGCTTCGGCAATAGTCCTCTACCGATGAATCGTCCGACCAATTCGACGGTAGGGCTGGCCCCAAGAACATGAAACCCCTCTCGCCATTGAAACCCGTGTACTTAAATCGCTCCATGGAGTTTGTATTCATCATATCACCCATCTTTCTCATGCCCTTTGACGCATCGAGAAAGGTCAGCGGGGTCGGAAAAAATAGTTGAATCGGACAAGTGGGGCGGCTTTAGCCCTCGTTGGGAGAAGACAACCGGAGCGAACCATGGACAAGGGTCCGGTGGTTTTCTCGGCAATGGTGGCTATACTCACTTCTGTGGAAGCTGGGGTGGGGAAAAGACTAAAGGGTAACGGAATTGGAAAGAACGGCAAGCTATAGGAGACGGTTTCTATGAAATAGTCACTCGTGATCCCGACGACTTGTACCGGAGACGGGGCGAATGGAACGGGATTACGAGATTAATGTTGTTCCTAGGATTGTCAGCCATGAATTCTCCGACATTTGGTTGGGAATGGATTACGGGAATGTTTACCGATGAGAGGTAAGATTCCGATCCAACACCGCTAAGTAGAAGAAGTTGAGGGCTCCCGATTGCGCCGGCACTAAGAATAATCTCTCCTTTGTCTCGCACAAGTGCCCGGTGAAACTTCCCGTTTGCATCACTGTAAATGACTCCGACCGCAGAAGGTTCTGTCAATTATTCAAGAAAAACTCGGTCAATTATTTAGCTTTCATTCAGACAACCTAAAAATTTCAATTCAGTTTTTATCTTTTTCTAAAAATAAAAATAAAAATAAAAATTTTTAATTAATTTTTAAAAATTCAACAAACTCTGATCTAAAAATTCCATTATCAAACAATAACTAATAATTACCAATAAAATTGGGCAGGCATGGACATGTATTTTAGTAACTGTGGACAAACATTTAGATGTAAGTCTCCTTAAAAACATTATTATAAGAGCCACATCGAATTAATTCCTTCTCATACGCGCCCCAATGCATGGTGACGCTCACATAGGCCCACATGATGTAAGATATTGTAATTCAACCTAATTTATTCATTGTAAAGGGTCCTTTTCACAATAAGATATCAAATCAATTTTACATATTTTTATTCTTGGATTTGACCAAAATAACATAAAAAATAATTATAAAAAATAGATATATAGTTTTTAATACAGATATAACAATCAAAAACAGAATCCTTCAATAATATATATTAACAAACAAAAACTTTTTGTGGTGGGCTCTAAAACATGTATATTTTTAAAAGAATTTGCAATTAGTAGTTTTTCATTCCGTTGCTTCCTAATTATTTATTGTAGACATATTATGAACAAATGACGGGCGGATATGTCATACCGTCCCCACGAATATGCGTTAGTTGATTTTATGAAAACTTCAAATCAAGGCAAGTAAGAGAGAAATTTAATGAAAGAAATATATATTATAAAAAACATACTTGATGATGAAACTGTGGAAAAGATGATTTTCTCCACCACGGCATGAAGAGCAACTCGCAGGTTTCTCAGATTTCCTCTATTAAGCAACTCCGCGGCTCCGTATCTCTTCCCAACTCCGTCGAAAATCGAACCCGAAACTTTGATTCCGACCTCGTGATCCAACAGAAACCCGTTGTTTGGTCCAACGCCGGCTTCCACTAGGGCTTCTTTGAAAGCAGATTGCCAAACGGCCAAACTACTTGGATGGAACACAATAGTCTCTTCCACCCATTGATACGCCTTTTCGACCGCATCCATATCCCAATCGACGCCCGACTTGGAGAGAAATTCGTTGTCCGCTCGGGAATAGAAGCCGGCGTTGATCATGCTGGTGCCTCCGAGAACCCTTCCTCTCACGTTTGCCACGCCGTCTTCGGAGGTGAACCTCTGCGCCGGGGTTTTACCGTCGTCTTCTTGCATGAGATTAGCGAAAAACCCGGCTACGCTCAAGACATCGGCTGTGTTTCAGGAGCACCGCCTCTTTCAAGGACTAGGACGGAGTGTTCTTCCGATAGAGTCGCGGGCTAATGGACACCCTGCCGTGCCACCTCCGATCACAATGTAATCGTACTCTTCCTCCGACGGCATGTCCGTCGCATATTTTTACAGATTTCATGTAACTAAAGTCTGAAACAAGATTCAAAATTAAAACAAAACTTTAGAAGAACGCGATTTTATCTCGTCAATCAGTACAAAAATAATAATAATAATACTGATATTGGTATAGGTGATATTATAGCGTGCTACCACTAAAATAAATTCTTGCTTCGCCATTGAATATCAATATATTGATCTATTTCATATTTCGAATTTAACATATATATATATATAATACGATCCCAAAATATTCCTTTCAGAGACCGCTGGAACTAGCTCAGTGAATAAGAAGATAGGGGTTTATATAGGAAGTTCAAGTTCAAAAGGTGAAAATTCGTTCATTTTTCTTTACTTAATTCGAGTCATACATTCCGTACCATAAAAAACATATATGTATATGTGTATATCATGTGCATAATACATACCATGATCAGATCGGTTGGCCAATGCTTGAACCTGCGGAAGTTGGCCCTGAAAGCTGCTGAAGAAGATTAGAAATGCCGCGAATATAAGCAGCAGTACTTGGAGCCATTTTTTTTTTTTTTTTAATTTCTCTCTATCTACTTTTGAAGCCTCACGAGATACAATTAAATGTTTCCTTACCTTGACTATTTATTCAAATCTTGGACCTTTTTTGCTTACGTTATGGGTGAATATTTCGACCAGCCAGCTAATTATCTAATTGGTATATTAATATTGCTTTTGGTCAATATATTATTTTTATGATGTCGAAGTTTGCGTTTTTGGTGGGGCAAATAATAATTCCAATTTGCCTGCGCAAGCTAGTGGTAGAAAACGACAAGCCGGAAAAATCGATATTAAAATATATATATATATATATATATATATATATATTATCTACCTTTTTCTTTGGGCGAGAGTTTTGAAGAACTTTTTTGTCTGTATATTTTTCGGCTATAGCTATGTTTGTTGGACAGTTGTAAATCGCGTCTCCGTTGATACAATGTGTTTCACATTTAAAAGATGATGAGAACACATTATTGTGTTTAGATGATATATTCGTAAAGTAAAAATATGACATTTAAAGGATTGAGGAGAACACATATTGTGTTTACAGGTTAAATAATGAGTAAATATACGGATAAATATTAAATTTAAAAATCTTCTGATTATAAAGGGGTTAAAAAGTGTTATTGTAGGGAGTTCACAATTCACGACTTCACGTTTTGATATCATATTAGTTTAACATCTATTTTTAAAAACTTAAACAGTTATTAGATGAGTAAACAATAGTTTTATGTTTAATTAACGAATTAAAACCAATATAAATATCTCACTTAAATCACTTTAAATAATCAATTAATTTGAAATAAATGTTAACTTATATGTTTTTTAAATTATTGTTTCTAGGTTTAAGTTTCTCTTAAAAAAAAAAAAAAAAAAACAAGAAATCCAACCGCCTTTTCAATTTTTCTTTCTACGTGAACCAAATACGCCAAGGATTGCTAACACCTATCTAGTGAAGGCATATTTCAACACCTATTTACCCAAGTATTTTTAGACAGCATTAAATATCTTATTTAATTTCGTGATAGGTGTTGAATATATATAATTATCTAGGTCTTCTTTAATGATCAAGAATGACTTCTCTGTCCAACACCCAATAGCACCTTCAATTTCTTTTCTCATATTTCTCGATGTTTTTTTTAAAAAAAAAATTTAAATGAGAGGAAGTTTCCCCATTTATTACATACTAGTTTTTTAAAACACATGCTATGCACGTGTTTGTGTTAAGCTCGTTAAATTTTTTATTAATTTTTAAGAATGTATTTATAAAAAATTAATATAAATAAATTAAAAAGATAAAAAAAAAATAAATGGACTAAAATATTAAAAATTGACCAATATAAAAAACAAGATTAAAATGAAAAAATAAAAAAAAATGTGTTTGAGAGACAATGTTTTAATATGTTAATGAAAAGTATTTTCTTAAATTAATGCGATTTATTTATAATGAAATGTGTAGAAGAAATTACAAGAAAATTAAAAAAATTTACAAAATATGAAATTAATCTTCCATTGAAATATAAATTACATAGAAATTAAATTTAAATTTTAAAAAATAAATACATTGGGATAATTAAATTATATATTATAAACTTTTTTTTATATATAATAAATAAATCTTATAAATCTTACCTAATATAGTATTTAATAATAATATGAGAGCACTTAAATAATATATTTTCTCTCTCTGTTCATGAACCCCACGTATTCCCCCCTCTCCCTCCCAAGCTCTCTCTCACATTCCCTGGAAAAGGGAAGCAAAAAAAAAAAAAAAAAACAAAACAAAAAATGTCTCCCCCCTCTCTCTTTCTCTCTCTCCTTCTCTCACTATAAAAACAAAAAAGGGTCCCACTTCCTCCTTTTTTTCTTTCCGAATGCATCCCTCCCCTCTCTCTCTCCCCCTCCTCCCACGCATCCCGCTCTCCCTCTCACCCCATCCGCTGCCATGTGTCAACCAACCCAGCTGCCATGTGTCAACCAATCCAGAAGAAGAAAAAAAAAAAAAAACAGAGAGGAAACGCACGTTTCAACCAAAACGAGCGTTTTTGGATGAAACAATGTCTTTTTTTTTTTTTTTTTCTCCTTTCTATATATTTTATAGACTAAAGTGGAGGAGTCAAGGTCCCCGATGTATTCCGTTTATAAAAGGGGGGAAAAAAAAAAAAACAAAGAATTCCCAAGATTAATTTTGAAAAAAATATTTATTTTACGTTGTTAATTGATTAATTAGAGGAATTTATGTGAGATATTTGTGATGATTTTGATTTAATAATTATGTATACATACTGAGAACCAAAAACATAAAACTAAACGATGATGTGGATAAATACCTATATTTCAAAAAATAATTTAGACACGTGGTACATCCGATTCTTATCGAAGGAGAACGAGCCAGAGAGGTGAATCAGGACATCAGATTTTGGCTGTTTAGCTGCATAGGAGAAATCCCTGTTTATTATTTTATTTTTATTTTTCATTTTTTATTGTTTTTACAAGTTGCTAAAATTTTGTTTTTTGTGATAAACGAGGATATACATGGCGTTAGGATTGAGTGAATGTTGTCATAGTTGACTTCAATCTCTTCCTCTCAGGCTTAAACTGAATCATCAATAAAAAGATAAAGTGAACTTTATAGACCAACGGTTTCAACGATGTATAATCACATTGAAGTCAACGAAGAAAATTTAGAACAGGAATTTTTACCTAAAATCCGAAATTCTTTTTTTTTTTTTTTTAATGAAGAGAAAGGATAAATGATATCATGAAATAAGATAAAACCCTTTTTTTTTTGCTTAAAAAAAAAAAACCTTTATTTGGATCAAAGGTTTGGATATTAGAAAAATAAAGTTAAAATAAAATGTATACTTTTTCAAATTCGACACTAAGGGTTCATTTGGTTCATGAGTTTGAGTTGAGTTTTTGAAGTTTAAATAGTAAATTTTGTGACTTTTCAGAAAAGGGAAAAAACTTTTGGGAAAAAGACAAAAACTTTTGAGAAAAAAGATAAAATAGAAATTGAAAACTTGAATTTGAGATAATGTTCCAAACATATGCTAAATTTATTATTCTCTTTGAAATACCAATCTAGTTAAGATTCCCAATTCAAATTGAATTTTACGAGTCAAACCCATTACTCCAAACAGACTTAAAATTATAGAGTACCTATATGAACAACAACCAATTATTGGATAATAAATATACGGATATATAAATTCAAATTTGAATGCATTTTACTGTGGATGTCGCACTCGTACAGCATTTAGCGTGTGGAACACTATAAGATAAACCTCCCCATATTAATGACATAATGACAAGATAAAAGTTAATGCCAGTCTTGCTTGCAACTTTGCCGACTTGGTTGGCAGCAATAACTAATGCCCGTTCTTATACCCACTTATGCCCGCTTAACTCGGGTGTGAGAGCAAGTAATTTCATTAGAGGTGATATATCCATACTCTTTATATATTTATTTATTAAAAATTTAAAAAAAACTAAAAATAAATTTTAATTAAAATTTTTTATAAAATTTAGCAATAATCACAAATGTAATTGAAAATAAAACTAAAATTTTAAAAACGAATCCAAACTTTATAAATCTGTAAACTAGATTCATAAAAAGAACTAAAATATTATAACACTAAAAATTCCAGTTTACATATATACACACATAAAAATATATAAATATAATATTTTTATAAGAGTGAATATAAGTGAGAAGGATTCAGGTATAGGGGATCATCTCCCACCCTGTCTCACACCCGCTTGTGGGGTTAATCTTGACCTCAATACTCATCCTCTTACCCATATACTATACCCATATATATTTCTAATAGAATAGGTACATGCACTTGTGGATTAAAATGTCATCTCAATTATGCTTGGATGGTATCCTCTCATGCCTACAAGTAGGTTTGATCCTCCTTGTTGTAACAAGGTGGAGATAGTAGTGAATTTAAAGGAGAAGAAAGGGGAAAAAAAAAGGATAAAAAATAAAATTAGAGGAAAATAATGAGAGCGAAAAAAAAAAGACGTAAGATATACGAGAGAAAAAAAAAAGAATGAATGAGTCAAAACTTAATAAAAAGAAAGTTCTCTTTCTATATTGATTTCTCTGTTTGCTATTTATTTACATTACATCAAAAATAAATTTAACTTTTATCTCCCTATTTAAAGAACTTGTCAACATAATAAGTCTCTAACAAGTTTTACATTGCAGAGGTAACTAATAAGTAGGCTATAATTTTTACATGTTTAATTTTGATTTCCTGACAAAGTACGTGTATTTTTGTAATTTTCTATTAATAAATTTGAGTATGGTGTTTGAAGGAGGATAATCAGGATTTTAATAGATGCCAATCTTGTATCAAATTTTCTCATCCTCATTTATGCAAAAAGAGAAACTATCAATATCTTAAAATTTTATTCTTGATCACAACGCAATTGCATGGAAATTGTAAATTAATGGGGGTCCATTTATGAGTTCATTAAGATTTCTCATTTTGAAGATCCTTATAGTCAATTTGCCTCGTAGAATTATGTGTGTTCTTATTGATGAATTAAAAAAAAAAAAAAAGGGTAAATTTGATATGGTCTGAACTTTTTCATAGCTGAAATTCCCCTAAACTAATAAAATGTTACTATAATAGTCCTTTATTTTATTTTGGACGAAATCCGTTAGTTAATATCACTTTTTGACTAAATGCTAATGGATTTCGTTCAAAAATTAACATAAATGACTACTGTAACAATATTTTAACAGTTTAAGGGCATTCCATGTTTTTTCTTTGTCACTGGAATAACCATAACTAAAAAAGCTACTATAATAATCATTTCCGTTAATTTTTTTTTGGATGTAATTCATAGTTAGCATCACTTTTTGACCAAAGTACTAACCGATTTACCCAAAAATTGACAAAAATGACTATTGTTGCAATATTTTAAAAGTTAGGGACATTCTAACTATGAAAAAAAGTTCGGGGACCAAAATGTATAAAGTTAAAAATTCAGGAATTAAATGATTAATTATCCAAACAAAAAAATAGAGTACAACTAATCAATAGATATTATAATTAGAAATATATATATATATTTATAAATATTTGACTTATCAAATTTTTAGTCTGCTTGTACGAGATGGCAAGAGTATGCTATAAAAAAGATGTTCAGCGTTCAGCAAAAAAGATTCTCCAACTAAATCTTCAATTTTAAAAAACCTTGAAAATGTACACTTGAATTAGATAATTTAAAAAA